>JAZFAV010000002.1:34442500-35010000 GCA_037954035.1 Rosalia funebris
TCTTCAGAACTAGTGATTTCTCGGGGTGTATTATTGCTTTCTGTTACAATTACTTGATTTTTATAGTGGTTTATGGGTTGCTCGGTATAGGGTACGTTTAGTATCGGATTTTCGATAGAAGAGTGTACCGTGTTATTGTCTAAATCGTTATCTATCATCGGCGTGTCTTGTGCAATTTGTTTAGGTTGTTTTTGTGCGGGTTCAATGGTTACTGGATTTTTCGGAAAGACGTTTTCTATGATTCTATCTAGGTCCTCGGGGTCGGGTTCGGTTCCGTTCTGTAAGTTATTCTTAAGGATTTCGTCAATGTCGTCGGTAATGGTGCCGGGATTCGCGATCATCGATTGTCGGTCTATTTGGTCGTCTTGGTTATCAAACGTATTAATTTCATTTTCAATTTTTATTCTAGATAAAGCGTCTGCTACGACGTTGGTCTTACCTTTCTTATATCGAATTTCGTAGTCGAATTCTTCTAGTTTTAACCGCCATCTTACTAATCTGGAGTTTGGTTCTTTTAGAGAAAAAAGCCATTGTAACGGTTGGTGATCTGTGAAAATCGTGAATCTTTGTCCGAAAAGGTATGGTCTAAAATTTTTGCAAGACCAAACAATACTTAATAGCTCTTTCTCTATAATCGAGTAGTTAATTTCTGCAGGATTTAATGTACGAGATGCGTAACAGATGGGTCGTCCTTTTTGGCTGAGGACTGAACCTATGGCATAGTTGCTAGCGTCTGTGGTCAATTCGAATGGTTCGTTAAAGTCGGGGTATGCTAGAATGGGGTCGTTACATAAAAGATTTTTGCATGTCTCAAAACAATTTAGAAAATCGGGTGAATGGATGATTTTTTCATCTTTTTTGAGACATTTTGTCTCAAAAAAGATGATAAACTTACGCTCTAATCAATGTACAATATCAGTCTCGGATCTCGGCGTATGCAAACAGTACATAGGTAAAATTTTGACATAAAGATCAACATAAATATCCAAGGAATTTCCCAGTACTTATTATTAGTAGTCTTAAATTATATTACACATTAGGTTAGGTTAGATTACTACTCGCATACATGAATGCAAAAAAGTGTTAGATAAGTTTTTCCACGTTTTTATTTTTGGCTACCTTGGGACACATGTTATAGTATAAAACTCACCTTTAGACTTCTCTAACGTCTTACGGTCATACATGATTTGGGTAGTTGTTTTTAGTACATAGGTATTCCTCAGATATATTCATACAACTTAATGCAAGATTGCAAGAGATACTGTATATGTATTTAATTACCTATATTTTCTCCTCCATTTAACCCTTGTACAGTCACATGGATGCACATACAAACACATTCACTGACTGATATGGGAATCGAACCCACACGCGAATTACTCCGAAGCAGCAATCTAGGCCAGCTGTAAACGATTAGCATCATTACTCCAGATTAATATAAAGAACTTCGTGACTCTGCGAGATAATTGTGGAACAATTTACCCTCAGAAGATCTGGCTGTATCTCTAACATCCATATAAATCCAGATTTCAACCTGAAATCGAATAGGCTTTATAAAAAACGACCAACTCTTGCCGCCGCCACTCGTTGTTGCATCCGGAATGCCGCGTGAAAGTCTAAAGCATAGTCCACTACACCACTTGACCGACATATCTTCCTCGCAATATAAATCCAAGTGTATTTCACAAGTTCAAAAACGGGAGATCACGAACACTGAAAAGTTGTTTCTCAACACGCGTTTCGACAACCAAATTGGCATAATCGGGAATTGATTAAAACTGAATCAATTTTAATTATTTCCCAATGATGCCAAATTGATGAGCGAAACGCGCGTCGGGAAACGTGCAATCTGTTGCATCGAAGATTCCAACCTCTTTCCAAATGTAAGTTCAAGTTATAAACAGTTTGTACTAATATTTCTTCACTTTCTTCTACACTAAATATTGCTATACTTATTATTGTTCTACTCTCCACAAAATTTTATAAAGAATTTTCTGCAACATTTTAACTAATTTACTGTATTTCTTTCTCGGTTCTATTTTATGTTCTATAATGTTTTGTTCCACCGTAGTCATTAATTTTAAAAATAACTATCATGGGTTTTTTTAGACATAAATAAATTAATAAAAATTCATAACTCTTCCTGATGTTTCATTTTTGTCATGGTATCTTGTTATATCTAACTCTATGGTGATGTTCTTTTCATTCTTTATGTATTATTTCAGAAATAGTATTTCAGAAATCTTATAGTAAGTCTGACAACTAAAATAAAGAAAACTTGAATATTAAACAGAAAAACATATTTTTAAATTTGTTATATATCACTTTTCTATAGTTAAATATATTGGAACTATTAATTTTGTTTTTCGAACTCTTAGTAATAATTGTTATGGCTACAAAAAACCGTAATATAACTTGCCAAACTTATTCATCACATTGGATAATTTATTAGTTAGCAGCTTCGAATTAATAAATTTTATAAGTTCATTATAGAATTTTACAAATACCGTAGTTAATTGTGAATTTTCTTAATTAGGTAGCTCTCATCCATCAGTCGTAAATATACAAAATACATCGAAATTAGATTGAACAGATCTTGAAGGTGAGATATGCATGAACGTTATGAATGATCCTTAAATTAGTATCGTCCAGAAATAATTTCAAATTCAGTGTCAACTGCACATGAATGCATATCCTGCAAAGCTAAACACCTGTGCATCGAAGCTTAAACAGGTGCTGTTAACTGTCCAAAACAGTATGAATAAGTTGGTACGGACTATCAACTAAAACATACACAGCTGTTTACATGTTTCTAAATTGTTAGCCCCTAATTATATCCAATTATTATTCCTGGAACATCGCCTATGCAATTCAGAAATTATTCAAATACGTTAATTTACGTAATTCACGTATCTTAATTGTAAATAGTTCGTAATAATTAAAAAAAAGCGTCATTTTCAAAATTTTCTTTCAAAAGAAGTTTCTCTAAAAAAAATTTTCGTTAAATATTTTATAAGAACTGCATCCCCTAGATTGTATTCGTACTCAGTATAGAGAGTGTACACTTTTATCTATTAGACTATATTATATTATTTCCGGAATTATTTAATCCACTAATTTTTAATTATATTAGCGTACAAAATACATATATCATCGTTTTATTTCAAGTCGTGGTTTATGTATTAATTTTAAGAAAAAAATACAATAAGGAAATATGCAGTGCGGTTTATATATTTGAAATAAAGTAATTTTACGGTAGTGTTAATTTTTGAGGAATATCCTGAAATACATCCATTTTTATATTTTAATTGTCAATTTTTGGCATGAGATGCTTACCCTTCAAAATAAGAATTTTAAACCCTTCCGAATTACAGCCAGCACCTGAAATTTTTAGTAGCTTAAAGAAAATAATTGGATAAGAAAATAAGTTATTAAAATAATTTATAGAAACTGGATATGTAAAAAATATTCAAACCAGGTATTGATTAATAGAATACAGAATACAGAAAAATAGTTTGAGATACTCGTATATATCGAGAAAAATGTAAGTAAGTAATGTAATGAAAATGTATGTAAGTAAAAAATCGCTTCTGCATATTTGAAAATATACCATTTAAATAAAAAGAAGAATACCATTTTTAAAGTTCAAATGAGGATGAACAGAGTACTATTCGAACAGATACCAAGCAAATTTCCAGTTTGAAGATACATTGGTATTGTTAATAATAAAATTATTGGTCCCGATTTTTGACTATACAATTAATAGTGATATTTATTTATATTTATTAATAAATTTGTTAGTGCCTACATTAAGACTTTTTCCTAATGTCAATTATTTGAATAATGAAAATGACGGTATAAATGTAAAAGACGGTAGTGTAAATGAAATATACTCGTATATTTGGTACCAATAACAAGGAGCTACACTGAATCTACACGTAGTGTCAGAACAAATTTAAACGAAGTTTTTCTTAATAGGTGGATTGAGAGACATGGTTACCTGGAATGGTTACCTCGGTCTCACTATCTAATACCAACAAGACGGATCTATACTACATCTTAACGTAAAATCAGTAAATTTAGACAAATTTTTTCTTAATAGATAGATTGAGAGGCATTGAAAAGATTTGTTATCTCAGTTTCATGGCGAAACTCTCCATGTTCCTTTTTATGAGGCTATTTTAAATCAAAAATAAATGTATGTTCCTACTATTCATTTCATCGCTATTTGCCAAGTAAAAAACTCTGTTATCTTGCCGATAAACGAAACAGTCTACCTGAGGCTAGCCATAAAAACAAGCCATGGTATATTTTGAGATTTTTTATTTAGCAAATAGCCATGAAATAAATTATACTAATGTAGTCAGAACAAATTTAAATTAAAATTTTCCTTAATAGGTGAATTGAAAGACGTGGAATCGAATTAGTTTCCTTAGCCACCGTAGCCACCTTAGTTTCACGATCAAAACTCTAGATTCCTTTTTGTGAGGCTATTTAAAATCAAAAGTGTATGTTAACTAACCAAAAAATATTGAATATTTAAAAAATAATATAACCGAGGAAATTCTAAACATAAGCCCTCAAGTCATAGGCAACATCGTATAAGAATTTAATGACCGTCTTGCTTATTTTGATATACCGTCTTGATTATCTATTATCAAGAGAAGAACAGTGGTCATTTTGAACATTTAATTTAATTGGCAATTGAAAGAAAGTTGTTGAATTGTAAAATAAATTTTGAAACACATCCTGAATTATTATTCAGGATGTGTTTCAGCGTTAATGCCTTGTGCCAAATTCACAAGGCATTTTAAAAATTTTCAAAATAGATACTTCATTAAGACATTATTTTCATCTGCAATCAAAACCATGTTGCAGTATGTGTATCTATAGACGAGCCCAGGCTCATAATAGTTCAATCAGGCATAATTTTACAACTAATATATTCAAATAAAAGTAATAACACCCTCAAAACAGCTTTAATTCTGACAGGTAGGTATTGTATCTACCAGCTTAGAGCACTCTTCAGGAAGTGTGCTGTCCCAAATTTGTTGCAGTTTGGTGCTTAGATCGTTAACTGGACGAGCTATATGTTTACGCAATTGTTTATCCATTTCATGCCACAATGTTTCTATTGATGAGAGGTCTGAACTGCTAGAGGGTCATTCCATAACAGGAACATCATGTTCTGTAAACCAAGCTTTGAGAGTTTTGGCTGTGTGATACGCAGCGCCATCCTGCTGGAAAATGTACAGCGCGTTAGTGCCATGATATATTAGTATTAATGGTAATAAATTGTTTATTAAAATGTGTTTATATTATTCTGCTGTCACAGTACCACGTACGAAATGTAATTCTCCTGCGTCCATACCACTCATCCACCTCCGGATCATAAGCATAAGAGGCGCAGGGAAGTTCACTTTCCTAACCAAACAGTCAGGATTATAAATTTCCTGTGCAGTTCTTAGCACATGTTTTCTGGTATCACCCGAACAGATTTCAAATTTGGATTGGTCACTCGAAATCATCTCGTGCTATTGTTGTAAAATCCAGTGCCTATATTCTCTGGCTCATCATAATCGATTGATTTTCTGTCGTTTAGTTAATAACGGCTTTTCTTTTGCATGAAGGAAAAACTGGTAAGTTCAAAAGTAAAATGTAAAGAATCAAATTTTACCTTATAGAATTTGTATCCTATTTTCTTTATTGAGCGTTTAGTTGTGGATACAGAAATATTTTTTCCAATAACTTGCTTCTATAGTACCATAATTTCTTTTGCACTGAATCGTCGGTTTGTTGTTACAATCCTTTTCAGAGCATGTTGACTTATGCGTGAAAATTGAGATGTTCGACCAGTTTTATTCGTTTGGACTGTGCGTCCAGAATTTTTATATAAATTAATAATGCCTTGTACTGTAAATACCCTTTGGGCAGCGAATACGTAGCAGATATTTTCCGAGACGAAGTTCCCCGTTTATGAGCATTAACAATTGATTTTCGCATATCGTCACTTAATGTCATGCCACATGCCATTTTTTTTAGAAAATTTTAGCAGACGCGTCTAAAACATACATTATAATATCCGTTTCACTTTGACAACAATTGAGATTGAATTGAAAGAGAATTTAGGAGAAAATACAACAAATGTATTTCAAAATTGTTTAATTTTTTTTAAACAATATTCAGTATTGAGAGTGTACTTTAATTGTAATTTTTGTGTTACACCATAAAATGAGTAACTGTATTAACAGCAGTACAAGTTGTTCATGTAACAGTATGAACATATACTATATATCTTCGCATCCAAAAATGGTGAAATTTACATCAAACGTCGTATTAATTTTACTGAATATTCGCATCCAAATCAAAACTACCATGTGTTCAAATACAATCACGCCCTTCAGTGTTCATCTCAGACCATGTGTACCTCATTCTGTGTAAATTTTATATGACATTTTATCCTGCATTTCAGGCAGTATACAAAAGTAAACTTTTTGTATATTTGCTACTGCTTTTGATAAATTTTAATAAGCTGTATGAATCTCTACTCTTTTCTAAATATATATCAAATAAATTGATTCATACCACGTGTATATCATATTTATATCACATATATAAAATAAAGAAAATGATTAGTTTCATAAATGTATGCCAGCTACATACAAATTTTAATTATGGCCCAAGTTAATTTAAACCTACCATTGTTTATAAAATTAACTAATATAATTACAAAACATGACTACGAAGAGAAAAAATAAAATACCTATTACATCACAGTTCTATTTGCCTAATAAAAGCATTTATCAATCTGTACGTGTTTCAACTAAAGATGTGATTAAAGGTGTTAAGATATCTTTCACGAATGCAAATGCACATAATTAAAAGTGTGGCACGAGTTATAAGTAGTACATTGCAGATTCTGCAATTCTGTAAGATGAAATTTATCTGCATTAAGAGGAAAACTATAAATAAAATTATATTCTAATGTATGCTAAAAATATAATATTATCGAATGTCAATAATATTCGCCAATTCGATATTTTCATTATTAAATATTTTTGCGAACTTCACAATTGCATAAAAAAGGAATCGTATTTGTTTGACTACTATTATTCTTAACTAATGTAGTATCATAATACATACTCAAATGTTATTATTTAATATAATATTACACGGGGTGTTAATCAAGTACCTTCGTAGACAAATTAAAAAAAAATTCTAATCTGATAATTTAAAGAAGAGATGATGAACTTTTTTGTCCTAAAATCATCTTATTTTAAGACAAAAAGTTCATATAAACATAATGTCCTAAATATACAGGGTGGCTGGTACCGCGATGTATTCTTTTGAAGAGACGTTAGTAGAGACAATTTGCAGTCAATTGAACCACAATATACATAATATAGTTTTCGAGATATTTTAATTTTTGTGTTTTCTTAATTGTAAAATAAAAAAAAAGAATCGTTTTTCTTTATTTCTGAATTTCTGTATACATTATACGTACAAATTATTTTAAAAACTTCTATGCTTCATCACCTTTCGAATAAGGTATAAAGTTTTAAGAAATTTCCTGTTACTTCCAGGAGTAATACCAAAAATTAACGTCTTTAAAAAGTTTACTGATGTTCAACCTTACCACTTGTCAATACTGACGTTAATCTTTGTTTGTGTTTGGTTTGTCTAAGCTTACTATGACCAATTGCTATTGCACGACATTGAGATATCGAATATTTTTCCCACCATGAATTTAAAAACAAGCTCAGGTCAAGAAACTTAATGTCAAGGCAGGCATTGAATGACAAAGCCTTAGGATTGTCTTAGTGTGATTATGTTTGCTTTTTTTTTCTGATAAAAGAAGACAAAGTTATTCTTTTACTGGGAAATAATTTAAGATAATTTAACGGTCGCCATTTTGAAACAGCATGACAAAATCTCAAAAAAATCTAGGAACATACTGAATGAAGCAAGAGCTATCAAATGATGTATCACACGCCATATATTGCCATTTAATAGAAATGTAGATGACGTCATATTTTTGACAGATGTCAATAAAAAAAAACAAATGAATTCTAACAGAATGTGGGAAAATGGAAAACTAAATAGACGTGTTCGAGCGTTTTCCATAAAACCTGAAGACTACCAAATTATTAGGGGTAGTCCATACCTTTTTTCCACACTGTACATACATACGTACTTCAGTAGAGAAAGAGATAAAGAAGTTGCGGTAGTGATAGCCTAGTGTTTCAAGAACTTTCTGTTGGTACTAGTTCATCAATAGAAAAACGTGCCACATAAGCGCTGTCAATACCGTCAATACGCGTCCGCTTGGAATTTTCAAAGAGGCCGTTTAATTGGAATATGCAAGAGCCAGATTTTTCATATAGCCATTTTTTTTTTTAATTACGGATAGTGTAAACACACAAAATTTATAGTATGAAGAGTGCAGACACACGTTAAAACGCTTCTGCAGTTACAAGATAAACCAACAAGTATTTGGCGATAGCAACGATAAAAGTGCATTTTGCCTCGACCGGGAATCGAACCCGGCTCTCCCAATTTCCGGTTAGTTGCTCTGACCGCTGAGCTATCGAGGCACACTCATTATCCTTGCTAATGCGCCAGTTTAATGCGTCACTACAGTACTCCCTCCCTAGAGACATGGTTTGTCTCGATACAATTTAACGGAATGTGACCGCGTTCGCCATTCTTACGAACCGTTGTTCGGTAACCCCCGGGACTATAGGGCGATGGATAGGACGGGAATCGAATACGCGAATTTGAGATGTAAGGGAGGTTGCATATACTGGAATGAATCACATCACGTCGGGGTCACCACTTTGGCGATAGCAAGGATAAAAGTGCACACTCATTATCCCTGCTAATGCGCCAATTTTAACGCGTCGCTACAAGTATATCGCCATATTCGGAGATTATGTCTTGCTGATCGTATTGCCGGTACTCTCACTTCTATGTCGTTAACGCAACAATGAAGGCATATTTACCATAAGGTTCGACAACATTTACGGGAATTTGGAGTCTGGACTCGAATGCTTGTTTGCCATTATCGCGCGCTTGCTACTAACTCCACAATAGAGGTCAGATATATTACGTTAGAATAAGAACAATTGAGGCTGGGGTGTGGAATTGTGCAATAATTGTCTATGTGATAATTCCAGGTATTTTATACGTGAAATAATGAACGCATTACTATTAGACATAGATGAGGAGAGAAGAATCAAGAATGCTACATTAGGATAAGGTAGGCTGCAAAAACTTCTGGCGAGCATTATTTGTGGAATATATGAAGAGTCCTCTACTACGCATTCATCGCAATATTACTAATGCTACTTACATTTATGATATATTATGATAGCCCTTTTAATCAATGATATTCCCATATTTAGAAATAGTTCCAGCAGCTATCTTCCAATAAAGCAAAGCTACCCGATATATGGTCGAGTATAACTTCAGAGTACCTAAGAGACAATAACATTAAATTTACTACAATAATTTATTAAGTCCTGTTAAATCCTCAATATAAAATAAATGGAAATGATTAAACTAAGAGTCCAGGGCTAACAGACCTGTCCTTAAAATATGGATGAAACATGAAATCAAGACGGCATCCAATTTACTATTAGTTTGAGTTTCAAGATACTGGTTCACAAACAACGTGCTCATATACAATTTAGGCAACCAATATTACACTATTGGTAGTAATTCATTTGAAAATTCCCCAAACACAGTGCAGTCCAAGCTGTAGGGCAACAAAATATAATATTAGAATTGTCAAAATAACTGTCATGTAAAAGTTGGAATAATATTAACTTGTAATCCAATGTGTTTAAAATTTGTATATTATGCAGTAAACATTTAATGATAGATATTAAAACATGAGTACAAGAATTACGAAACGAGTCCTAGGCGAGTATCGTAATGAATACGACTATCTTAATAGCCATTAAATGAGAGTTGCATATACGATTTATTCTGCGACCAGTCAACACATTGAAAAGTAAGCACTTTATTTTCAAAATCTATAAAATTAATGAATTGTAGATCTGTCAAGCTAATGGCACTATTTCATTGACTGAATATTGGTGTGATGTTGCATTTCTATTGGTTATAAACTTGAATGTATCTTAGTGAAAAATCTGTATCTCAATTTCATTGAAGTACAGATAGTATGTGTCCCATATTTTAATTGATTTATTAAATCAATTAAAATATGGGAGCAGAAAAAGTCAAATGTATAGTATAATAAACCAAATAAATTCAACTTCATCATCAGTATGAATAAATCTTCCTATCCAATATCCTTTTGCTTATTAAGTGGACTTTTATATGGACAAACAGTGATGGTTGAAGGCAATCAGCTTTAGATTCTCAGAATAATTAGAAACAATAAAGGGAACATATAACTTTCAACGAACTATTTTAGAATAAATAGAGTTTCAAACTGTAATATATAGGGTCTCGGAATAGTTTCTAATATAACAGTAGCAGGATAGTGTCCCCACTATAAAAGACCTAAAACTTAAATTGTCAGGCAATTCAATAAAAAATAAAAACCTGGTGTCGCCTACAACAGAACGCCACTGGGTCGTGTCAATGAATTGTTAGACAAATATAGCAAATACAGTTAACATTGATATTCCGTGTCCTATCGACTACTGCTTTACAATAATAGGCCAATCAAATTGTCGAAAATACCCCATTTTTTTGCCAAAAAAATAGTATAGTAATTGAGAATATGTAAAAATTAGGAAAAATTCCGTAGAATTCAATGAACTACTTTACCCCATCTAAATTTTTGGGCTTAATTTTCAAAATGGCGTCCAAAGTTTGCAAAAGCAGTTTCTTTCATTTATGGAAAAAACTAAACATTTTAGAAAAAAATATTTCAAATAAATATTGTAGGAATTTTTAGTACAAATCGAATAGCTCAAACTGGCTTTGATCGATAAATAAATTAATTAGTTATTGCAAGAGAACCGTTAAAAATCGCATTTTCTTCAAATAGCTGTATCATTTTCAAAGATAAATATTCTTTTATGAAACTTAGTGAAAGAATAGCTCTTGCTGAGAAAAATAAAGTGGTTTTCTCAAAGTTGAACAATGTTTTATAGTTTTTGTAAAAATCGAGTTTTTCGAAAAAATAGCGTTTTTGTAAAATCCCCAAAATTCATAGGCCGCCACATCTTTAGAAACGAGGTTGGACTTAAAACTTTCTATAATAATTACGTTATTATGTGCAAATATTACGCAAGCCTCAAATTAATTTCAAATATCGCAAAAGAAACTATCGAAAAATCGGTTTTTTTTTTCGGGGCCATAAAACTTTGATTAACTGTTTGATTTACATTTGTATCAAAATGTCGATACTGCCACTCAAAAGTTGACATTTTTTCACGAATTTAAAAAAAATGGCTGTCTTACGACCAACAGGGGCCGAGAATTTTTTTCCTAAAAATCGCCACGACCTCATTTATTAATATTACGGGCTGAAATATACACATGTTATAGTTGAATACTTGTACTTCAATATAAAAATTATTCCGCAACGATTGGTCCCATTTTCTTTCATTAAACTTCATTTTTATGGGCGATCCTACGTAACGAACTACATGTATTTTTTCTTTTCAAATACATTTATAAAGCTTCTTTATCAGTTACGAATTTGTATTTACATAATGGTACGTATCTTATTGAGATAATAAAATAATAAAAGTAATGTCGGTTAGTTGTAGAAGAAATAAAAAATAGAAAAATTCTTGATTTATTAAACATGTAAATACAGGTATAAAACTAGTATACAATCAGTTATTTTTTTGATTCTATGAAAATTATATTAATTTATTTTTGAACGTTTCTTAGGCCTCCATTCTTCTTCGCTACTACTGTTTAACACGATTTCTTGTTCATCGTCATCGTCATCGTCATCGTCAAAGTTTTCTTCGTCTGATTCGATTTCATTTTCTGATAAACATGGTTCGTCCATATCTTCCTCGATATCTTCAATAACGATGTTTTTTTCTTCGATATTAGAGCGATTGTAATCTTCGCACTTCAAACATAAATTAAAACATTTTAATACATGTTTTCGGCAGCTACACGCATTGGTTTTGCAGTCACCGCTTTCACATCTACATGCAATTTTTTTATTAATATCTTCGGGAATCATCTAATCAGAACTATATACAGGCAGCAAAGTATTGTTCACGATTTTCCATCCCCATTGTTGTGGATCGTGTGTATTGCCAAGCCAAATTTGTAGCTGCAAGAAAGTCCGATACGAATGTTCAGCTGCTGCTTTTTCAGTTGGTGGAAGACTCTCTAATTGAAAAGATGATCATGTTGTTGATCTTTTAAATAGCGTAAATCTTAATTCATTTAAAGTACCGGTACCTTTTCTTGTAGAAAACAAATCTTTAATGATATCACATTCAACTTTGGCTATTTGTTTGTTTTGCATTTTTATTGTAAAAAATATCAAGATCTGATAGTTCTTTCCTTTCATTGCTAAATATTTTGCAAATTTTATTTTTACCTTTTCTAAAAAAGCACGACGTTGTGTCACATCCGGTTATTATGTACACAATCCAATGTACTTTTTTAAATGTTTATACTTGAAACTGTCACAATCATAAAATTTTTCAATTTCTCAAGATTTTGCAATTTTACGAAAGATTATATTCTTGTTTGTTGGTGCTAACTGTGTCAACAAAACTAACAGATCAGTATCTTCTCCGATTATTTGTACTATATTGGCTTCTTCTTGGATGTCTATGGGAGTTAAAATGATTAACTCCCATAGACTTAGAGTTAAAAACTTCACACAAATTTATGAACGACATTTTGATACGAATTAAAAAGTAAATCAAAGTTTTATGGCCCCAAAAAAACCGATTTTTGAATCGCTTTTTGCGATATCAGGCTCGATTTCAGGCTCGCGCAATATTTGCATATAATAGAGTAATTATTAAAGAAAATTCTAAGTCCAACCCCGTTCCTAAAGATGTGGCGGCCTATGAGATGAGAATTTTACAAAAACGCTTTTTTTTCAAAAAACTCGACTTTTGCAAAAACTACTTTCAATTTTGAAAAATTCATTTTATGTTGCTCACCAAGAGCTATCCTTTCACCAAGTTTCATAAAAAAATATTTATTTTTGAAAGAGATACAGCTATTTGAAAAAATTGCGACTTTCAGCAGTTTTCTTTGCAATAACTAATTAATTTATTTATCGATCAAAACCGGTTTGAGCTTATTCGATTTATATTAAAAAACTTTTATTTGAAATATTTTTTCCTAAAATGTTTAGTTTTTTATAAATGAAAAAAAAAACGTTTTTTGCGAACTCTGGACGCCATTTTGAAAATTAAGCCCAAAAATTCAGGTGGGGTAAAGTAGTTCATTGAATTTTACGGAAATTTTCCTAATTTTTACATATTTTCAATTACTGAACTATTTTTTGGCACCTGAAAAAGTAATTTGATTGGACTATAATCTCCTTTTTTTACTAATCGCGACAACTTTTTTAGCACGTGGAAAGTGGATTTTTCAGCTAGTGTCTTAATTTGATAGTACTTACACAGTTATAGCAATTACATAAGAACGAAGTATATACTTCAGTTATTTTCGCAATTTTTTTTTTGTTAAAAAAAAAAGAAACATTTCTTCGCACTTTAAAACACACAAACTCGAGAACGTCAGCTTCAAAAACTCAGTTTTGATGATTAGTTTTAATCATATCCCGATAATGCCAGTTTGGTTTCCGAAGCGTACGTCGAGAAACGTGTAATATATTTGTGTTCGTGGAGAACTACTCCCGTGTTCCTCCGTTTTTGTTGCTACATGAAAGGAGCTGGAAGCTCATCAATATGTTAAATCACTAAATCAGGAACAACAACACTTTATAATGAAAAATATTACAGTAAGATAGTGTTTACTTTAAATTAGATAATAGTGTATTAGGAGAATGAAATATGGTAATATTTTTGTCTAAGAAGTTTTATTTAATCAATTAAATCCAGTAAGTCATTATTCTTTACACATTCACCGAGCCATAGACATTATCTAAATTAATTTAATTCTTTCACCTAAAAATTTAGCTTTCACGTAATACAAGCATCAAATAACGTATTTAGCTCCAAAAGAACTAACAAATTATACAAATAATCAATAAAATATGAAAGTAAATAACTAAAGTTAAAGATTCAAGAAAATCACACAAGAGACGCCAATGAACACTGTGCATCCTCAATGTTCTTTCTGAATTCCTTCCACATAACATTTAATGGGCGATAGTTAACCAGACTATTGTAAGGTCAGAGTTTTTGCAGAAATGTTACCTAAAAGATTACCAGGTTCAAAAGATTACCAGACGAAGTACAATCAATCTAAAAACAACAATATACTATCTAAAAGAAACAAAAAGATCATATGATGTATGACAATTATTAATGAAGAATTGGGTTTTCGCACAGTGTCTCTGTCAATTATATATACGTATCTCGTAATTTTTCTTTATAATAAATTGACAGTATTTTTATACACTATTTTTGTGGATTACGAATTTCCTGTCTAAATCTGTAAGAAAGGAAGGATTATTAAATTTAGGTTTACCTACTAATCATATATCTTCCATTTATATATTACAATGATTGTTTCATTTGTGCTGAGTACTTATCAGATAATTGAAATATGTTATGAACGGCAGTGTTTTATATTGCACTGACATAAGGCAGATGGATATTGGTGTACACACGATAGGACCGGAGTTATACATCAATTGAAATAAGCGTCTGACATTGTATATTATATTATATACATTACTTTAATTACACGCTGATTTTACATCCCTTCAGGTGCATATTTATGGTAATGCTTATTTATTTTAAGGTAAATATATTACCGGTTACATGTATTCGTATCTATTTTAATATAATTAGAAGAAATATAATTAAAGTAATGCATAACATCAATGAAGCATAAATAAATACAATAAATAAAAAAAGATATAAAACATGGTAAATTATATTAAAAGTTTTTTACTTTAATTTTTGTACCTTTCAACGAGGTGTAGTTGAACTGGAACTGGTATTGATTAATATAAGGTAACTTCTAAATTATTTAACATCAATCTAAATATTTTATCCTAAGTCCTAAGCTTAGCATTTTTTCACATAAACAATTTTATTTATATATCACTAGTTGATATATTAAATATTAACCAAGATTTTTATTTCAAATACATTTATTTCACGTAGCAAATGTATTTCGCACCAAATAAATGTAAATATTCGCATCTAATATGTTTGTATTGATTGGCCTTTACTAATATATTCGAGAATATTATCTGTTCACAGAAACTTTTGTTTTTGTAAACATACAATATTCTCGAATATGTTAGCAAAATATTTGGTTCGTCATATCCTAAATCTATTAGCATTCATTTGTCATGAACGTAATTCATTAATCATTATCGTATCCTCGGAGTACGCAGAAAAATTATTTCCTATTTAAAAGAAACGAGAATACAATGGACATTCAGGTCAGTTGGTGAAGTTAATAAATGTGCAGCACTTTCTGCAGTGTATGTAAATGTACATATGGGTGACCTGTCGCGTTTTCTTATTAGAGGTCGTTACAACAATATCATATGTATGCTTGGATTTGAATCCCATTGGGGGGAGTTTAGCACATCCTCCTCCCCTAAACATGGATATGCTGGTCTTGTCCTCGTCTATAAGTATAAACATCTCCTTCGCAGCCCGTTTTAGGAAAGTTTAGGGAAAATAAATAGTCGATTTCTGAGTATGCAAACAACTTACTTTAAAAAATATATACTTTAAAACATTATTTTATTTTAATCAGGAAAAAGATAAAACAAATATCATTTGAGTTAAGCCACAGATAACTGTAATGTATATAAAAAACATATGTTTATATTATGACAATAATGTAATTATAAAGTGTAAATAAAGTTTATTTACACTTTATAATTACATACAGGAATACGTTAATGTATTATTATGAGAAAATTGTAAATATACAAGAAGTTTCACGAAAACGAACTCTGCAGGTAAATTATTAAATTATTGTCGTTTATTACTTTTTTCAAATTTGGCGACATAAAAATATGTAACAGTGAGATATACCTAATATGTATATGTATATTTTCGTCTTTATAATATATGCATGCCTATTCTTTATAATTATTATGTTATTGATTTTAAACAGCAACAGATAACAATAGTGGTAAGATGAAGTTATAGTTGCTAAAATAACATAACTAAGACACGGCGTTATTTTTTCTGTTTAAGTTCATGCATTGTTCTTTTATGGTACAAAAATGGCCAGAACTTTAAGATTTTCTTGAAAAGTATTAGTAAAGATATAATTTTTGTGTTACTGATAACTTCCACATAAGTAGGCAAAGGTAAGTAAAGTATCTTTAACCTACAGTTTCTCTTACATTGGATATTCCATATGTTTATATCTAAACGACATATTATGATGGTGAGTAATTTATTTTTAAACTTCTCGAAAATAGAAACTAGAAAATAGAACTGCTGTATATCGACCTAATCAATTCATTTCGACAAATAGTTGATTAGTTTGTGTATTAATAACTCAGAGTTTGGAGCAATTTATTTAGACAGTTATTGTGTAGTCGACATCATCCCGGGATGCCATAAATCATGTAACTTTCAACTAAAGGGTAGTATAATGCATTGTGCTAATGAAAATTAAATATTTTCTTTCACAAATTAAATTTGCTTATAATATTTCTGAATTTACTAACAATTCATAATTCGATTTTAGGAGATTAATGATATATTATTTTCAAATGTTCATTTAGTTTAATTTAAATTGTGTTATAAATAAGGAATATATCAATACAGTTACTAAACGAAATAAAAACAAATGTTTATTAAAATGTGCTATCAAAAATTTGCTATTAAATAATTCTATAACATTTACGAACTTAAGTCAATCAAATCTTTTAATTATTGCAGAATATTGCTTTTATAATATACTGGTGTTATCTAACTGTAACTGTACTGTATACTGGTAAAATCTTATTATTCTTCCTTGAGGATTGATCTCAAATCAAAAACAAAAAAAGAAAATCAAGTTTAGCCACATATAAATCGGTTTCCATCCTCTAAAACCGTAGAACCTGAGACCGCATAGGGGAAAGTTATACATGCGGACGATGATAATACATCCACGCTCAAAGAGAGATGACAATATCGGCGCGTAGGGACTCGAACCCATACATAGAATGACACTCCCACGAACACCGCGAACTACCATACAAATTGCATTGTTGCAGATAACCTCTATAATAGGGGAATGTGTTGTATCCATGTTGTAGACGCCAAAAGTGATAAAATAATGTGTAAATTATTTTGAGACAATCTCGAATTCTATAGATAATACTGCTTTATAATTCGAAAACAAGTGGCGATAGCCAGTTCTAGGTTTTTCGACCATTGAGTTTTTCTTGAAAAAAATATTAGGAGCGGGATTATTTTTCCATATCTCTTATAAATGTAAAATCAAACATGTTGTTTCTTTACGATATTTCAGGCGATTAATAAACTAGATAACTAAATAATAAAACTTTTCATAAAGTGATAAGTGTGAAAGATACAACGTTTTGTAATTAAACTTATCTCACATTAATGTTTAAATTACTATCATGTACACAATAATAAAGTAATATCATGTATAATTAGAGACCAAAAAAGATATATGAAATAGAATCAAAATATATAATATTACGTTCAAATTGTAAATTTAATAGTTTCATTTGAACCTAGAAACCAGGTAGGTACGTATACAGTTTAATTTGATATCCGTTCCGTTTATTTTTTAGTTAACAGGCTCCCAAAACATCTGTCTGGTTATGAATACAAAAAAACACATTAAAGTGGAAGGTCTATCAACTGGTGCTGAGCTGGTGCTATTTTTAAGAAACTACTGATATTTTCAAATTGACATTTTGCCAATGTATTTTGGCAGTGCAGACTGTTTTTAGCCCACTTTCTATTAAAAGATTATTAATTACTTTTTTTATTTTACATTATTTAATTTCACGCACCGGACAAAATATGTAATATGTATTTATTTTACTTATCGGATATATTAAATAAAAAAAAAAACTGTAAAAGTTAACTTATTAGTTAGTTACTTCTACACTAATAATGTGTAGGTGGAAAAAAATTCACCCCGTCCGTATTGTAACAATAAAACACCCCATATTCAAGGTTTTACATGCCCCACCACAATAACAGACCCTTGTAGCCACTATACAAACAGAGGGAATATCAACAGCACGCAGTACTAGTTCTATATGTCAAAGAAAAGAAACCTCCACCAAGCTGTCCTTTCGGACGATTATTATTCACGAGACGTCCATCTGGAATACAATTAGAATATTTTACGGTCATGTGAGGAAACAGCGGAAGTAGAAGATACTTAGTCCGTCTAACAGTGCTAATATAAAATAATTAAGAAATGGTGCTCGATAGTCAGTGATTTGTTTGTTAATATCCGTATAGATTTGAGTTAAAACAATTTTAGTTAACGAAAAGATAGTCGAGAATGGTGCGATTACAACTTTCTGTAACAAGCTTAATGGCGTGCCGAAAATTTTAATAAAAGTGTACGGTATCGCGTACACGACACATAGATAGTTTTATTTTTGTGATTTTGTGAATAGTAACATCAAGTTAGAAATTTTGCGTCTCCGCAAGCGCGTCTGGTATGTTCACGGCCGCGTAAAAGTTAATTTTGAAATAAGTCTGCTGGTAAGTTTAAAAGTTGCCAGTAGCGATTCAGCGAGCGTTAGAAGTATTTGTGAGGCGCGCTGAAATATTTAAAAAAGCGCGTGTGCAGCAACAGAAGAAATAAAAATATAGCATGTGGCGCAAAAGTGTACAAGTTTTTGTTTGTGTGAATTATTCTGTAAACTAACATCGCTTGGATTTTACTACGTATGGCGATTTTCAAAATATTTAGGGTGAGTTTACTGAAAGACGACAAGAATGTTAAAGCCATAAAAACTGCTACACTTTTATTCAGAAAACTATTTTTCGGGTTATTAAAATATAATATTTATATTATTTATTTATGTCATGTTTGTAAAAATAACTGATAGGAGTAATGTGATATTATGTATAACAATAAACAATAAAGTCAGAAGCTTATTGTTATACAATTCTGCATGGTTTTAATGCTTTAGTCTAAATGCAAGTCTCTTTTCTTACAATAAAATAGTACATTTCATTGTATTTTGTCTGTAGAGAGTTTCTCTTTTAAAGCTTCGGTTTCTTGCCCCGTGCTGTCACTCACACTAAATCATTACCCAGGCCATTCTATAAAATAAAAAAAATGTAACATCGGAGTTCTATATAGTGTACTTGTCCTTCGCGTCTTCCCATTTTCAACATTATTTGACAAATTATGAGTAGAAATAAAAAATTGTTTTATAAGACCTTTCAGACTTTTCATAAAAAAACGCACTTTTATGCTCTCTCAGCTTTCCTGTTTTAAGGGTCTATTTCAGTATTTCTTAATTTCAATAACGTATAGTATGTAAATAGTAATAGTAACAAAATAATAGGAATTATAAAAAATATTCATCTGTGCAGATAGTATAAAAAATATATAAAATAAAAAAGTTCTCAATTAATGATTAAAATAAGTTAAGTGCAAAATATCTACTATACATGTTTGAGTGAAGATTTTATTAGATTGAAGAAGTTAGATTGAAGATTAGTTTATTCTATAAAATAAGATTATACAATATAAGGAAGAAGATTTTTATTCTCTAAATGAAGTGTCTTTGTAATATATATATATATATATATATATATATATATATATATATATATATATATATATATATATATATATATACAGGGTGATTCAGCTAACCCGTTCATTAAAAGTTTATGAACTTCCCATTGGAATTCATTTTTTTAAATTTGGAATCAGAGGTTAGCGAGGACGGTCTATTCAACTAAAGTATTTTTGCTTTTCTGACACTTCCGATTATACCGGAAGTAGCTATTGTTCGAAGTACTTGGGAGAATAAATAATTAAAGATACAATTTGAAGACAATACGAGTTTATTGATACTCTGTATAACAACTAAATTACGTACAAAGAAATTAAGATGTGTATTCTAACGTATAATCTTTCAGACTGACTTGCTAAATAATCAATTTTTATTTCAACGACATTTGAACAGTTAAACATTCGATATTGAGTTACCCGAACTCATAAATGCTGACCTAATGTTTATGTTTAATTTCATGCACCGCATGAAGACTATTTTTAAACCTAAAATAATTATTGTTGAATGTAATATTCCAACACCCCCTCGCAACTATAATTATTTTTCAATCAGTCAACCAGACCACCCTTGGTACTTAAATGTTCTAGCTTTACTTTATTTAGCGGCTTGGTTAACATATCAGCTATCATTTTTTCAGTCGGACAATACTCGAATACAATAACCTGATTTTCATACAATTCTTTTAAAAAATGATACTTTGTATCAATATGCTTCGTTCGATTGCTAAATTTATGGTTTGCTAGCTGCTTTAAACAGCTTTGATTATCTTCGTACATAACCACTTTCGGTTCTAAATTCGTAAACTCCTTTATCGCCTGCTTTAACCAGATTGCCTCTTGGCATCCTTCGGCCAGTGTTATGTATTCAGCTTCGGTCGATGATAGTGATACGCAACTCTGCTTTCTGCATCCCCAATTAATAGGTGCACCCCGAAACATAAATATGTATCCACTATTTGACTTTATCTATCCTCTTTATTTTCCGCCCAATCGGCGTCTGCATACCCATATAATACATTATCTGTACTGTGTTCTCCTAATATTAGCCTTTTGTGTTTTGTTTTCTTTAAATATCTCAACATCCTTTTTGCTTCATTCCAATCTACTTCTCTCGGATTTTTGTTGCGTTGACTTAATATGGTTACACTAGCTAATATATCTGGTCTCGTATTCACTGCAATATACAATAATCCTCCAATAATTTGTTGATACTTTTCACTGTTCTTCATAGGCTCCCGTCCGTTAAGTTTATAATATCCAACATCCAATGGTATATTTGATTCTTTTGAATCTCTCATTCCAAACTTATGCAATAGCTTGTCTATATACTCTGCTTGATTTAAACTGTATATTCCTTGATCGTTTCTTGCAATCTTTGTGCCTAAATAATTTTTCAGTAACCCCAAACTTGTTATTTCGAAATGACGCTTAAGTTTTTCTGCACGCAAGTCGATAATTCCGATATTTCTTGCTGCAATCAATATATCATCTACGTATATTATTATGTAAACCTTTTGATCATCAATAACCTTAATATACAAACATGCATCTATATTACTTTTACGAAACTTATCGCTTGTCAATACTTCATCAAGTTTTTGGTTCCAAGTTCTAGCAGATTGTTTTAACCCGTACAAACTCTTTTTCAATTTGCAAACAAAATTTTTGTTTCTTTCTTCAAATCCTTCGGGTTGTTCCATGTAAATTTCTTCTGTTAGTTCTCCATTTAAGAATGCTGTTTTTGCATCTAGATGTTTTATTATTAGTTTTTGATTCCATGCCTCTGTTAACAATATTCGAAGAGTTGCTTGCCGCACTACAGGCGCAAACACTTCATCGTAATCCACACCGAATTTCTGACTAAAACCTCTCGCTACCAATCGTGCCTTGTACTTGTTCGAGATCTTATCTTCACCTGTCTTTAGCTTAAACACCCATTTATATGATATGATGTTTTTGTCTTCCGGTGTAAGTACTAAATCCCATACTTCGTTATTCTTCAAAGATTTCATTTCCTCTTCCATAGCTTTCCTCCATTTTTCGCTATCACTGCTGGCAAGAGCTTCTTTAAATGTTTTAGGTTCTATTTCCCGAAGTTCAACTAACTTTGCTGTGTAGCGCTCAGGTGGAACTCCTTTATTTATTCTATTTGATCTACGATCACCTCCGTGCTCTATGCAGAACTCTTCACTTGGTTGATAGCTGTTATCGCTGCCACAAGATTGTTCTGTACCTGAACTTTCATATACATTAAATTCCTCCGTAGCTTCTTCTAGTTCTTCAGTTTTTTCGAAATCTGCGGCCTCATGTCTCCCAGTGTCATTTGGCTCCGTTCTTTCTTGCTCCTTTTTGAACTCAATAGTCACTTCTTCATCTTTTATCTTTTTTTCTTTAACACGAATATTTCTTTCAGGAAATATCGCACTACGGCTAATTTTTATACGCCCTGTATCTAAATCTAACAATCTATATGCTTTAGATTCATCAGAATATCCTACGAAAATTAGTGATTCTGCCTTTTTATCAAATTTATTTTTAATTTGTTCCTTTGGAATATGACTATACACTTTAGATCCAAATATTTGAAAATTCGACACATCAGGTTTGACTTTATGCCACAACTCAAACGGTGTTTTCTGTTTTAACTGAGTAGGTAGTCGATTTTGCAGATAATTGGCTGTAACAACTGCTTCCCCCCAAAATTTCTTTGGTAAATTCGCATCGATTAACATGCACCTAGCCATTTCGACTAGCGACCTGTTCTTTCTCTCTGCAACACCGTTTTGCTCTGGAGAGTACCCCGCCGTGTACTGTATCTTTATGCCCTTACCGCTTAAATATTCCCTTAACGCATTATTTACGTACTCGCCACCCCTATCTGACCTAATAACCTTTGGTACCCTGCCTGACTGATTACTCATTAACTCGATAAACTCTTTAATATATTTTTCAGTTTCATTCTTATGTTTCAGTAAATACACAGTTGTGTATCTTGAGAAATCGTCTATTAAAGTAAGAATGTACCGTTTACCCCCTGGAGTAACAGTCTTCATGGGACCGCAAACATCTGTATGTATTAAGTCAAGTATATTAAATGTGTTGCTTTGAGAAAATTTCGGGAAACTCTTACGAATAATTTTACCTTTTACACAGCAGTTGCAAGTTTCCCTAATCCTACAATCCTTAATATTAATCCCGATTGCCATTTTTCTTTCCATCAAGCGCTTGACTGCTTCTATGTCCTTGTGCCCAAAACGTCGATGCCACGTATGCTGACAGTTGCTGGAGTGTTCATTCACGATGCTCAGTGCCTGTTCTACAGTTGACAGCTTGTACAAGTCGGGCGCCGGCCTCGCACTCGCAATCACTTTTCCGCCTGAGACAATTTTACAGTTATTGTTGTCGAACTGCACGTTATACCCCGCACTAGTTAACTTTTTCACAGAAAGTAAATTTGAATATAAGTCCGGCACATACAACACGTCGTCGATTTTTAGCTTATTCACTCCCGCACTATTCGCGCACTTGATGAATCCTGTTCCTATACCCTGAACCTTGGAGGGTTGCCCTTTCTCCGCTAACCTCACAACGCCTTTTCTGCTACCGTCAAATTGGGTATAAAATTCTTTGTAGTTTACCATGTGACTCGAAGCTCCTGAATCCACATACCACGAAGCAGAATCCCTGTTTACGTCATTTGAGCTTGAATTTACCATAAGACACGCTTCATCACTGTCACCAGTATTAATTTCAGTAACTTTATTGGCCTTTTCTCTTTTAAACGCTTTATACTTGAAACAGTCCCGTTTAAAATGACCTTTCCTGTTGCAAAAGTAACATTGCTTTACATCTGTACTTGCAGTTTGATTACTTTGGATCCTTTTATTATATACTGATTTCATGGCTGACTCGTTTTGACTTTTCAAAGCTCCTTGACGCCTCCTGTACTCATCGATTAATTTACTTTTTACGAATTCAAGCGTGAATTCACTCGATGACTTACTTTCCAGCGCTGTGATTAAAAAACTGTATGAGTCTGGAAGACTTCCCAGCAAAATGCCTGCCGCAAACCTGTCCTTAATTTCTTCCCCTAAAGCGGCCAGTTTATTCAATAATTCCAAGAATGAACTTATGTGTGCTTCCATATCACCATTCTCATCTAGCGATAGCCTGCAAATTTGCTTTAACAGAAAAACCATGCTAGATAAACTCGATTTTTGATGATACTCCTTTAGTGCTTCCCACGCATCATGCGCGTATTCCTTATTTCTGATATGCACTAGTTGACTAACATCGACAAGTAAGGCTATGGTTGATAAGGCCTTGCCATTTTTCTTCTGCCAGGTACCGTTTCGTTCCTCCGGTGTTGGTAATTCAGTCGAAACTACATCCCATAAATCCGCATTTATTAATAACATTTTCACTAAATAGTTCCAGGACTGGTAGTTTTGCCCGTTCAACTTTTCGATGTTATACTTAGCACTTTCCGCCATTTTCCAGTTGTCTATACAACAATAGTTATCACTCGCGATGTACCTTTTAATTATTCTCCCTTACAAGTGAGCTTACGCGAAGCACCTGGGCCCATAACCTGTTCGAAGTACTTGGGAGAATAAATAATTAAAGATACAATTTGAAGACAATACGAGTTTATTGATACTCTGTATAACAACTAAATTACGTACAAAGAAATTAAGATGTGTATTCTAACGTATAATCTTTCAGACTGACTTGCTAAATAATCAATTTTTATTTCAACGACATTTGAACAGTTAAACATTCGATATTGAGTTACCCGAACTCATAAATGCTGACCTAATGTTTATGTTTAATTTCATGCACCGCATGAAGACTATTTTTAAACCTAAAATAATTATTGTTGAATGTAATATTCCAACAGCTATCAACCTTATTTTAAATAGAACATCTAGTATATTATTACATTTTTAAATTACCCTGCTGATTTTAAGTGAACTTTCTTAACAATTCCCTATACCTATCTTCAGCAGTTTTTGAGATATTTTAATTTTTTTGAAAAAATTAGGTTTTGTAGTATCTCATTGGAATGCTCGTCACTTATTCAAAACAAAAATTATAGTGGCAAATTTTGGGCTGTAATTAGGCGGACTATTAAGCTTTCAGGTGATATGTAGTTTGATATTTTATTATTTACAGGGTGTCCAAAAAATTTAGAACATTCTGACAAACTTCAACTGCTCAAAAGTCAATTTTCTTAAATGAAACACCCTGTATTTTATTGCTTTCTGTGATGGAGAATTAAGTTATATTTCAATCTGTATTAGGATTCCCTATACCTATCTGCTACCGTTTCCTTGCTATCCAGGTATTTTTTATTCGATACCATAGTTTTCCATTTTAAAACTTTAAAACATAAAATGCATGCTTTTTCCATTTTAAAACTGCAAGCTCTCCACCAAGGTGACGAGGTACGACGTGTGGCATTCTGCGAAAGCATTTTATTAAAAACGCAAGAAGACCCACATTTTTTGAACAAAATTATTTACACCGATGAGTCAAAATTTAACAGAGAAGGGATAATAAATAGGAGGAATTAGCATGTTTGGGCATAACAAAATCCACGAATTGTGCGTGAAGGTAACTTTCAAAATACATTTAGTTTTAATGTTTTTTGTTTGATGATGGATAATCGCGTGTGTTTTGAAATGTATGATGAAAATTTAAATTCTCGTAAATACCTAGAAATTCTTACAACGGTGGATTCAAATTTTTTGGAAAATTTGCCACTAAATATTCTAAACACGTGTTGGTACCAAATGGATGGCGCTCCAACCACTCAACCCATAAAGTTTACCATGAGTTAACAAATATGTTTGAAGATCGCTGATTTGGGCGTAATGGTCCGGCTCTATGGCCTCCCAGATCACCCGATCTAACACCCCTTGATTTTTTTATGGGGCCATATCAAAAGTAAAGTCTACTCAACGCCCGTCAATACCAGAGATGACTTATTACATCGAGTTAGAACTGCCTTCACCGAACTAGATGAAGGAATGGTATTGAAATCTACGACCGTTGAGATTAATAAACGAGTTTTATTGGGCTTAGAACACAACGGACGGCACATAGAACAGTTGTTACACCAATAAGACCCAATTGTTAACATTTAGTTATTATTGTTATTGTTTTATTGTTTAGGCTAATGTAAGTTCCAAATCGTTTAAAATATGCTTTTTATTCATGATGATTTTTTTTGTTTAATAATTTTGCACCATTGTTTATGATAAAAAATTAATATAAATGTTACGTTGTTTTAATTCTCATGACCCGCTGGTCAGAAGTAAATTAATAAAATGGAAAACTATGGTATCGAATACAAATTCTCCATCACAGAAAGCAATAAAATACAGGGTGTTTCATTTAAGAAAATTGACTTTTGAGTAGTTGAAGTTTGTCAGAATGAACTAAATTTTTTGACACCCTGTAAATAATAAAATA
This sequence comes from Rosalia funebris, assembly GCA_037954035.1. NCBI lineage: Eukaryota > Metazoa > Arthropoda > Insecta > Coleoptera > Cerambycidae > Rosalia > Rosalia funebris. Next base: position 34,468,853 of record JAZFAV010000002.1, read on the forward strand.
TAAAACTACATATCACCTAAAAGCTTAATAGTCCGCCTAATTACAGCCCAAAATTTGCTACTATAACTTTTGTTTTGAATAAGTGACGAGCATTCCAATGGGATACTACAAAACCTAATTTTTTCAAAAATATTAAAATATCTCAAAAACTGCTGAAGATAGGTATAGGGAATTGTTAAGAAAGTTTACTTAAAATCAGCAGGGTAATTCAAAAATGTAATAATATACTGGGTATTGTATTTAAAATAAGGAAGTTGATAGCTACTTCCGGTATAATCGGAAGTGTCAGAAAAGCAAAAATACTTTAATTGAATAGATCGTCCTCGCTAACCTTTGATTCCAAACTTTAAAAAATGAATTCCAATGGGAAGTTTATTTTAACGGTAACAATATTAACTTAAGATAAGTAATGACATACAACTACTACAAACACAGTATTTAAGCAAATGGAGAATAAAGCACATTGTTTTTACTTCAAAATTTAAATCGTATTCCTCAAAATTCAAATTTTCTCAAAACTGGTTTATTTTTTATACTATTTACCTGAATGCTTCCGTAAATCCCGTAAATGGACCCTTCGAAAAGAGCCTTATGAAATTTCGAGTTTTTCACTGATATTTTCATTTCATGTTTTCCGAAATGCAGTTTCTTACTTTATTACCTTGATTGATAAAAGAAGAAATCTAGTCAAACATTATGAAAATTGTCGAATTGCAAAAATAATATCTGCATAAGAGATGAGATTCAGATTCCTAAGCCTAATTCATCTGCTTTAAAGATATAGCTAAGTAAGTGATCAACCAGCATTATAACCCTCTGTATATTAAAGAACGTACTGTACAAATTTATGAGTTTTTTCTTACTTATTTAAAATTGTAGGTATAGCCATGGCACACTTATTGAAATTCGTACAGCGCAGATAATATGTAAATGTATACCTGCATTCTTGGTGAGATCGGTTGGTATTTTTCAATATCTCGAGATTTGAACACCTAAAGTTGCATCGTCATATATTCATTTCTCATTCACATATCATTTTATCAGATTAATTTAGTTTTTTTGCATACACATTTTTTCGAATTTATCTTTCTGTAAATAAATTATAGTTACTTTTCAACATTTTTGACATTGCTTTATTTAATTAAATACAGTATGCACAATAAATATATTTATGATTGCGTAAAATTTGGTTCTATTTGATTTCATCGACATAACATATTTAAGAATATATTAGAGTCCCTTTACCTAAAATGTTTTAAACACCTGTCTGTATATACATACATACATATATGTAGACTAATTCTATTGTCCTCATTACTTCGTAGTAATGCGGACAGATCTTACTACTTTGTAATAAATTTCGTAGTTTCTTGCTTAAAATACGAACTACTTGAATCTGGTTCAAGTTTTATATACCTATACAGATGCATTAAGTTATGATTATTTTAGTAGATAGTAGCTAAAACTGGTGCATTGTTTGTATTAGGGAAACATAACAAATGTAGTTAAAGAAAAGGATTTTGCTTTCTAGTTAATAAAATCAATGAAAATAAGTCAAAGACAAGCTATATCGAATATGGTTGTTTGTTCATAATTTTTTTACTCGACTTTTGTGTGAAATTTTAAAATTACAATGATAATAAATTAATGATAAAATTGTTGTATACTTATAATATACTAATACTAATATATATTTTATGAAAACTTGACTGTACATGGTACAGTGTTAATTGTTACATTTTTAGTAATCTATCTATATAGATCATATACATAGATGGATCACTACTTAAAATATATCCAAACACTTATTGAAATATCATAACTAACTCCAAATTAATTATTTTATTTTTCAACGTCCCTAATATTTTACCAGAAGACAAAAATAAAATAAATATGTTTATATAGACCTAATAAACCTTTTTACGAAAATAAAAAACAAAATAAAAACCAAAAGTGCTGCTTTTTATGTATGAATTAAATAAAATATAATTCAATATTGCATGGTGAACTAGTGTATCCTCCTATAGAGATGTCTGCAATAATGTTATTAGTAATATGGTCCGATGTGTCATACTGGGGTCAGTATTGGGAGCCATTGTATGTTTGGATTCGTGTCCAAACAGAGAGAGAGTTTAGTACTCTTCCTTGAGCATGATTGTGTTTATCTTCGTCTACAAATGTAACCTTCTCCTACAAGCCTTTCGAATAAAGAAATTGATTTATGTGTGACATATTGAACAAAGTTAAATATTCTACATTTTATGTATTAGTGTATGGATGAAATAAAAATCAAATATTTTATAGCCCTAGATTTTATACTTCATTAAACTGTTTATTTTTAATTCGAAAGGGTATAGTCGTAAATAATATAGCACTTATATATTTCAATTGATGACAATTAATAATAAATATTCGTTACTTAACGTCTTATAAAGTTTTATTTATTTCCAGTTTGTTTAATGTCTATCCCCATCCGGTCTTTTACAGCAACAGTTTCCTAACCAGTTGTGAATGGCAAATATTTAAAATTATATGTTGTGACAATAATACAGTCAAGATTTCGTATTTTGATAGAAGTGTTTTAAATATGATTTTTGATTATATTTTATCCTAGTTATCTATATCGTTTATTTTTTATACAAATGCTTATTAATAAGATTAATTATATATTGTCAAGTAAACGCGGATTTCACATATACGAGTAATTCTCATTTACCTTTAGAGTATGTAGAGTTCTCATTTGCGTTTAATGTTGGCTGGTGTTGGCTGGTAAGGATGATAATATAGATTATCATCCTTACAAAACTTAGTACGTATCGCATGCAATTAACATTATAAAAAGACACTTAAAGACGCTTTTAATTAACAATCATTACGTATACATAATTATTCAGAAGCACATCTTTATATTGCTCGAAATTGGTTTGTCATATAATTTAGTTCTGTTCTACTTTAGATAGCTATCATTCATATATCACTTAATCATTTCTTAGTCCCATCATATTACAGAAATTTGATACAGATATTTGGTACAGAATGTATTTAATCATTCTTTAAATCTACACACAGTGTAGATTTAAAATCAAAAGCTACGAAACATGGAAAATTACGAATGTTAAGGCGAAACTTGAAAAACAGATTTAACAAAAGTATATCTTATTATTTAACAGCTGTTGTTCGAATTCAAGAAAATAAAACCTAATGTTTACACTTCATATAATATGAAAATGGTATTTAATAATAAAATAGCACTATTTAAACTTGACTGACTTTAGTTAATAGTGTTTTTTTAGGGTTTAGGATAGATTTTCCGAGACGATATTAGTGCATGGAAACGATTGTAAGTTCAATGTTCACCATTACTAATAAACATGGCCAAAATACATATACCTTTATATCAAAGAAACTGATTTATTTATTTAACTATATCCATGGAACACCTGTGATACGAAAACATAAGTCAAACTCCTTGACATTAATGAAAAAATCTCATATAGTACTTCTCATAACATCAAAGGCGGGTATCTTCGTTAAGAAAAGTTACCGGAAGCTGTAGCACCATCCTTATGCACAGACATAATAAGTAATTAGCTTAATTATAAACAAAGTTGATTCATTACGAAAGTTGAAATGCTTTATATACTTACCACTTATGCGAATAGACGTTGTGATTAATAGAATATAGGGTGCACAGTATTTTTGAAAATAAATTTTCATTTGACAAAAGTTTTTGAAGATTTTTCCTTTATTTACTTTGGGTTGTTTTCAAAATTTAGTTATACCAACATTTATGAAATAGCATATTTAATTGTTTTTAATGTAGTTTAATCATAATTAATTTAATAAATATCCTATACGTTCTGATAAACCGTTGCAAATATTAAAACTAATTATTAATTAAAATTCATAAAGCAATTAAAATTAATAGTAATAAGTCTTGTCACTACAAATTAACTGTGCCAGTGTAATGGTGAGCATTTCCCTGTGCTGATGAAAAGGTCGTATAAAAAATTAAACTAATAAATAACACCTTCCTATTTATATTTTGTTTTGGTGTGCTCAAAAGGCGCACAACGATATTTTTCTTTGATCTATGGTTATATATTTTCATAATTTAAACCAACGGGATTTTATGAATTTATATATGTAGAGGGATGTATAAATATCTATGGTGAATATAAATTAACTTCTGTGCTACAGGCTTATTAAAGATAGCCGATTAAACTTTCATTCAAGCTTCGATATGTCTTTCTAATTTAAGTAAGAAATCGCAGAGAAATATGTTTAGAAGTTTTTGGTTCGTCCATTTGAAGTGTGTTAAAAAAATAAAGTTTTCTTGCAAAGCTAATAATCCTTAGTACGTATTTTATAATTTATTATAAAAAGTAGCCTCCATCATATGCGGCATATAAATAAACATTTATATCAACACTAAGGTTGTTATATTTCATATGTCTTTTTCTATTTTTTATTTCTGAATAAATGGATACTACATTTTGATTCTTATTTGCAACCGTCAACATCATAACAACGCTTTTTGATAACATAACCGGTTATGTTTCATTATCTTATAAGTCTTATAACTTGTTAAAAAGAAAAGGTTTTTGTTTCTCTTGCATTTTCTTCAGGGATTCGCTACTAGTGAGCTTTCTCATTCCCCCTGAAAGTCTGTACTTTCTCCTTAACCTATTTTACTTTATATTTAGTTTCCATACATCATTTTAAATTTGCTATTGCAATAGCTGGATAACAATCATTGGTACGTATTTAACTGTCAAGGAAATAAATGATCACATATACATAACAAATATTGATGCAATTTTGTGTGACAGTAAATGCTCAACGATTGTAGGTGATTTCATTCATGGAGGGAAGGTTTATTATTCGTTTGTGTTCATATCCCAGTTTGACTTCATGTCGTTTAGGAAATAAACACACCGGTCGGTAACCGCAAATACACAACTGGTAGTACAGGACAATTTTCGATTTAGATGTTTTATTTAGATTTAATAATATTTTTATAAATTAAAAATATTACACAGGTATATTTTCAATTTTTGTTCATATTTTATTATGTATTTCTGACAATTTTCTGCGACTTCATGTGAAATAATTTAATGTGGAGGGAAATTTTAATGTGCATACGCCTAAGAAAGATGAACTAAGGATACTTAAAATGCAGTCCGTATATAAAGACGACATTGCACAAATTCGTTAAAATAGGCCCCTTTCTGATTTTTATTCTGCGTATTTTGGTCGTAATACTAGAAATTGGTCTATATTTGACTCGATATTTGAGTTTTGACATTGTTCAATATTTCCATAAAAAACACGTACATTACATGAAATTGTCCAGAATAGGACAAAATCAGGTAAAATATTTCACACGTTCAAAAATAAACATCCTTGTAATAATCGATTACATCGTTACCTTTTGAGAAAAAATTTACATTGTTGTCTGTTTTATTTCAAATAGATTATTTCCTGATTAAAATAATCATTTCAATGAAATATTCTGAAAGTAGCCAATTTTAATTTTAAGGTACATTTTAAAATTTGAGAACTAAAGATATTTAGAACGATTAAAATGACCTACAAATATTATTGATTTATTATATTATTTTATATTATAGATTTTTTTGTGGTAGAATGTACAATTTTGTCTCTAGTCTGATAAAAAACTAAGACATATTTAATTAATTCACTTTATTGAGTACCTATCTAAAATTGAAAGTAAAAGACACAAAGCAACAGGAAAAATAGAAAACCTATAAAATTTCCAGTTCATTATATTTGCAAATACAAAACAATGTTCTGTTTTCAAGTACTCTATGCACTATATTGCCCTCCAAAAACAAGAGATCCTATCTGAAAAATATTAGATTCGAGGTAATCAGGTTTTTAACTATCTTTAACAGAAAACTATTGTCGTCAATATGAATACAATATGTATTTTTTGTACATTACCATAATAAATATAATAAAGTCTCGTATTACATAATTTTCATAATAGTAATAGTTTTGAGCATTTAAAAAAAAAAAAATAAGTTAGTACAATTTAGTTATGTAAATGTAACATACTTGTACTGGCAGTACCTAAATAAAATTAATTAAGTATTAATTATTACAATATTTATAATGAATACAATTTAGGAACACAACATATTTATCATATTATAATATTAATAAAATAAAGTATCAACTTATTAATCATTTTCATTATCAAGTCTGTCAGCTTCAACCGACAACTCTTCCCAAAATGTCATTCAGTTCTCAGGTACATATGTGCAATGTTAGCTTGGATATTAGATTTGGATAGAAGGCTACACCACGATATTTGTTGGGCACCTGCGACATAGTGTACCTTTGGTGTATTTTAATATAAAAATATCTTTTAAATCAATAAACTCATTTTCAGATCAAGTAGGAAAAATAGTTGTTACTCATTTTAAAATTAAGACAAATTATATCTTTTAAATAAATTCGGAAAATAAGTTTTTATATCTTGTATTTTGAGATATAGTCAATGTAGTAAAAAAAAAACAGAAAGTTGCAATTTTATTATATTAACTTTGGACGAATTGGCTTATTGAACAACTTTACAAAAATCGCCAAAATCATAAACTTTTGTTTCTCTTAAGAGTGAGTTGATTTGAGTGCAACTTGATGGTGAAAATAATCAACAGCCATGAAAGTATGATTCGGCTCAAAAAACTATATTGCCAAATAAATATCAATATCTGAACTATTGTAATAATATACATATATAAAGAAACAGAAGAGCGTCCAATTTTTCTTCTGGCTGGAGCAATTATCGAGCCAAATTATTATAGGCTTCATATTTGTATGGAAAAATGCATAGAATGTAGATATCAGATGAATTTTAGAACGACGTGCTATTCATGGGAACTTTTTTCCAAGGGGAACAAAGTGTTCATTATAAACAACGATGCGTGAAAGTGATTTATTTAAAAACTTCTAGTCGAGGCAGCATAATAACCAGAAAATTAAAAAAAATCATTACATTTACATATCTAATTATTGTATAACTGATAGTAACTTAACTTTTTATAAAAAGAGCTCGTCGCCATTTGTAACTTTGCGAATGATACGCGATAAAAACGTCAATTTACGAAATTGGCATTTTAAATTATGGAATTTTGAAATTTACGACCTTTTGTTTTAGGAGGGCAGTATAGTAATATAACTATTTGGGGTAATTAAGCCTCACAGGAATATCTGAAAATAACTTACCAGTGAAAAATAGAAGATATATTATAGGTAACGGTAAATGAAATATGTTTTGAGAACTATGTATCTAAACCTATTCAATAATTTATTGTAAAATTAGAATCATAGGTTACTGATATATTATAATAGAGTTATGCTCTCTTGAGAGACTTTTCTCTGTTGATTCCCATTATATTAATTAATGATTACCACTAATTACCAGGATCAACATGCAGTGTTACACAATCGATAAACAGCTAAAGACATGAAATATAAAATAAAAAATTACTTTAAAAATCCCACGTTATCAGACTTAATTTGACAGTCAACTGCTTGAAAGTTTATTTTGATCGTCGTTTGACCTTTCCCAATCAGTATTAGTAAAATACGTCAAGTAATTTCAAACATCTTACAGGATCTATACTTTTTTACCCCCTAATGAACCGCGAACTACCAAGGCTGTAACGTCGGCTGCTAGGGCCCTATTTGTGTACTAATTAACACAAGAGTTATTAATTAATGATAAATCTCTAGTCTGTTATTTCTTGACAACTGACAACATACAGTTTTATCATACTTAAGTATTTATAGACTTTTAACTTTTCAAACTTAACTTTAAAAAAAAATCATTTTTAGAGTATTTAAAGATATTCAATGAGAATCAAATAATTTAGGAACGTCTTGGAATACTTTAGTATTCCAATTGAATACTTGCAATTTTAGTTTCAAGAATTGGAATAAGTGTATATTTGTTCCAAAGCGGATGACAATTTGAAATATTTATTTATCTATTAAACTTTCTTTTTTAGTTTCATTGTTAAATAATAAAGCACCAATAATAAGTTTCAATAAATTTCAATAATAAGTTTCAATAAACTATACCATATTGAATTTAAATTGAAATTACATACGGTTGTTTTTCTTTTTTAATATATAGTGTTTTTCATCTACCGATTTTTTAAAATTGTCTGTTTTTTTAACGCTCTTATTTTTATATATGTATTTAAAAAGAGGATTTAAAACAAACGGTAGCATAGGGTTGCGGTTGCGGTGCGAAAGGGAACGTAACATACTTAAGGCACTTGACCCGTCACAAGTACTTACCATAATAGGGGCCATCTGTCGTTGTTTGTTTAATTTACCCTACTTAGGTCTATCTCAAAGATTTAAGCGAATAATAAGATTATTATCTAATTTAAGCCGTTAAACAATACGCGTAATTTTGGACACGTTTGTAGTAAATAAAAACGATCTCCGTTGTAATGGTTTCACTAAAATCAAAATATAGTACACATATCTGTAAAGTATATACATGAAACTTAATACAGAGTATCCCATTTAAGAAAAAAATAACTATTGAAATATTTGCGTTTGTAGGCAAATGGCGGGACGTCAATTTTTGTTTTCAAGAAGATATAATCTATTATAAAATCCGTTACTATCACTCGTATCTCTCACAAATAATAACTATCCTCTCACTAATAACCTCAATAATAACTATCGTCTCCATTTTATGCTGAAAAATAAAAAATCTCAGTTTGTCAATTATTATTAATTTTATTCACAAACCACATCCTATAGTTCCAAATAAGACACCTAGACATGTTAACGTCGTATAGTTTGTAGATGACAGTGGTTAAGTATTGACGATTTATCTTTGACACAATAAAAATGGCACGCAATTCAAATCCTATAGTTCCAACTGAGACACCTTATATTACAGGGGATCAAGAACGTCTAAAATAATTCGTCCAATAATAGTATATTCTCTTGAGGAAAGAAAGTAACTACTGAAATTGTCTTAAGAATCTGGTATGCGCAAGAGTTCCGTTCGTAACATTCACAAGATTCACTTGCCAGATTCCATTTCTATAAAATTAGTCTTTTATTGCAAGCAGTTTTGCAAGCTCATACCTGATCATATTCGAGAATACCCAAATTTGGTTTATATAATATGCTTTTTAGATGAGAGTACATTTTCTTTGACAGGAGCTGTCAACCATAGGCAAGGAGCAGCAATGCCTAAATGGACAGACCCTATAAGACTCATATTTTACAACCAATTGGAATTTTTTTATCACAATGGACTTTTTATAGTATTTCAAAGTGTATTGCAGTACATGGTTCACAATTTAATTTAAATTTTCAATGTATTCTCTAATCATTTTGGACGTCGAGAACAGCTAAATTTTATTAACAATTTTTTTATTGAACACACAGGCCTACAAATTTTAACATTTTGAAAGTCGATTTGGGTTTGATAAGTGATTGATTATAAGTGAGTTATTTACACTGATGTCATATCTACCTTCCGTAGGAAAAATTACATTTTAATAAACATTATATTTAATAAACATTAAAAAACATAGTAAAAAACAACAACACAAATAGTTTTGAGTCTTTAATTTCTTTGAAATTAGAACCAGATGTTAAGTTGATGAAATATATTTTGTGTATTTTTACAAGTAGACATTTTTAAAGCGAAATAAAAACACATAACGCGATTGGACGAGTAAACGTACACACGCTAAAAACGTACTACAGCGACTATGTAAATACCCAAACAGTATAAAACCGGAATATCCTCACCGGTCAACTCTGTTTTGGTAAATCCCCCACACTTGTGTGTACGTTTCAAACCGATTAAACACAGGGGCGCCGCAAAGATTGAGGCAAAACTGAATTTTATAGAACCTCGATTTTAAAATCTACAAATTGTTGTACAATGTACATTTCCAGAACTACAGAATTTGTGTAGTTCATGGTATTTAATTATGGTAAAAAATCAAAAAAATCCCGATCACAAAATCTTTGTTGGCCTGTGATATTTGACCACACTATTAAATTCAGAAGGATTTAAAATCGTTTTGGTCAAAGTCTATTGAAATCCATTTAATAATACAAAAGTTGTATTATTCTTAGAGATTAATCTTAATTAACTATATTTTTATTTGAAAATAAATGTGGTCTATGAATTTGACAGTTTTTATTGAATATAAGTTAAGTTTGTGTAAATTAAGTGGACTAATTATTAAAATAACTCATTTATTTTCAAGAATAAAGTAGATAGTGGTTGTTGAATTGTCGTTACGAAGACACAGAAGGAAAGGAAAAATTGAAATTGTACGTCCTTATGGAGACACGTCGTTATGACCACCGTGAAAGAGAAGTTTGTAGAATGTTTAATGATAGACATCCAAACTGTCCTATCAACAGTAGCACAGTTGATAGGATCACTAGAATATGTAATCAAATTAAATATACAGGGTGAATGGCAAGGGAACGTATTCCTTTGAAAAGGTGTTAGTAGAAACAATTTGCAGTCAAATGAACCATAATATACGTTACCCAAAAGTTGATAGTTTTCGAGATATTTTAATTTTTGTATTTTATTAGAAATGTGCTGTCTCATACTACTAACTGTAAAATTAAAAAAAAGGTTAACTTTTTTGTACTTTTTTTACTGCTATCGTGAATACACATAGTAATTTAAATTATGTAACAAACATTATGTTAAATACTTTAATGCGACAAAAATACATTAGCTAAAATACTCATTTACTCGTTTTAATCTAATAATTCTGATTATACGGCAAAGAAAATCAGAAAATTTTATATTTATCGGAACGCATGAATGACATGCATATGTATACGCAACAAGTTCGGAGAATAGTGCCAAATGTCGCTCTTTAACAGCCCCTCTTATCATAAAGGGGGTATTTTAGCTTCCCACATTTCCTTAACCCTTATATTGAAAAACGGCACAATAGTACATACAAGTATTTGTCGCTTAAATGCCTTTCGTATATTTATTTTTTTACGGTGTAATATTTTTGTCGTTTATATTTAGTTGCTCCTGAAAGTAGCGCCGATACTGACTCGGTTTATCACGACAATGAGAACACAATGCATAACTATGTTCGTTTCATTTTTAGCCAGAAATTAAAACAAACCGGAACAGAATATTTAATTATGTCTTGTCCTGGATTTGTCCTGGACTTTACTGTACTCCTGTACAAAAGAAATTGATTACTGATTTCTATGGGGTAGATATATGTTATAAACATATAATACCTTGCAGGTATTATATGTTTATAATACCTGCAAGTAATGGGTGGGTCTGCTGTGAATACTGAAATTAGAAAGAATCTTATTTAGAAAATACAAAAAATCGTAAACTTCTGGTAATCAGGATGTATAAATAATTTAAATAGATATCACTAGAAACCATACTAATAGATAATACTAATTAGAATTGATTTAGTGTTAAGTAACAATGAGAACGATTGCTGGATATTTGGCATTATATATAATTATTTAAATAAATCGATTAATTTCTTGCGTTAATCTGTTTCTTTTTTAAGTTTTAATTTATCAATGTTATTTGGTTTGTTGAACTAAACTTTTGATTCTGAATAATCAAATTCAAAAATAATGAATTGTGGCATTCAGAAATTAGGCAAACTGTCCAAATAACTAACTAAAAAGATATATGGAAAGCCCAAATAATTATCGTCAGTTATTTGGGTCAGCCACCAAAGATATGATCCAACAATGTTATTCTCTATACTTTCAACAGAATAACACTTTCTTAATTTATCCTGTTGGACCTCCATCATTCAATCTGGACATTTCTACAATATCTACTATTCGGGTTGTTAAATACTAAAGCTTTATCAATCATTTCATCAGAATTTTTATTAATGAAAAAAGTTCTTTATTTAAAACAGTTTTTTAACTAACACGTTCTCTAAGCATCTATTTTAGCAGAACGCTTTTAGCAGATTAAAGAATTTCAGCAATTATTCTCAAGAAGTAATAGACTCCCAGTTTCCACCCTCTCCTTCCACTCCAACAATTCATAATATAGTTTATTTAATGAAAATATATGAGAACTAATGTTGAGTATTAATGTAAAAATAAATATTTTTCATTAAAAAATTAAAGAAGTTAACGTCGTATTTATTGATGAACACTGAACTAAAAATCCTTTGAAGTGAAAAATCACACATAAAATTTTGCTCAGATAATGTAGTTTTTAATATAACACTTATAAGTAAAGTAACAGCAAAAAGAAAAAAATATTTTTTCAGATGTAAGTATGATAGTAATAAAGGCAAGTAGTACAACAGAAAACAAAAGAAAATTAATATTTAATAATTAGGGCATATATTTATATGTTGTACTACATATAAATATATTATATGAAATGTGGCATCGAGAAAAAATGTGCTGAGGACCTTCGGATCCGACCACTGAATTTGAAAATGACGATTTTTGAGATATCAAAATTATTAATGGCACTTCTTATATTTGTTGACAAATAAATCGTCAAACTGTAGTGCACCAGGATTTTGAATACATCAAATAGCAAGGAACTGTTAAGAGAATAATGTTTCATGTCATCTTTACAAAATAAAACGACTTCACATGAGGTGTGAATTTGAGGGGAAGTAACCGAAATATATTTGACAGAACGCTTTTAACGCACCGTTTGGCTTCCGTTCATTATATTGTAACCAAGTGCCCCATGTAATACTAACTATATTGTTTTTCGCTTTGTTCTTAAGCCGCCTAACCTACAACTAAAAAATAAAACATTGTGGAATTTTTCAAAATTATAATTGCAATTAACACCGAAAATTTCTCTCCAAATCTTAAAATAAACTAAATATGATCAAGAATATATTTCTTATGATGTTCTATTTATTTAACATAAGACATATTCAAAAGTTTCAGTATGTACACAAAAATCTCTAAAATACTGACATTTTTTCACCCTAATATAGCGAGCAGAATTAAAATTGACTTTCCATTTCCATTCCATAATAAACCTCACAATCAGAGAAAACGTATTTACGAGAAGTTGTGTATTTCACGTAATTTTTTATGTATATTCTGCGTGGGGAGAAGTATGGTATACAATAGATAAGTTGATATATGTAAATGGGAGAAAATCTGTTGCGGTAGCATGTTCTTACTTCTGAGTAAATCAACGACCAAACCTAAACTCAATGCATGACTCAATCGTATAAAGGAATTGTTTCTTGTGTCATTTAAGGTATAATCGGTTGTTTACAAAAATATTCTTCGTTATCAAATAATTCATGAAACTGTTAAACTAGATATACCATATAATCTCCCTCATATTCTTATGTTCCGAATAATTAAAAAAACTCAAAACTTAAAGCTATGATTTAAGTAATCATTTTGTTTACAAATATAATTTTTTTTTGTCGGTAGTATTCCACTTGTATGTAATTAATCGAATGTATGTATAAAAAATCCCAAACGGCTCTTATCTCATACCGTGGCTTGTTTTTATGGCTAGACTCAGGTAGACTGTTCCGTTTATCGGCAAGATAAGAGAATTTTTTATTTGGGAAATAGCGATGAAATGAATAGTACATATTTGTTGAAATTTATGTCAGCAAGACGATGCTAATTATTTATTCAAAAGTTGTAAATGAATTATTTAAGCGAAACTAAACCAATAGATATTTCAATAATGACTACATATGGCGATAAAAACGATCATATTGGATATAATAGACTATCAAAAATCAGGTGTAGTAGCTGGCTTTAAGCCATAACAGAAGTTACGTGATGAGTCGATCCAAGAAGTATTGGGGGAATATAGTACTGGATATAGCAAATTACATATATCTGGGAATAAAATTTTCCAAAATATTAATGAACTGGATAAATTAAGACAGTTCGTTTCATTACCTTTTATTAATCGGATTAGTTCACGAAAATCAAACTTAAATAAGCAACCGGTTATTTACAATTCAACCTGCTGAAATAGATATATCATAGATTATACGTTTTGTTTAAGAAAACGTGAAAATTAACAAATTCTCGATTTTTGACATTTGAAATTTCTGTATCAAATTCTTATTGATCGGCTTCAGTTGCCACCTCTTTTTAATTAAAACAACAATTATGCGATGTTTGAATGAAATCTTTCCCCATGAATGCAGACAAGTTGTTTTATATGCATATGGGGTTGCATTAAAAAAATGAATTTATAATAACATAAAGCAACATGGAGAACTTACATTAAAACTAAAAACCATAATGGCAATATCCCCCTAACACATTTCACATAGTTTGGTACAAAATTAATTTAATCTTTTACACTTGTATTATCAAATAGAGGCTGATAGAAATGGGTACAGTACAACAACGGCATTACAGATGGGATTAATGATATTGTTCAGTCATTGGATAGTAACAAATCACCGTTTTAGTACTTTTGGATTATAGCAAAGCGTTTGATTGAATAAATCATCGATTACTCTTAGCAGTCTTACATTATATTGTATTCTGTGCATCAATAAAATTAATGAGACAATATAGACAACAGAATATACAGTAGAAAGCTTGTGTCAATGGTGAAAGTTCTAAGATATTGGTAGAACGAACCGTACAATAAGGTTCGATACTCGGCTCACTTCTCTTCATTCTCTATACTAGCAAGTTCAAAATGTTCTTATATCTTGTAAAGCATTCATTCATTTTTATACCGGTGACACCCCATTGTAATATTACAGTTTTAATCATCTCCAGATGATGCCGACTTTGTTGGCGAAACGCGCGTCGAGTGTAGTGTTTTGATTTTTTGTGGAAAACTAAGTCAGTGTTATCTTCACACTAGAGGTTTCAACCTACCCCAGTATAATACTATTATTTTAGGGAACCTAATATGGCAAATGTTTGTGAATTAATTAATACGAATTTAGCATTACTTATTGGAACATCAACGTACATTTAATTTATCTATAAATGTGACAAAGTTAATATTGCAATAAGCGATAATAAAATTGAATTATCTACTGTCTCAAAAAATCTCGGACTACTCAATAATTCAAAATTAAATTTCACTGAACTATTACCCATATTATTAAAAAAAAAATAATTCTTTAATTTAAAATTAGACAATTGTATTTCTATATCCCTTACAAACTATAAATAAAAGTGAATTGTAAAGACATTTTAAAGTTATATTAAAAATAAGTAAATGGCCTTTGGTTTAAGTTCTTCTAATTTACAACATAAAATTGTCGCTAATAAACTAAATTCATACATTTTTTGAGACAAGATAGCAGAAACAATTTTTGAAGTATTTGATAAACATTATGTGCCCTAATATATAAAAGAATCTAACAAATTTCGACTGTCACACTTCTAGTCGTATAAGATTTCCCACGACTGCGTCTGTGATATATCGGCGTTTGAGACAATTTGACGTATCATTCACTCCCTCTTACAGAATTCCGGTCATACGGAAAGGAAATATTTTGTAGAAGTTAAAGTTTCTCAATAGAGTCTACATTTTGAACATCCGCTGAAAGTTTAATGAGGTAGCAGTTTCATTGTTGTTCTGATGTGAAACCGCATTTTATTTAATATTTAAGGTGTCATATTTAATATAACAATTCAATATTTCATTATTTTGCACAGTATTAAATATTATTGAATTATGTGCCAGGTAACGTAATATATCTAGCGTCAGTATAAATATATTTGCTGTTATTTGGGTAACGGAATAGCATTTGGCATCTCGACTATATATAGAATTTGCAGATCAAAATATTTTATTCATGAATTCGATACACGAAATGGTCCCAGACCTATTCAAGTAAAGTTCAAAATACAGTCTTTGAATAAATAGACTGGTAATAACTAATACTCAATAACTAATTTCAATAATTTTCATTGAAAATCATAGAAATGAAAATATACTAAATAAAAACAGTATATTACTTTTTAAAAGTTGTCACAAACACCGGACAAAAAAATAGGTATTTTTTTCCATTGATATTGGCAAATAAAAAATAGCTCTTGTTCTGTTATTTTATTTGAATACAAAAAAAATATTAGGTATGTATTTTTAAACATAAATATATTTTAATAAATATACTGGAATATCAGTAATTATTAGTAAAAAACTATATCCATATCCAATAATAGAACAAGTATTTATAGAATATCTTTTCAATATATTTGATTATATTTCTGAGTTCATGTAATAAATATTTAATGTATATTTATATTCTATTCATAGGAGTATCATGGTTTACCTACCCATTTACATGGTATCTAAATGGATAAAGTAAGATATTCTTTTGAATAGAATATAAATATATATTAAATATAGATTACATGAACTCAGGAATATAATCAAATATATTGAAAAGATATTCTATAAATACTTATTCTATTAGATATGGATATAGTTCCTTTACTAATAATTACTAATATTCCAGTATGTCATATTTCTTCATACTGAAATTAAATAACAGAACAAGAGCTATTTTATTTATTTACCATTTATTTACCAATACCAATGTAAAAAAATACCTATTTTTTATAATTAATTAGGAATCTATGTTACAATTCCAACTATTCCATGCAAAATTAAGAATGTTGAAACATTAGCCAAATTATGATCTCAAGATAATAATTAAATTAAAATTTGCAGGAAACTAATAAATACTTCTTTAATAACTAAGGAGTATAATTTTGAAATGAATTGTGAAATGAAAAAAAAAACTGTTTATAACTTCCGATATTCCTGCACATAAAAGCCTTATTATTATCATATATTTTAACATCTAAAAATATATATAACAATACGATATATTTATGACACGATTATATATGACTAAACAGTATACATACATACCATCGAGAAAGAATATAATGAAATACTTTCAATACGTTGCCCTGAAATATAAGCCATAATGAATTAATTACAGACTTAATTAGGCTCTTGGTCTCAACATGGCCGCCCCTTACTAATCAAGAGTATAAGTAACTTTAAAGTTAATTTCTTATTGTTTATATTTCATGAATATGTATCGATCGTATTATTTCTCGACAGTGAATATGTACCGTCTATCCAGACACATAATACTCCTCATTTTTATTTTTACATTTTGTGGATACGATTATTTTATTCTTTAACCTCCTTTCAGTTAACATTTAATATTGATATTTATATTCTAATATTAATATAACAAATAATACACAGATGCTTATAAAATTAATTATTTAGCGACATTTACTAAAGAATACAGCCTAGTGTATAATAATCAAATATCCAAATTAAATTATTAAATATTAAAATGCTTCCTTCTAGAATAAAACAGTTTTAAAACGGTTCAGACCGTTCTTCACACTACTCAATGAAGATTTGTGAAGAAATTATTAAACCGTAATAAAGGGCCTTGGGAGATTTAGAAAATTAAATCTTTTTACTGTTCTAAATTTGTATTTTTTTACAGTTTCACACTTACAAAAAAACATGAGTGATATTTCCTATTAATTTCCTCTTAGACTACAATAAATGTATGCGACCTCTAGCCTCTAATTATTTAAAAGCATACACATTTGCATTGTGTATGACTTTTAATATCAATATGGATTCAAAATCCCACACGTAAATCCCGTTTCATAAGATGGTTGGTCGATCATTGAAAGTTATACTATTTTTACGTCAATTTGCCAAACTTAATTTCCTCATGTAATTATAACCTTCTGTCTCTTTTAGACACTCTCAAGTCTTGCAAGTGTTTCACTTTTTAAATGTGTTAGTTTTCTTTTTTTTTTACTTTTGAAAACAAAAAATTTGTTTAGTTAAATTCAAATTAAATGACAGATCGAACGGAAACACAATGATTCTTAAAATTAGTAACGAGTGTAACATTCTAGAAACTATTTTATATAATCAGTCATAACATATTCCAAAGTATGGTTATTCCATGAATAACCAATTCTTCACTAAATTTCAATTTTGGACTATGTGAAAACTTAACCTCAGATGTCTTCTAAGAACAGAGCCGAAACTTTTAATGAGAAGAAAAGGAAAGAAGCAATGTTTCCTAAAAACATCAAAACATTATATATATATATATATATATATATATATATATATATATATATATATATATATATATATATATATACACTTGATACGAATTTTGCTAACCAAGTACATCAAGATTTGCTTGAAACTAAATTTTAAAGTTTGCGTTTACTAATTGATTAATACCTTATTATCTATACCTATTTTCTCCATAATTACTAAACCATTATGAGGTAATAAATATAAATAAAACATTATATAATATAAAAGGTAATATAAATAAAACATCGATTACATCGATGTATTTATATTAACTATATTATTTACAACATTTTGCTTCAGAAGCTTCAGAGACAATGAGTCTATTATATATAGCATAGCTTAGTCTATTATATATTATATTTTTTTATGAATCTTATATTATAAGCCTGTTCTATACACAAAAATTACAAGTTATATTAATATTTTAATTCAACCAATATTTCTTATATAATCTCGGCAAGTATTTTAATGGCTATATGTTTTTTAGCGTTGTTCATTCAAGAGATATTTTCATTATTTTTCCCATTAGCATTGTAAAATTTAAACTACTAACGTATATAAAAAGCCACATAAATAATGATCAAATTAAAAATACAACATTTGTAAGTTGTACAGTCGAACTGATCCTAAAGCAAACGATTAATTTGTAAAAATAGATTTATTTGAAATACTATATTTATTCAGCCGTATTAAAAACCACGAATATGAAATACGATGCATTAAATACGATGCATTAATAGAAAACAAAAATCTGTAATCGCTGGTTAAACTAATTTATACTAAAAGAGTAATTATTGTTGTAGGTTCTGTGGTATTCGTGATTGCTGACAGTCCAGCAATATTCATCTCATCAGTATCAAAATATTACTACATTGTAGATCCATAAAATAATATTAGTACAATCATGCATAAACATTTATTTTACACGGAATTAAAATGCTCACATTATATTATAAATACAGTTCCTGATCGTTGACTTCGTGGAGTTCGAACAGCTTTGACGCTCTATGCGATCTCACTCTCATTTCGTTCTTCTTCGATATACCAAAACTCGAGTAGAATGCTATGAGCTACCGTTATAACATCAAATAAAATGCCTATAATTTAACTCGATTTTGGCCGGTGACAAAAAGGACATAAACTAAGATTGACCCGACGACTTGGTCATAAAAAACTAGAATAGTTGAAATTGTTAGCCATTTGGCACGCATATCAATTTTGCCTCACACGTTCTAGCAAGGGTATTACTTACAAAAATACATTACTATGGAAGTATATTACCATGGAATATGTTTACCATAAAATTTTATATACGTTTTAATACATTTGAAATGTTCAAAAAATGAAAGGTTTACTGATAGATAAATAAAACTCCTATTGTGCAAACTAAAATGAATACCATAAACATTCAAATATTCAATACACTTCAATTTTATCGATTCAAAGATGGATACGAGCAACAATTTTTTTTAATAATGTAGGAGCATTATATAGGGTGTCTCAGTTGGAGCTATAGGATTTGAATTGCGCGCCATTTGTGTTCTGTCAAAGATAAGGCTTTCATAAGGATAAGGCATCAATGACTTAATTAATTATTATTTAATTATATTTAACGACTGCCATCTACAAGCCATATGACGTTAACATAGTTCATGTACATTGTTTTATGAAAGTGAGTGATCGTTTACAGTTACATTAAGAAACATTTAGAGAAAGTTAGGATGAAACGAAGCGCCTATAGAATTAATAGTTTGTAACTTAATCAAAAAATTTTAAGAGATGGGTTCTATTATTGATAAGGCAACACCAATACGTCCTCGTCGTGGTCAGTCAGATAAAAATGTTGTCCAAGCGAGAGAAAGTGTACGGGAGTATCCAAACACATCAATTCGATGTCGCGCGCAACAATTGAATCTGTCAAGATCCAAAAGAGATTTAAGATTTAAAGAAAGATCTGCATCTGTCTGTATAGAAAATTCATTTGGCATAACAATTAAAAGTTACAACAGATCATTTACAACGTCGTACATTTGTTAATTGGGTGTTAGAAAAGAAAGAAGGTGATGCTGATTTTTGCAACAAAATTTTGTTCAGTGATGAAGCATATGTTCAGCAAACAAAATTCTCGAATTTGGGGTGCTGAAAATCCATATGCTTTTCAGGAAATAGAATAGCATCCACAGAGATGCACGGTTTGGATGCCATTTTGGAGTGGTGGAGTAATTGGGTCATACTTCTTTGAAAATGAAGCTGGTAATCCTACCACAGCCACAGGTTAAGCAATTTCTTTTTCCACCAAATTGATGATTTAAATCTGAACATGTGGTTTCAGCAAGACGGTGTAACGTATCATACAGCACGTACAATCATAACTCTGTTACATAAATACCAAATTTCCTGATCATGTTGTCTGGCAGAATGCTGACATTAATTGGCCTGAAAGATCATGTGATTTAACATCACTGGGCTTTTTTCTTTGGGGTTATGTTAAGGGAAAAATTCCACCCAGCCAGGAACAATCAATGACCACAAAGCAAACATTGTTATTCAGGAAATAGAGCCAATTTTATGTACCCGTTATGTATGTTTATGTTATGAACAATTATGCTAAACGAATTACATCATGCCAGATATCGAAGCGGCCATATGAACAATATTCGTTTTCATTTGTAGCCGTATCGTCTCCCTTTTATGTTGAAGAATAAAAAAACCTATTTGTCAAATATTATTAGTTTTATTCACATCCTATAGTTACAAATCGACACCCAATATTTATTATCAATTATTTATTATATCTACATTTAGATTCCATATCTGACGGAAAATATGGTAAAACTGTTTGGTTTTGTTAAAAAAACATACGCAACCTATCTGGACTCTATTGAAGAAGTATTCACGTCAAATGTTGTCTACATGTCAAAATTGGGCACTAGTATGTCTGTCGTTAATTACGTAATTACAAATAAGAACAAAATAACCAATTCCGTTTATAAATACGAATTGCGATAAGGATTTCGCTTTACTCAGTATAATTAATAATACCAATTTACAAACAACTATTTTATTTCGAATAGTTTTTTACAATAAACTATTGGATACCTTTGAAAAATTACTCAGGCGTAATGACTGGGAATGATTACAGGCACTATAGGTAATAATCATCTCTGGGTTGTTCTCGGTCTAACGAAAATGAAATTCAACAAATTCAGCGAGATGATAAAAACATATGAGTTTTAGACATCTGCCGATTGTACTAAGTTGAAATAAACTCGTTTCGAATGTATTATTCCATATTAAATTCTGCGGTAAGTTGTTGCCATTTTTTTATTCTATATCACCTCTACAACATCATTTATGAAGGGTTCTCATTAGATCCTTAGACTAACATTAATTAATACACCTTCGTTCGACTTTGTTGGATCTACTTATTTACTTTGTATACACCATGACAATACTAAATTAATTTATTGATTTAATATGTGGTAATTGTAAATAATGAATATTATTAATGTTCTTAGCACGCGTCCTTTATTTAATTAATGACACGTGTTCAAAGCAGCTGGTTCCCCTAGCTTACCAACCACAATCATACATTAATTTTTATGCAACTATAAATATCACATGTGATGTACTTACACTTACGTTGCATGTTTTTTATATCTTTATCGACGTAAATATTTTCTATTTTACAATTCGTATACATATTCTATTAATTTTATACTCCAGTGTAAGTTTCTATTGATTTACAAATTTTTTTTATTAAGAAAAATAAATTATAATAATTCTTGTAACATATATTTGTAACTGCTCATATGTGTGTTAAAAATGTGTTAAAAAATATTAAAGTAATATAATTTAACAATTTAAGTCTTAGTTTACACACAATTTTACATTGTGTCAAACACCGCTTAAAAAGTAGTGGAGTAATAATAAGTGTTATTAGTACATTGTTGGAAATTTGCCCGAGTAAAACTTTACGACTTTTCAATAGTGCGAAAATGGTATGATATAATGATATTTCACTGTTTCTGGTATAAATTTTACACTATTGTGATCGTAAATTTTAAGTATACAATTACTATAAATATACCATAGTGATTTTTCAATAAATAATAATCGACACTCTATAACTATTTTTCAATACTCAGGGATACGAGCTTTACACTGTTGTTAATATACCCGAATTGTATTATCTGTCGTGAGATACAATCGTTTAAGAGTGATAGCCAAGTTTATTAAAAGTATTAATATTTGAAAAATGTTCAATTTTATGTCGCTGTATATATTAACTAATATGTATAGTTTATTTCATCGCTATTTGCCAAATAAAAAGTCTCAAAATATACCGTGGCTTGTTTTTATGGCTAGGCTCAGGTAGGCTGTTCCGTTTATCGGCAAGATAAGAGAGTTTTTTATTTGGCAAATAGCGATGAAATTAATCGTTCCTGCTGGTGATTGATAGCAATGAAGTAAACAAAGTAATAATATAAATGCATATTTCACATCTGTCACTTCTATACCAAACGAGAAATCCATTTATAAGACAAAACATGGAATACATACATATATATCTACATATAACTAAAAAATTAAATAACTATGTATAAATATATTTATAAAAATAAATAAAATATATATGTATAACTAAAAACAAAAAGTAACTCTAAATGACTTTAAACATAAATAAATAATAGAATCCTACATTAACATATAACTTACAGGACAGAAAAAAGTTGTTGTTTCCCTAAAGATAGTAACTCGTTATAAGTACAATTGTTCAACTCACCTAGATATTACATTAAAATTTTCTACCATGACGAACAATGGCGATTTTAACAGCACGTTAGTTCTTGAAGTCTGGCAATAAAACATACTTTCTTCTCGAGAGCCTAATCTAGGTATGCGTATATTAAACATGCTTAGTAATGCGGGTGTATCTATATTATTATGGAACAGTTTAAATAAAAATGAGAGGCTATTAAGCACCCTTCTAGTGTTCAATGACTGGATGACATATCTTTGTAGAAGCAGATTATGATTATAACCCCTTACTGGTTTAATAATTATCTATGCGGAATGACAAATACTTTAGGGAACGCCGTTGAATATTTTCAAGTTGATTCATATGACTTATATACCGGGTATATCAAATAAAGCTACAATATTCTAATTTCGAGAGAAATAACGCAAAATATAAACATTTTAAGGTAGCAATACTATTAAATGATGCCGTGTTTCTAATCATGAAATATGCATTAAGACCCACGTTTTTAATGTGCCCAGAGAAAGATAGTTTGTCATCAAACTGCACGCCAAGATCCTTGATATTTCCAGAACGTACTAAAACTGTACCATCAAGAATTAGTGGTTGCTTTTTTAAGGTATACGAGCAGACTTTACATTTATCTATCTTTATTGCTAATTTGTTCTCTGAACACCATGTTACAACAAGGTTAACGAGTTTTTGCAATCTCAAGTGATCATCTAAGCAGCTTGTGTTTAAAATAATTTTAAGTCATATGCAAAGAGAATGATGATGCGCCATAAGCATTAAGGACGTAGTTAATGAACATTATAAATAATAATGGTCCCAAATTTGAGCCTCGAAGTACTCCAAACGACGCTACCAAGGTCGATTTAAAGCCATTGTATTACACAAATAATGTACGTCTAGATAAATACGATTTTACTAAGCGAAGGAGATCACTACTAAATCTATTTAATTTGATTTTTGTTATTTATGTGATTCGCAATTATCTGGGTAAATTCTGATGAATTTGTAACTGTGGAGCGTTTTGCTACGAACCCATTTTGGTTAGAAAATAACAGGGATTGCACACCAAGATAAATGTGGGTGTATA
Source organism: Rosalia funebris (assembly GCA_037954035.1). Classification (NCBI taxonomy): domain Eukaryota; kingdom Metazoa; phylum Arthropoda; class Insecta; order Coleoptera; family Cerambycidae; genus Rosalia; species Rosalia funebris. The sequence goes on from JAZFAV010000002.1 coordinate 34,492,859, forward strand.
TTGACATTTCGAAAACCTTTGCAAAATTTGTTAAAAGTATGTCAGATGGATTGCCACTTTTTAATATAGGGCTGCCCTTGCTACTTTCCAAACCTACACACCATTCCAAATTATTCACAATATACGAAATATAATAATTAATTATACATCATTACTAATACATGAAAACTATAATATTTTATAGCCACATGCACATTTATACCTACTGACCCGAAAAAGCATACGATACTACAAATATAAGCAAATGTATATAAAGTACTTTAAACGTGAGGAATTTGGCCTCATGAATATATCTCATGAAGACACATATACATATATGTAACTATTTCCCAAACTTGCAATATTACATATACACTCTTCTATATTTCATTGATGTAAATATAGAGAATGTATAATAATTAGAGAAAATATAATAAATAAAGTGTATTTCCATTTCATTGTTTCATGTATTTTATTTTTCTCAGTGTGTTTTAAACAATATGTGTATTAAATTAAAGTTTACACCAAACGATTGTTCATGCAAAACCATGAAAGCGTATCTTTCATCCGAAAAGGTGGATACATTACACCAGACATCCTATTGATTTTGCTTTACTTCTGGTATGAAAATTCACATCACAGAGTGGTCATCACAGTGGTGATTCACATCGTCAAATTCTATCATGGTCTTGCGGTAATCAATTCACTGGTATGCCTCTATATACATAATTCAGAAAGAATATAATAAGATGCCCTCAATACGTTCCCATGAAATATAGACAACAATGAATAATTTGTTTAGTGAATTATGCTTTCGGCTGAGATATGGAAAATGATCTATTGATCAAGAACATCTACTGATCAAGTTACCTATATTTCAGAGGAACATATGGTGAACGTCTGATTATATTTTAACGTTGATTAAATTGAGTTCGATAATACATTCAAATTGTTATATAATGAACGGTTTCCATTAAATAGTGAGGAATAGAACATTTTGGTGTGTTATTATTTTGATTATTAATATTTTCATCATTAATACTTTAATTCATTTTAAATTTTCATTGTATTTAAAATGATTTAAAGCATATCTAGTAAGGTAATTAACTATTTTTGTTTTTGAAATTATTAACAAGAACATGATTTATTCTTGTTTTTTACAACCTTATCAGCTGTTAAAATAGCAATTGTCGATCACAATGCCTCAGTGAACATGGACAACGTACCTTGGTACTATTAATAAAGAGGAGATATAAATTAAATAACTTTAAATTAGGCGGAGTATGTTAAACCGAAACCAATGACATTGTTGGGTATACTCAATCTGGACGAGGCAGGTACTGTATAATTACGAGCAATATATAATTTAGCTAAAATCATACCAAGCAATGATAGTATTCTGTGGGCTAAAAAAATGATTTTGAGTGTTTTTGAATAGGATGTTGTTGCAAATATCCATAAGTACCAATTATTGTCAGTAAGTTTTCAGTCAGTAGATTCATACAGATCTCCATTTCAGTTCATCTAGAACGCTCTATTTTCAGTTTATTTTCATTAAAAAGTACTCCTTATACTCGATAAAGTGCTCTTGTTTTCTGTCAAAAAGAAGACGCGTATTTCGTAAATATCCAATCTGAAACGCATTTCCTTCGGATCTCCAAGCAGTATAGAGCAGTTTTATTAGGAAATGAGACGTACATATGAAAACAAATCGGGGTTCGCTTGCTGCTGCTTTTTATCGCTCCGCGCATGTGTGTCGTGAAACACGTGTCCATTAGTTGTTGTTTAACAGTAAATAAAATCAGTTTTTATGATTATTCCAGATGTTCTTCAAGAGAAATGTTTTGCTTTGTATCTAGGTGAGTGGCCTTCGACAAAGTTTTTATAACTAATGGATAACGATTTTCGGAACACCAATAAATATTGAAAATTGAAATGTATACAATTTTCTATCACTCGCTTGGTCCTAAGTTATTTTGTATTTGGCCTACTTTTCATGGGTATAAACAGGAAGGATATGCCAAATTTTATGACCTCACATCAATTCAAGATATGTATAAGTTCCTGATTATTTTGCGAAGAAAAGCATACTTCTGGTGAGATTCAAGTAAACAAAACATCTAATTGACTATTCAACAGAAATTACATAGTTACTTAGGTACAATCGGTGATTTATTCGGAAAACCTGTTTGAGTCTACGAATGGACTACGAATGGAACACTATGGTTTGTATAATGATTCTCTGCGTGTGCGTCACAGGTAACAATCGTATGAATCAATCAACTGACATTTTTGAACAGTGTCGTGCCGAAAACACATTTTAGGATAACAGTTAGTACAATACCAATCCGTCAACCTATGACAGATTAATGAAAAGGTGCTCCACAAAAACATTCAAGGAAAGTGATATTTCCATCAAAATACATGAAATAAATTCAACAAAAATCAAAATAAATGAAACTAAAATGGAATAAATTTTATAGAAATATTGAGACTCCAATGAATCAAATTGTACAATAAAGCTAAGACATGACTTCATAATTGCATTTTGTTCGGCAAATTATTAACTATCTAAGCCGTACATAGCTGATTGAAATATATGTCACTAGACATACGTGCTGGTAATTGTGACATATTGTAATAAATGCGAGTGGTGTAGCATGTGATCCATGCGTCGTCACTAAATTGATACACCCCCAAAGATCCATTATACAAATTTGTAGTTATATTATTATTTTGGACTTTCTGTGACCCATTTTAATTAGATTTTCCCTATTATATCTTTTTTGTTATTACATTTGCAATATTGTTTGACAATTTGATTTATTGAGCGTTTTTTAAGCGTTGAGCTACGCCTAGTTGACTTTTTCAGTAGGTACAAGTGACAAAATAGTTATATTTGGACAGAATATGTAATCAGCTCATACTGATATGTTTTTGTTAGTTAATTAACAATTTATTCTTATAAATGCTGTTATACAAAACAGTTTTAACAGTGAGTTTTAATCATCTCCAGATGATGCTAACTTTGTTGGCCAAACGCGCGTTGAGTGTAGTGTATAGTGTTTTGGTGTTTTGTGGAAAACTCAGTTAGTGTTATCTTCACACCAAAGGTTCCAACCTACTCCAGGATATACAAAACAGGTTGTTGTTACATTTCCTTTTCTATCTAAATAACAACAACCGATATAATACAAAAAGTAAAACTCCGAATTTTGCAGTTTTTACCTCAATAAGTTTGTGAAGAAATATTATCCACAGTGTACAAAATATCAGAAAAATTAGAAAATAAAAAATTTAGTCGGCTGTATAAATCTAGTATTGCATATAAAAGACAAAAAAACTGCAAGTTATGCCTACTATAACAAGGAACTCGTGTAAAATTTAATAAACATTGAATTTGTGGAAATAATAATATGCAAATATCGAGTTTGGCCCACTCTAATATTTATTATACCTCTTAAGTGGCAGAATACGAAAAATTCCTTGTTGCATTTTGTTCGCGTCTCATTTACATCAAAAATGTCCTGATTACACCCACTTACGCATGCCAAGGAAGCACCTGCAGACAATTTTCTACGGAAATTGCCTTTACATATTCAGAGTAATGCAAAGATTAGCTTGATTAAATTATTCAAATGCCATAATTATAATGACATAATTTCTAAATTGGTACCAATTTTCATCGGTAATTATTTATTTCGATCCCATAAATGATACTTCTTTATTCTACTATTTGTTAATTCTACCTAAATATCTATTATATCTGTACTTAATTAAACAATCTCATAAATATCATATTTACATACTACATACTGTTTTGTGTTTTTGACATTTGATAGACAATTGAAAATCGAATGCGATGATATTTTATATACTGATTATACGATGGGATCGATGATATTTTACAAGTTAAAAGCGATACTTCAATAAAATTATATTACCAATTTCATATCGCATTAATGCCATCTTGTATATAAATATGTATATATATATATAGTTGTAAATTTTTAATTGTAATTCGTAAATTTGATAAATACCTTCAAAAATTTGAGACACTATTTATATATGTGTTTTTATTCGCAATAATGTTATTGACCTTTAATTGAATTGATCGGTACTTTTCTTCCATTTTATTTCTTTTAAAATACGTCAAATTTATATATTAATTCTATATACTTGCGTATAAATTCGTTGCAGAATAATTTTTGAAACTGTGCACACTAATATTATATTTTTATATGTATATTATATAAATAATATTCTTAACATATTAATAAATATTTTAGAAGTGATAAATCAACATTACGCATACAGTATATTATATGAGTTATAATAAACTGAGGTAGTCTAAATTGAGTAGGAATTCCGTTAGGCACATAGCAATAGTAACTAGTTGGTAAAAATAAGTTTGTCAACGAATATTATAGAAACTTCCTCTACGTTATTCGTAGGTCTCAACGCAAAGGAAGTAGTTAACAGTTATTTTTGTAGGCAACACACTTGTATTGCTACAGAAGCAATGTATTGGCAAATTTCCTACTAAATTTCACGTAGCGTAAGGATAACTGAAATCTAATAATAGCGAGATTTTATAAAAAAAAACATATGCTCGGTTTACGAGTCCATAACGTTTATATCTACCGGTAAAATGGCGAAAACAGGATAAGAATTAGTTTACGTTTATTTCATCAAAACATATTTTTATACACTTTTATTTATATATCTTACACGTTTATTTAATGTTACCTCCAGAACTGATATAATTTTGCAATTATTACATTACTATCATTTTTGTATTTACAATTCCATACAGATTTATTTAATTCGGAAATGCTTTAAAGAAAAACAAAAAAGTTTTAATTTTACAGCTTATAGATTACTTTGTAAAGAATTGCGGAACTAGAAATACGGAGTATGTTATAACAATCTAATTTTCACTTTTCAACGTTCTTCAGTAAAGATTTTCTCATAGCCTCATCGTCAAGTGAACTTCAATAATTGTATATTACGACTAATATATATATAATTAGTTCTAAACTTGCTGCTACATAACCTCACTTCCCTATTTTAATAAAGAAGAGATATCCTAGTTATAAAGGGTGGTACAACCATAATGCACGATGTTAATTGTGAGTCACACCTTAACGTCAAGTTTTTTGCCCAACTTAATTTGACATGTCTTTGTTTCAGTGTTTGACAAATTCAACCATGGAGAGGTACGCAATTGAGCAATGCGTTAAGATTGTTGAAGCCTTTTACGAAAATGGGCGTTCAAATCAAAATGCATTTCGTGCACTTCGTGACTTTCTTGGTAAGCATAATCGACCAAGTGTGTCCACAATCGGGAGAATTGTGCGCAAATTTCAGCAAACCGGGTCTGTAGGAAATGTGAAAACACCTGTGCATGCTCGCCCAGTTCGTTCTGCGGAAAACATTGCTGTTGTTCGCGATAGTGTAGCAGAAGAGCCGTCAACCTCGACTCGTCGTCGTGCCCAACAATTGAACGTCTCACGAACATCACTGATGCGAATTTTGAATAAAGATTTGAATTTACACGCTTACAAGGTTCAATTACTCAAGAGCTGAAGCCTACTGACCATTTCAAGCGTCGTCAATACGCCGAATGGTTAGTTAAACAGACAGAAGTGAATGGTGACTTTACAAAGAAAATCATCTTCAGCGACGAAGCACACTTTCACCTCAGTGGATTCGTTAACAAGCAGAATTGCCGCATTTGGGCAAATGAGAATCCACGAGTGATTGTTGAAAAGCCGATGCATCCACAAAGAGTGACTGTTTGGTGCGGTTTATGGGCTGGCGGCGTCATCGGGCCGTACTTCTTCGAAAATGAGGTCGGCCAAACAGTTCCCGTGAATGGTGTTCGCTATCGCGAAATGATAATGGACTTCTTGTGGCCTTGAACCTGGACGATATGTGGTTCCAACAGGATGGTGCCACTTGCCACACAGCCAACGAAACAATGACACTTTCGTGAGAAATTCAATGGCCGTGTTATCTCACGTCGTGGCGATGTTAATTGGCCGCCACGATCATGTGATTTGACACCGTTGAACTTCTTTCTTTGGGGATATCTAAAAGAAAAAGTGTACGTCAATAAGCCAAGAACAATTCAAGAGCTAAAGGATGAGATAATTCGGCACATTAACGACATCGAACCTCAATTATGTCTCAAAGTCATTGAAAATATGGACCATCGGATAGAGGTATGCCACCGAAGCCGTGGCGAGCATTTGGCCAATATTTTATTTCACACATAATTGTCATAGATCCTTCTATCATAATGAAAAATATTAAGATAATTCTCTGAAAACTTTTTGTTTTATTTACAATTAACATCGTGCGTTTTGGTTGGACCACCTTTTACAACAAAAATAATTGACTAAAATCTATAAAAGAGCTGGTTAGTTGAGTTCGTAAACTAATTAAAAAAGATGCAACAAGAGAACGGTGTATTTTTGATGAAAAAACATTTATTTGGCCTTTATTTGTTCAAGGTAAATGTGCTAAATTGTAGCTAAAATGATCGCAAACTTAATAAGCAATATATCATTTCTTTGGGCAAAGTTTCTTTATCAGAAATATATTTGTTCACTGAAAAATTATGGCTTACCATAATTAGATAATTCGATTTTTTCTGCATAGTTCTACCACCTTTTCTTGTGAACAGATCTTTCTTTAGAAACAAAAAATATAATTTTACATTTCAAAATCCTATTTTTCATAACGCTAAATCCCTATTATATCAAGGCGCAATGCCTTAGGAAGAGCGGTTTTTATTGTATATTTCGTTGACATTAGGCAGCCGGACATCGATATAGATACGACAGTATAGGAGTTATACAATTCAATAAAATTAAGCGTCTGAAAGTGTGTATCATATAGATTACTTTACTTATATTTATGTTGGTGTTATATTGATTGCAGTGCATATTGGGGTAATGTGTAATTACTTGGTTTTGTGGTAGATAAATATTACTGTTTATAAGTATTATCTGTTTCAATATAATCATGAAAAATAAATCATTCAAAATTATACATTAAAGGACGTTAGTGGAATATAATTTAGAAAAATAAAATATACTCCTAGTAAAGTACTATTCATTTCATCGCTATTTGCCAAATAAAAAACTGCCTAATCTTGCCGATAAACGAAACAGTTTACCTGAGCCTAGCCATAAAAACAAACCACGGTATGTTTTGAGATCTTTAATTTGACAAATGGCGATGAAGTAAACTATATGTTCCATATGAAGCATAACTAAATTGAAATAGGTAAATGGTATCGATTTTATATATGGTAACTTTTGATTTATTTATCATCAATCTAAGTATTTTATCCTAAAATAGTATTTGTGTCATATAATGATATTTATTTCGACATCGCTGCTTGGTATGTAAAGTTTTTTAATCAATGGCTTTATTTCAAAGTTACATTTACTTCATGGAACAAATGTGTTTCTTAACTAATAAGAAAGAGAACAACAAATAAACTGTCTATTGGGGTTTGTTTAAATAAAACATTTCAAAACAAAAAAAGTGAAATATATTTATACGACTGAATATAGGAAATAGTACACATATATTATGAATTATATATTTTATATCATTTTTTATTTAGATACGCTCCTGGACCAAATTACCGCATAAGTAAAACTACACATTATTGCTTTTATTTTTTCGAATATTTAAATCATAGTACCTACGTGATATTATAATTAAATGATTTGAACTAATATTTAAAAAATTGGAATGGTATTATTGGAGAAAAACCCCGAATAACTAACAGAAAGGAACAATAATGTCAAATGTAATGAAAACGGTATTGAATGCAAAAAATTCGAGGTGAAATTAAATCGGAAGAATTTGACTTCAGTAGCATGTAGATCCTCCTCTAGCTCTTATCCCTGCTTCCATTCACCTGGGCGTGCTATTGATCAAGTGGTCAATGGTTTCCTGAGGAATATTCTCCCATTCGACAAGAACGACTTGTTCGAGTTCCTTAAGAGTCATAGGGGCAGGTATGTGGCGCCCAACCAATCGTTTTAGTGCATCCCATAGATGTTCTATGAGGTTCATATCTGGGGTTGCTGGTGGTCAATCCATAGTGATGGTCATATAAAATGACATCACATGTTCTTCTACGATGTTTTCTACGTAGAAATGTGCATTCATAGATATAGGAACAAAATCAGTTCGAAACAAATTCCTCCCCAAAATATTATTGATCCACCAAAAAATGAGATCCTCAGAGAGATATTGCAGGCAGCAAATTTGTCTCCTGACCTCCGCCAGATTCGTTAATATCCATCTGGTAAATTGAAACTTACTTTTGCTTCGTCTGAAATCAAAACTCGTGTCCAATCATCAATGGTCCAATTTACGTGTTCTCTTGCAAAACGCAATCTAGTAGGTCTATGTTCCCTGGTGAGCGGTGGTGTAATAGCTGGTCTGTTCCATTACATTCTCCTTCATTAATCCTTCTCCCGACCTTTCGTCCAGAAATTTCTACATTTCGAATTGCTGCTAGGGCTCTGCTTAACTCTAAACTGGTAGAATGTCTATCTCTTAAGACAACTTACAACTATCTCTTAAGATAACGCTCATCTCTTGCATCTGTAGATTGTTATGATCCTATCCTGAGATTCTACAGAGAATAACATCCAAGTTTATTGGAACGTTTACCTGTTCAACGGATTGTTGATTGTCTAACTCCCAACAAATTTACCACATATCACTGGTTACGTTACTCATTAACCAGAGCTACCGCTTTCACTGATTCATCTTCTCTCTTAAGTTGCGTAGACGATTTATTTGTTCTACTCAAAGTATACCTACTGAACAAAGTGTTTCATTTACTTGATGACATTAAATTTAAAAAAATCACTAGCGTAACTGAATTTATTTCCTTTTATAAATCACTTTATTTAAACAACATTAAATGTATTACGAGTATTAACACAGTTACATAATATTACGTTACATATGTCAAATAATTGCAATTGTTTATCAGTAGTGACAGGAGATATCCTAGGCCCCTTACATAAAATGTTTAAAGATTTAAGACTTGGAAAAATTATAAAAAATATAAATAAAGTTTTGCTGATGCGTTAATTGTGTCCGAGAGTGTGTGGTTATGTTAGGATACAACAGTCATATGAGGGATGAGGAGTAAACAAATTTAATCAAAACCGTATTTCTAATACACTGGTTCATATACAAATACAAATCACATTAAATTGACTTGTAAAATGTCCAAAATATCTATCATAGCAGAAGACACGGTTTAACCACGATATACATGGGATACATATGCTACAGGTATTGTTATCAATGATAAAAATTAATGAACTAATAATAGAATTAAAAACAAAATTTATTGTACAAACTTTGGCATAACTTGGTCGAAAAGTGAGTAATATCTAAGAAATCAGAAATATTATCGAATATTATTATTCAGTAGTGTTTCGTATTTATAACCTCGTTAATGCTGAAATAGCAAAAGATTTCTAGGAATTGCTTTTCTCTTAAATTTCTGCAATTCGTCATGAACATTGTACAAAAGGATTTAATTACATGATAATCAGAATGAATTTAAGGAAACCCTATATGAGAATGAAATGACTATAAGTTATATGATGTGAAATTATTCCATCGAGTCCAAAAGACGATAGGGTAGAATATAACATGTATATTCATATAAAAAAGAATCAATCAAGGGTTAATTATGTAAAAGAGTAATCAGCCCTATGAACTATATATAATATGATGATTGAGCAACACTGATAGGTAGCGCTAGGTCCGTTCACGTTGGAAAAACGCCAAAGGTGTGGCCAATGTATGACCTATAGGCGCAGTAGATATATTGAATTTCACACCACTGAATACTTACAAAATAGCTTTAAAGTCAAGAATACGTAAATACGCAGTTACATCACAGTTATGTCCCTGATCTTCTTACATCATTAACGGACCGATGGTATGCACCTAAATGCCTAGATACCAATGGCGTAGCGTACATGGATGCGAGTGATGCGTCGCATCCCTTAAAAAATTGGCAAATTAGTGTTATTTAAAAGTTCAATAGATTTATTCAATTATTATATTTTTTTAAATCGACTGCAAACATACATTATTTACTTTAAACGCTACCATCAACTTTTTTATTTCAAATCGGCCGTGGAGGCGCCCGAAAGTATTGGACTCTCGCGTTACTTGCTGCAGTGCTAATATGCGATGGTCCACGTTACATCCAAGCTATGCGTTAGATGGGCGAAAAGATCAGTGATCTTACGCAGTGAATAGTGGAACCTCGAGTGGGTGTTGTCGTTAGGAGTTATGCGATTATGTGAACGCATCTTGGCGACTATCGCCATAACATAAGGAAGATTTGGAAGCGCTGTTTCAGGTAATTGTGAAAAATGAAAATGTGGAATGGGATCGAGAAACCGTTATTTGTGCTAGAGGCCTTTTAACTTTATTGCGCAACTTTGATTTTAATTTTTTCTTAGCAGTGTTTTCTGCAATATTCCCACATTCCGAAAATCTGTTTAAAATTCTACAGACAAAAATATCAGATATTAGTTACTGCAATAAAAAGATCGCCCATTTCAAATCACATATTCAAAAAATGAGAAACGAGTTTAGTGACATTTGGAAACGTATGGACAAATTTATGTTACAAAATCAACAACCAAGTAAAAGAATGCGTTTGGATTTAATTCCTGAAGAAGATAAGAAAAGCACTTACGTACGATTGTTTTATGAAATTTTGGACGTTATTACTTTGAACATTAATGAACGGTTTAGTGAAATTTTTAAACTGAAATTCTTAAATCTAGATTCCACACAATTCATTCGTAAAACGTTTTCCTGACGAACTTTATTCTTCTTTAGTAGATACATATGCAATATTCTTTGACACAAATCGTTTAAAAAGTGACCTTTAAGTGATTTATACTGAGCCCTGAGCCCTATATAGAAAAGGGCACTGTGTTTGAGCTTCACCAATATATTACATCCTTTCAATTATCTTCTATTTTCCCGGAGTCATCAAAATTGTGTCGCTTAATTTTAACTAGTCTTGCCACAAGCAATTCCGCGGAAAGATCATTTTCAGGTTTAAAGAGAATAAAGACTTATCTGCGAAATTCTCAAAAACAAGAAAGACTGTCAGCTTTGGCATTAATAAATATTGAAAGTGCCTTATTAGAAGATATAAGATCGTCTCCAACATTTGAAGAAACAGTGATAGACGTTTTCGCTGGACAAACAAAAACCGAAGAATTGATATTCATTTTAAAAATTAGGATATATACCTCGGCATAATCATTTTAGGTTAGTGTCTTTTTTGTATTTTTACCATTTTCATATGGCCTACCATACATCCGACTATACCTCTTCCCCTTATAAAATTTTTATCATATCCCTAGATTCTTTTCTCACGCTATGCCTCTGCTAGATACCAATGAAGTATGATATTTGATAATGATAAAATCACGTAAATATAACATATACTCATAGTTGCATTTCATTATTATATTTACAAATCAATGACTTCATTTACATTATCTACGTCAAATATATAGATAGGACTAGCAGTACAAGCAATTCATAACAATAGTGCATTTTTTTTAATATTCGGTAATTTAATTTGAAATTAACTTACAATTCACAATTACGCAACTATTTCTACTATGTTAACAATTTTTTTTGAAGCGTTTGCCATGTTCTTAATATGACGAAGAAAATTAAATGTATACTGCAATTTTCCAAGCAATTGGCTCAATTACATACTTTTCCAACTAGTCTCATCAACCAAATTTCCAAGTATCAAACATTCAATTGTCATTTATTAATCGAAAACTGTGACTTCTGAAGTTTTAAATACTTGTAAAACCTCTATTCTAGGACCCTCGATTTCCGAAACACCTTAAGAATATTACTTGCAGTTCAAGTTCTGTAGTATGATGTATAATACATTCCATCTACTAATTTGATAACAACTTTTCTTTTAGCAAACCAAATGTCGATGTCAGACCTCTCTTTTATCACAGATAGCCAAATATCAAAAATAATATTGGTCAAAGGTAGTCATGAAATAGAAAGGGCTGTATTAATGTATAGCCTCTTACCTCTTGAAATAATTCTGTTAACGTTCGGCAAGTTATATACAATCCTGATGTCATTAGTAATGTGCAAATGTGTTATTAATTCTATAGATAAAATAATAACAACTTACAAGTTTTAAAATTAAAACCAAAGACTAGTAACGTTTTTTTAACAGAGAAAATCCAAATTAAAACTGTTGCAAATGTATTCTATGCACAAGTTCACATGCCTCCTCATTCTGCCAAGAACATTTTGCAGCCTTTCTAGCGTTATAGACATTCTTCGACAATTTTTTATTCTAGCGAACTCTGAAAATTCAATTTTGTAAATAGGGGAACTAAATAGTCTATTATGGTCAAACAAGGAGACCTCAGAGGAAACTAAACTTCTGTATACAAACTTATCTGGTGTACGTACATAGAAAATATGGTTTATGTAGGGCTCTGCACTAACAGTGACAAAATATTCAGATTACATCTTTGAGAATGTATGTACCCCGAATAGAGAAACCGCAATACGCCAGAAAAATGTGTTCACGTGTCATCATTCATTAAATCAATTTCTATGGTTAATACATCATATCTATCTGGTTCACAAAACCAGGAGTTTTCTCCTGTAATTTTAGTTATCTGATCACTAATTGGCAGTACTATTAGATATTATAATATCTAATATATAATATTATATATTATATATATTATACATTATAATTAGATATCGCTTAAACCATTATGGAACATATAGAGTAAAATTAGAACAAACCTACATAAAGATACTCGTAACAACTATTTGCTATTAACTTGTAGAAGAAGAAACCATAATATGTTGTGTGTATTGTTGTTTGATGCCTAACTTTTTTTTTTGAGGTTTTGCCGTAGTCAATAAATTCCTCTTGACATTTCGATGTTTATATGATCCACTTCTTTAGAAGGGTTCCGAAGAAATTCTATTATAAGCAGTGAATATCAAGAAAAAATCGACTACAGTAAAGCCCAAAAGTGTAATAAAAGTGTTGGCTATAACTAACATAACGTAATTATGAAAAAGAGTATGTATAATTTTAAATACAGAATATTTAAATTAATTCTTTTATCTATTTCCTGCATAATTTGGAAATATAATATGTCTAATTAGATGAATACTCTATAGAAAATATGACGTATTTTTTCTTTTAATACAATATTGATTATCACAAATCGTTTCCTGTAATTTATACCTTAGAAGTAACAACGTTATAGTGATGTCAGATAGGAACAATTCTAACTATTAATAGAACCAACACTATAATATAGAAATTGTAAGTTTTCTAGTGTAAAATACCTTTAAAAAATGTTTGCTTGAACGTAGACTACTTGGAAATCAACTGTCGCATAACGTATAGAAAATTAAGAAATAAGGTGTAAAATGAAATAAGACATAATGGATATAAGACATTGGCAAATTTATATTAAATAAATTATATTTAAAAATCGTAAATCAATAAATATAGTTTATCGGAGCTAACTATAGGTAAATAAATTAGTATTGTATGTAATTTATATAATTTACTTAAAAACACGAATTAAAAATATTAAAACGTTGATTAAGAAACCTAAAAATATATTCCTCGTAAATAGCACGCATATTATACATACTTGTATATAATACCAGTTAAATAACAATCGCAAATTTAGGTACAAAAATAAATTCACATAAAGAGGAATATGGGGACAAACCAGAGCAGACAGTACTGACACTAGATTATTTTTAAGATCTGTCTGTGTTCTGAAGCGTAAAGCCATGCTGTATACATTAGTTAGGCAAAGGTTAAACATAAATGATTCGGCCTCGCTTTTGACATATGGTTACCATAATACTATCACCGGATTTGCATCCACATCTCAACAACCTCTTCCTTCCTTTCTGGAGTCTCTTAAAGTAATATAGGTGTGAGCGACGGTATTTAAGGAATTCCATGTATGTTTTGTGTTTTTATTATAAATGATAATTGGTTGTATATTTAGAGTTTATGGATCATTTTTGACATGTTAATAACGGAGATAAATGTTGTCTCGTTAACATACTCGAAATCATATTTTTGTACGTAAAAAGTAAAGTAGTTTTGTAGTCCAAATACGATTCGAATCCCTTATGTCATGTTGCCTTAATTTCTTACAACTTATAACGTATACGAAATTGACTTAGCATTATTATAGTCTCTCAGTAGATCTTTTTTTTTATTACAGACATTGTTTAAATATATATATATATATATATATATATATATATATATATATATATATATATATATATATATATATATATATATATATATATATATATATATATAACCTAATTTAAAATGTTATTCCATTCCATTTATATATATTATGCAGTTTGATCAAAAGATCAAACGAAAAGAAGAAAATTTAATAATATTCATTAAAATAATTTCTTCGACAATGAAAGAAACGAAAAAACTAATTGATAATCGATTCTACTGAAAAATATAAAGCGTACTCAAAAAATATATTTAGCCAATGGATATAACAGTCTAGTTTTTAATAATTTTATATTATTATTAGTTGTCGTCAAATTAGTCTAAACCTACTCTCTAATGATTTAGTCATAGACTGAAATCTGCGTATTTATTTATTTATTATAATAAATTGCATAGGGAGAAATAATTATGAATATACATAGATACATATATTTTTGTCGTAGAGTTGATCGGCTTTATTAGTTGTTCCGTATATTTAATTGTCTAAGAAATATTGTTTATGGATCATCATCGCTGAACTAAATGCTCTTCTCAATATTAACAGGTTAATTAACTCTAATTATTGAGCCCGGAATAGAAATGTATGTAAACTCAAGTAATTATTTATTTTTTTTTTGTAACAAATCAAATGGGGAGAAATATTATATACACGTTTTCTACATATTCTTTCCCAGGAAATTGATTAACGCTATTAGTTTACTCGTATGTTTAAAAACGGATTGCAATAAACTGATTCTAAAATGTAACTGCAATGATAATATATTTATATAATAACTTGGGATTTGCTGGTATTTGAAAAAAGTTTGCAATGATGTCGAAAAGCCTGAAAGTTTGTTATACATAAAAAACGCAAATTTCCAATATAATGTATATAATTGTCTTTAGAAACATACTGTATAATGTGAATTTATATTATATATTAAAAAATAAGTAAAATATTTATATTTAAAAAAATCTATAAAGAAAAGGCAACTAAAGTTGTATCTAAAACAATTATTCATTTCATAACAATATGATACGAGAAATTAAAATATTTACTCGTATATATTTATTTAAATATTTAAAATAAATATGTATTTTTAACTGATTACTTATATAGTGAGTACGAAATCTACTACATAAATCGATAAATTTTACAAAAGATGTATTTGAAATACCACTTTGAAAGATGCCCTTTAACTTTTTCGAGCTGCATTTTAAAAATTCACGACATGATCGCTTTATTGTGCCATTTCAAAAAAAGACTCTTTTTTACGTATCATAAAGTAGGGATTATAAAGGATTGGTTACATTTTTTTTAATAATAATTCGACAAAACAAATAAAAATATAATGCTTATCAAAATATAAAACCAGAAAATTAATTTACATTAAATATTAAAAATATGCTCCATTTTAGTTTGACAATTTTCCAGACGGTCAATAAATTTCCTGTGTACACTCTTAATAATTTTCGATGTTCTTACCTGTACTTCCTCTATCCTTTAAATTTTCCAAATCATATTTTACTTTTCAAATAACTCCGTAAAAAGTCCAATGGAGATAGATCTGGTGGCCTAGTAGGCCCTTCTATGGGAAATTTCCTTCCTATCGAGCGATTTGTAAACATATCACCTAAATATATACGAACAGGGTGAGCTTAATGACGAGGAGCGCTATCTTGTTAAAAAAACAACCTCTCGATTATCTAAGGAGTTGGGTTTCCGTAAATTAGGGAATAAAACTAATAATGTCGGCATGAAATCAAACTGAAGGAATTCAATATATCTTTCTCCAATCAAGGTTTGATCTAACAGGGACCTAGTATTCTTCCTTCGACTATTCCACACCACTCATTTAGTTTCTGAGCATACTGACTGTGTACTTTCATGATCCAATGTGAGTACTATGTTGCCCAATACCAATAATTTTGTGTAATAATAGTCAAACAGAACGTAACTTCGTCGGATGGAATAACAAAATTATTATCCTGGTTACACAACTGTTGCGTGGTTCACAAAATTAATTACGTTCATAAAAATCATCTTCAGATAATTCATATAAAAGAATAATTTTGTATACATGATATTTACGCGTCCGAACTATACTTGACTTACAATATATAGTCTCGCAAAGATAACAAAACATCAAGCTCAGCAATTGCGTCTCTTGTAGGGAGACCTGTTTCAGGTAAATCCCGAACGTTACCAAATTCTGTAAATTGTGCCTCTACTCTACTGACTACAGATTTCCATTTTTAAACAAGGACATAATTAACTCCAAAAAGTAATTAATTATTGCCTACATTTCAGGTAAACTCATCGAAAGTGTCTCATTACATTATTTTTCGTCGTCGAGATGGTAGATCTCGACGATTTTTTCTGACCATGAAACTAATTGAAAGGAAGATGAAATTAATTAATCTGATTTTAGTATATTCTTGTCTGACTTTTAACTTAGATAATAATATCGAATTTGTTTTCTTCAATTTCAAATTGTGCTTGTAGAAATGTAATTGGATTGTAGATATTGGATTTCTTTTTGGGCAAAAAACCTAAAATTATATTAGTATTTTTTACATTAATTTGCTTCTGAATTATTTTATAATAATAATAAGTGCCTTTATTGATATAATTGTACATGCAGATGCAATAATAAAATGAAGCAACAGTGGCGATATTTATATGAATGCTCTTCCATATAACCGCCCTATTCTAAGGTATCGTATAATGAAAACAAGCATTTCGAGAATAAACAATATTATGAACAAATAATGTATATAAAATTATAAGAAAAAAAACATAAGTTATTATAATTAACAACAATTGAAAATCAAAACTAATCACTTTTGACATTTACTGTAAATAAATGAAAGTATTAATATTTGAATATAATTTTATTAATTAAATCAAATAACTTGGTGGCAGTATAACTAAATGAACGTTGAAACAGAGCAGAACTATGCAAGTGGAGGGTAAATTTACTACAGTGGCGTGTAGATCGTTAATGAATATCAGTATCACTTTTGAATTTGGCAAATAAATAGATAAGAGATTTATACTTTTGTATGAAAACTAAACAAACTAAATGACTGTCATACCATTTAGATAGGTTTAATCATTTACTTTGATTAAAATATTCAATAATATGACTGAACTTCCGGATGTTATAAGAAAATCTTAGACAAGCATTCTGAATCCGCTGACGTCGTTCTTTATTTAGGTTTAAGATGGCAGGCCAATACACTGTATAACAACATGATACAGACGATAACAGTAATAAATCAATTAACTTTAATTTGATTTAATTCGTGTGCTGAGAACTTCCTTGTACATAATATATATATATATATATATATATATATATATATATATATATATATATATATATATATATATATATATATATATATATATAATGTATCAGTTGGAACTATAAGATTTGAATTGCGCCTCATTTGTGTTCCGTGAAAGGTAGGGCGTCAATATTTAACGACTGTCATCTACAAACCATACGACGTTAACATGACGCGATTAACAGTTCAACAACGAATAGTTTGTGTACAACTATTTTATGAAAATGAGAAATCATTTACAGTTGCATTAAGAAAAACTCGCACAAAATTAGGACAAAATGAAGTACCTATAGAATTAACAATTCGTAACTTCATCAAGAAATTTGAATAGACGGGTTCTGTTATTGATAAGGCAACACCAATACGTCCTCGTCGTGGTCGGTCAGATGAAAATATTGCTGCAAAGAGAGAAAGTACACGAAAGTATCCAAATACATCAATTCGACGTCGTGCACAACAATTGATTCTGTCAAGAGTCACCATGCATTGGATTTTAAAGAAAAATCTGGCAACGTACAAAATTCAGTTGACACAACAATCAAAAGTTATAAACTATTTCCAAGTACATTTGTTAATTGGGTGTTAGAAAAGAAAGAAGTTGATGCTGATTTTTGCAATAAAATTTTGTTCAGCGATGAAGCACATTTTCTTCTTGATGGATACGTCATCAAACGGTTTTGTGCGCATTTCGGCGTGGTGGAGTAAGTGTACAATACTTCTTCGAAAGTGAAGCTGGTAATGCTACCATATGCATGTTGACATCGTATGGTTTGTAAATAACAGTCGTTACACCTCTTCTGTCAATAATGTTCGAGATAAACCACCTTATATTCAGCATAATATATGTTTATAATGAACCTTGAAATGTTCAGCAATAAATATCCAGATCAGGGCGCAATTAAAAAATCTGCAGTACACAAGTTTGTAATAAATTTTATGATCAAAAATCATAAAATTATATCAACAATAAAATAAAAGGTGTTATTTTAATTGTGATCTACTATTTACACGGGTCTGAGAGTTTTCTAGAAAACAATTTCTAGATTTCTCCAATATTGCATTACAATATTTTGTATAGCTACGTGTTGTAGCAAGAAAATATATAATGAGACACTTTCAATACACAGGTTCCACTGGAATATCGGCAATAATTAATTAGTTAAGAGTCAATTATAATCTAGATCTCAAAATTGTCGCTTCCTCTGTTGACCGAGATCAACTCTCAAATTGATTTATTATTGCCTATATTTGGGGAGGGGAATGTATTGAAACTGTTTCTTTACATTATTTCTCGATTATTATTAATATAATCTGGACCACAGAGTTACTAACAACCGCTTAGGTTTTTGGCCATACAACTCGAAAATAGATTTGCTTGTTATCCTTAGATCTCAAGGAAATCCACGAATAACAGGAAAAATATAAAGATGTATTAATTACCTAATAAAATATGCACGTCCAAATAAATCATTCTGGGAAACACTGAAATTGTATGCTAAGTTAACACCACATTTATAAATAAATCACACCATAATACACCCCATAATGCAAGTTTTAACCGACCGAATAAAATACACATCCTTTATCGATATATTGTACAAAGTTTCAGAACATTTCCATTCTTAAGTTCTTTATCAAAGTGCCTCTCACTTTTTTTTATATAGGACAATAACGTGTCCTCGTTGCGGACTAGAGATTTTATCAATAGTTTAGTCTAGTGTTCGTGACATGAAATATATGAACTTTAAATGTGACTTTTTTTACTGCCAGATATTTATATTTTCATATTTATATAGTATATTTGTACAATACTTTAGTATCAATGTGGGAGCAAACGTGTCTCATCTCGCTTACAAACTTAGATGTACATAGTCGTAATTTAATGTAATTTAGTTTAAACATGTAACATAACATAATAGTCTAACATTTTACTTACTACCCTGATGCCCGAAATAATGAATATTGCATCAAACAACTTTTGAGGAATCATAGATTGTGAAAAAATATGCCCCAATATACCCACCCGATTTTTAATTAATTAATTAATATTGTCTTTATTAAGAAATCAACAAGGTATTAACGAACAGTGTAAAGATATACAGTTAAGTTACTTACTGATATCCTAAAAGACGAAGTAGAGTAATCCGTGTGTAAACAAGATGAGGTCTTGAGAACCACTTAACTCTTTACCTAGTCTAACTTAAATAAGTTAATTTTTTTAATGATACACAACAAGTAAAACTAAAATGTATTGTTTTATGTATAAAATGAAATTCTAATAATATGTTGAAAGTTATACAATACCATGAAATAACTATGGGTATCAATAATAAACACAAATAGTGCTTAATAAAAGAGAGGGAAGAAAAGTATTTATAATAATAGGAATAGAGATACTTACTGTACTCGATTTTAAACGTAATAATAATCATATTAACGACGATTTCGATTACATGAAAGATACATAATATAGAGAAAATATAGAAAAATTTGAGAACTTCTACAAACATTGTAAGAAAATTTCGATTTCTTAGAAGACGAAAGTTATGTTAAAATATTTCTAATTTATATTTTCCATGCATAGTAACAGCGTGGAATATTATTTGGATAAGTAGCAGTCTGATAATTTATAATATTAAAATAGAGGCTAACACAATGAACATACCTACGCTCTCAAATATTTAACCATTTGTCTGAGCTTTAAGGAGGTATTTTAAAATCACGATAAACCAAATACAAGCTTTACACAGGAATTCTGTATTTTGTAAATCCGGTTAGCATCACATAACTTAAAACAGGGGTCATATACTATGTTAGCATAATTTAAATAACTGAGAATTAACCCTTCAGATATTATATTTTGCTTCATTTGTTTAGCCTACATCTGTATAGAAGTTCAATATGACCAACACATTTTTATGCGGTGATTAACATATTATCAAATTATAAATAATACGGAAAACAGATTTTTTGAGCCTTCAACTATTTGTAATTCAACATTATCTACTTTTATTTTTAAATGTTTTTTAATATCGAATCGTTACTTCTTTTGGAACAAAATATTAATATATGGGACTTATATGTATTTATTTTTGAGAAATGCTTATATGCTGTCGTTAATTATATATCTATTGAGGATTATACATATTAATTAGGATTCGGATCATATTAGAATATTATATTAAGGACTATTAGGATTATATATTGAGAATTATTAACATCCACATTTAAAATGTCTACAGCCATAGGACTGTAGACATTTTAAATTTGAGTAAATTTGAGTAAAGTCCAATGAAACTGGTAGCAATTTCACTGGATTTTACTCAAATTTATGTATCAGCATTAAAACCATACATGCGATATCTCGTCTCAAGTCAAGCTAGTTTTGAGAAAAGAGATTTACACAGATAATAACAGCACAGGTGACGGATATGCCATAGGTGATAATATAATCAATGAAATCGACGATTTCTAACTTTTATTCTTTGCTGACGGCATAAAGATGACTTTGACATAATGTCAAAGTATTTATTCTATTACAATGATACTTTAGATTTGCTAATAAAATATTAGAGTTTCTTGTAACAACTGCCTTTATGTAGTCTAAAATTATCAACGCAGTTGATCTATTAACTATCATCTATTACACTTATTGTTAGTAAAGCTATTGCACAACTGTATTATTTTTTCTGAAATCTAATTTTAGATGACACAAATGTTTTAAAGTATCCAAATTTTAATAAAACATTTAACATACTTATTTGTCTAAAATCCTGTAATTTTTGTGGATTATCCTTTTTAAGTATCAAAATAACTATTCTTCCTACTGAGATATATTTCCTAATATACATATATTTATAACAAATGGTATATATGATATTAACAATGGGCAGCAGTGTAAAAATAATCTTATATTTAAAGTATCTGCTCATATAGCATTAGTCTTTATTGACCCTAAAATGGCGCTCATCTCCTCATTAGTAGTTAATCGGAAATTAAAAGCAGTTACATTTTCTTATTAAATTAATAGAATAATAATTAATTTAATTAAGTTTGAGTCAGGTTCTGTTGTAATATTAGATGTAATAAAAATGGGATATATTCTTCTGAGATCATATATGTAAGTTTTCCGGTAATACTTTTTTTTAGTCTGTGTATATACTTAAATCTGACAAGTCTTAGTATCTATACAAGTCCGTAGTGATTTATAGTTACTGTGTTGAACTTGCTAGTGTCAGTATGATTTATTTTCTGCTTTTACTGCTTCATTAGCATAATTTCGTAGACCTTTGTAATCTACTATGTTTGTAGTTGTTTTTTGTTTTGCAAACGTTTTATCTCTTAAATTTGTAATATGTTTTAAATTATCAATTTTAGTAATTTTTTAGCAGGTTTTGTAATCTTTATAGTTTTAATGGATGAACGAATTTGAACCAGTGACAGCTAAATATAAAAAAAATGTTTTTTGTCTCCTAACTCGTATTAACTCAGTTTCGCTATTGTCCCATACCTCCTATTTCCATAATATTAACTCAGAAAGGAAATAAATTTATTAAGTCATAGTACTGTTCATAATTAATATTTTTGAAATATTTATAAATAATAATAAAACAGATTAGGGCTTATATTTGATATTTTAAATTCACAGCCAAGTAAACAGTTTTGTTCCACCGTAAAACCTGAGGAAACTAAATGCTCAGAAGACTTCACCAGGTACAGTAAGGTAAACGACAATTCTTGTTGTAATTAATGATTTTCAGAAGTCCAAAATCATTTGTGAGTGATATAAACTAAACCGTTTTATTTATTTATTTATTTATTGTTCTCCAATCCCCGATAAAGCGATTCTTTCGTACTCAGAATAATAACAATCTTCAAAAATATTTAATAAATCAGGTAGAGAGTGATATGGAAGATATCACTCCCTAGATACTTTTAGAAAGCATTATACCTCCTCCAAATGAGTCTCTATCTTTTCTAATTAAATTATAATTTTCTAAATAAATTGTGGCATCATCTATATTAGAATCTAATCACAATTCTGTATGAACAAGGAAGGATGTCACAATCACTACTTTTTACAAAATCTTTAAACTGCACAAACTTAGATAATAATCATAGATTATTTATAATATTAAATTTCATTTCTAATTTAAAGT
The DNA here is from genome assembly GCA_037954035.1 of Rosalia funebris. Classification (NCBI taxonomy): domain Eukaryota; kingdom Metazoa; phylum Arthropoda; class Insecta; order Coleoptera; family Cerambycidae; genus Rosalia; species Rosalia funebris. The sequence goes on from JAZFAV010000002.1 coordinate 34,515,722, forward strand.
ACTAACTATTAATAATAATTATCTTTTTTATATTACTTTACATCATAGTCACTATAATACATAGTTTCACAAATAGTCACCAATAAATAAACAGTTTTTTTTATTATTTCATTTAGTTTAACCAATCGCATACCATCATAAATCTTAAGAATCACGTTTTCCCATTTGCTTTATGCCTGTTCGTTTCCTCTCGAATATACTTGAAATAGTTCCTTTGATTAATGATTTGATCCAGTAACACTGTTACACCATTTAAAACTTTCATCGCGTTTCTCCTATTTTTGAATATGTTTAAAGCATCTTTTTTGTTCTGAAATTTTTAAGTCTAATTTTCTTATCAATACTTTTTCCCAGTCTAATTTTTGAATTAAGAACATCGTTTTGGTTGAAGGTTTTAAAAATGTTAGACACTTATCTATATCAATTAACTTTGTTCTTCCGAATAGTTATAGATAATTATCGTGCTTTGTCTTCCTTTTATTTCATTTATAATACCTTGAATTACTACAGATTCATGTATACTGTCGTCTTTCTTTTTTTTTCAAACTGGTTTACTTCTACACTTAAAGCAAATTTCTTTTAATGAATCAGTTTTATTATATAAGCGAGAGCAGATTTATACTGACTACAGTAAAATTGCAAAGAACGGCCTTTATTTTTAATAAGACTATTCTGTTGTAGATAATTGTGTGCACTAAAGATGAACTGATTCATTACAATCATCACATTTTATTAGTTTGCTAAGAAGTTTTTCGTTATAAAAAAAATAGTTCTGAAACATTAGTAATCGTTTTATATGAAATACTGCAAAGTTATAATTTCATTACTATTAATAATAAAATTCTAATATTTTCTCATAATACAGTATATAACATAACAAATAGCCATGTTATGGAAATGTGAAATTTTAAAAATACTCTTAAAATACATCAATAAACAAAGGGAAATGCACCCTACGAAGGTACGGGACGTCAACGGGCCCCCGTTGATGTCCTGTCTCATACAATATACATCAAACAGTCAACATACGTCAAACTCAAAAATGGATGTTATCTATGTTTCGAAAATAGTTAGCGATTGAAGAATACTTCAACACCTTGTTTTCTATGACTTATGTTTGTAAGAGGTAGTAATTAGTAATTATGATTACTTACTAGAATTACAGGATGTATTCGTTTGAAAATAGGTAACTCTAATACACAGAAATTTGTGTTAATGATATTCATTATAATAATATAAAATATAGAACATACATGAGAATAGAAGTAACCATACTATTCGTATCTACATATGTACTACTCCTATTAAAGTATATGATAATATATGACTTAAGCATATCGTACCTATAGCATATCATCGGTTTTGAAGAAGATTATGGTATCTCGAGAAAGTACAAGTTCCAGGAAACTGATTTATTTTTAAAGAATTAAAATTAAAATTTTCTCAATGATGGCAATGCAGAAGTTTGAAATTTTCACCTCATAATCTTGTATATATTACAAGATATTTATAGTAACACTTCCCTCATTGCTTTTCTCTATCTGATTAATAATGTCCTCCACCATACGAGTTTGCTCCTCTCATTTTGAGTTTTTCAGAAATGTATTCAACGCTTTGCAGATTTAAGATCTTGTTGTAAAGGAAGAAAAATATTTTTATCGTGATCTTAACTGGTTTATTCTTGGAAAATACACTTCGAAAAAGTCAAATTTAAAAACTTAAATATTACAGCTTTAAAAAGCTCTGATTCAAAAAAAAAAGTTCATCATTTACAGTTGACCTTTTGAACTAGTTGAACTACGCTTGTGAGAGTCTCTTTCATAAATCTTGAACAAACTTTGGGTTATTTAATGGAAAAACCGAAAAACTAGGATTTTGAAGATATCACAGTTTTCTTCCAAACCAACGATATGTATCGTCTATATAATTATAGTACATACATAAGTGTATATCGTATAACTTACCAAAACATAGGTTTTTAAAAACAATCTATTCAAATTACATTTTCATCTGTATCACTTCCCCCTTCTTCGTCAGATAACGAAATATCAGGGTCGTCTTCATCTCGTCTTCATCTGATTTGTCACATACGTTCAAATAAGTTCGATTGCATTAATATCGCAATGAGTCGCAGATGGCCATAAAGGATTATCTCCTGGGAACTCAGTCATGATAGTGTCGAGTAAAGACGTTACATACATTAATGTGTAAAAATAAATGTTTTAGTTAATGAGTTGTATATAATCATCAAAGATGGCGTTGCGACGCCATTTTTAAAATAATTTTTAACAACAATGCATAACAACTCATTTAGGAGCTACTTCCAATATCTATTCAAATACTGTTTTTTTTGACAGTCTTTTAAATCTTGAAAGAATTCATTCAATTTAATTTTGCTATACCATCAAACATTTTAGATACCTAATACCTCCCTGTAAAAGATAAATATCAGATTTTTTCTGGCAGAATCATGCAGAAACTCACTGAAACGTTTTCCAATATCTGAATTGTATTTTACGTTTACATTTAGAACAAATTTACTCTAACGTACTTTTTATTGATTCTAATTATTGACGAGACTGGAAGAAACATACATGCAGCTGAAAGAATTTTTAATTCCGGAGGGAAATCTTGACGAATATCGAAATCTAGAAATAACTTTTGAATAGGACTGTTTTATTTATTTATTCACGACCACTATATTCGAAAGGTTTAATACGTCTGTTTTCCGTGTATTAGAAGGCTTCTAATACACTAGTGGATTAAAATTCACAATTCCACGCTTCAAATTGAAAATATAATTGATCAAAATTAATCTGTCAAATCTGAGGTTTTTCAAAACCAGAATTTTTAACCTCCTAATTGACTGGTTTTACCCGTGGTCGTGGATAAAACGTTGAATTACATTCGAGAATTAACAGCCTTTAATCCGCTCGAAAAAATGGGCGCTCTCGGCTGCGCCTCGAGTGCCCATTTTTTCTCGTTAATTAAAAGCTTGTTAATTCCCTTATATAATTAATAACTATTATTATACAAAATAATATTTAGATATGTGCAAAAGTCACTTTTTGTGTGATTCTTGTCAGATAGAAGCAATTTCCAAATGAGGTATTACTCGCATATTGCCGTTTAAATATAATTTTCAAAATGCGCCGCAATTATCACTATTTATTAGCTAAACCATTATACATATATGTTAATTTTCATTATTTTAAGTCTCTCAATTCCAAAGTTAAAGAGGGGGGAATGGAGGGGCAAAGCGCACTATATACAGGTATGAAGACGAGAATTCTTATCGTACATTTTATAATACATTGCTCGTTTAACTGTTACCTATTTATTTTAGACCAAATTGTCCCATAAATAAATTTCTTGGAATGGAAAACGTGAAAAAAAGAGATCATAATAAAAGTACTGTATATAATAATTTTCTGTAAAACATGCGTATTTCATTTTCGATATAAAAGTTTAGTTCGCCACTTTTATAATTTACCTACTGATTATTTCGTTATAATATATTCAGGAACTTTTGACATATTCCACAGACGTCTCGGTTAATTTCCGGAAAATAACCAGTAATCTACGCCAGTCCTTAAACATAAATCAAAATGCATACGTATATCGCAGATTTCTAGCTGTGTGAAAATAATCAGCATGAACCATTTGTGTAAATTCTAAATATTTTCTTAACGAACAGGAATAGCTACATTCAATTTTTCTAAAGAAACGTTTATTATTGTTTAGTCTCATCACATTTTAAATATTATATGAGGGCTGAACAGGTAATTGTTAATTGCCATTACCAATTCACAAATTATTAAAATAACATTACTAATTGGAAGTAAAAAGATACTGAAAATTTAATAAAGATATATTAAATATATGTATATTATAAATAACGGTTAGAATATCACAGAAATGTATTTATTTATTTATTTTTTATTTTTTTATTTTCCTAGCCGGACAAATTTTACTTCTTCAACTAATAAAGCAATATCTTTTTAAGCATTAAAATAATTTAAATATTTTATGAATTATTTATAATTTACCGATAGGCTTATATATTACTTCAGGAAAACATCATACTCGTACAGCTCGTCAAGAATAGGAACAAGTCTCAAAATTGCTATATAAAATTGCGCACGAGGTGTGCGGTAAATAGCCTGATCTTTACTCAGTCGCATTGAGACCTTTGGAGAGTGATGTGTAATGTGTAATGTAAATATACAGAGTTCGATCAGACCGCACGTAAAGTGCATCCTTTTCCCTCCGAATGCTGTCCTCACTCTTTCTTCTACGCCTACATAGGGCATCTTATACTTTTTCCTATTATTGGCCATCTGTATATTACTTCAGCAGACAACTTTTCTACATGAGATACATAATGAGCATGTATTATTATTATTATGTTTTGTGGGTTTGGGCCTCATCAGCCACTGATCGCATGGGTAGTCCTTGGCGATCCCCTCTTATCCGGGTCATTATCCAAAAATGTTATCCCATAAAAGGAGCAATTTGGGCACGTCCCTTGCCTTAAGCCTCATCTCCTCTAGGATAACAGGGGTCCCTAATATAAGGCACCTCCTCTCCTCCAGTGCGGAGCAGGTGTAAAGAAGATGAATCGGGGTTTCCTCGTCTTCTCTACAGTATCTACATGCCAGGCTGTCAGTCAGCCTCAGCTTGTGTTTATATGCATTCAGGCTACTATGGTAGCCCGTTATGATTCCCACCAGGGTTCTGGCTTTGTGCCTGTTCAATTTAATGAATTATTGGGCCCATTTCTCAATCTCTGAGTATTCGATGAAGAGTTTGGTTATTCGACAACCCGTTACTCCTCTCCATTTTTCTCTGTGCTGATCTCTTGCCCAGTCATTGATGCGGTCTCTGATCAGATTCCGACTTATTCCCACTGCAGGTTCTGGTCCATAGAGGTTTTCCCTGGTCCCTAGTCTGGCAAGGTCATCTGCAATTAGATTTCCCTTAATGCCATTATGCCCAAGTATCCATAAGAGTTCCACCGGTCCCTTCCCTGCCAAGTGGTTCAATGCTTCATAGCAATTATAGACCAGCTTCGACATTGTCGTTGCTGAATTCAGGGCTGCCAACGTCGCCCTGCTATCTGAACAGATACATACATTCTCCTGGGTCCGATTTTGGTCGGCCCCCAGAACACCGTATATAATTACAACTAGCTTGGCCTGGAGTGCGGTAGTGTATTTACCCAGGGGGAAGGTTTCACCTATCCCATCGCGTCGCCTATACACCCCCGCGCCCGCTCTGTTCTCACTCTTGGCTCCATCCGTGTACCAGATGTCTCCATTGAGCGGTAATCCAGCTTGACCCTCTATCCAGTCGGTCTTACTGGTGAGGGTGATCTTATATTTCTTGTCAAACAAAAAGTGGACATCCGTACTGTCAGAGGGCATCCATAGGAGCCCCTCCTCAGCTAGCTCTCTTGAGAGTCTATTCAGGTCCCCTACCTTCCGCTTCATGTTTCCCACCCTGTGCATTGCCTTTGCAGCTTCCGCTTTCAGGGTAACATCAAGAGGTGGTATTCCCGTCAGTATCTCCATCGTCTCAATCGGTGTCGATCTTGGGGGTCCTGTTATACTTCTTAGAATCAATCCTCTTAGCTTGTTAAGTCGGTTGACTTCCGACTTTAAACAGGCTCTCTCCCACCAGACCAGTGCGCCATAGTCTGGGTTTGAGAATTGCCTCATACATCCGTTTTATGGTCTCCGGTTTCAAGCTCCAGCAATTACCAATGGCCTTCTCAGTTGCCAAAGTGTTGCTGTGATCTTAGAACATATGTGACTTAGATGTTTTTCCCATGACAGTTTACCGTCCAAGATTACTCCTAAGTATTTCACTTCGCTATTATAGCTTAGTTCTTGACCACCAAGTTTCAGCAGACATGTTCTGTTTCACTTATATTTCTTGATGAACACCATCACCTCAATCTTAGAAGGATGACCGAGAGTCCCTTATCCCTGCACCAATTCCCAACCTTGTTTAATACTCCCTGCATTATATCAAGAATCGGCTCCAGGAAAGGTCCTTTGGTTATTATTACTAAGTCATCAACATAACCAATTACTTGGTAATCTTTTAACCTTTCAAGTAGCTCATCCAGCCCGGGTCGACCCGGCCCTTGATGGTAGTCTTGCCTTTTTTGGCAATAAGCTGTCTGTTTCCCAACATATGGTCTATCCATTCAGCGATTATTCTGGGGGTATAGCAGCTACCTAGTGCTCCGCTAATCACCCCTCTGGATGTAAGGTTGAAGGCTCCTTCAATATCAAGGAAGGTGCCGATTACGTATCTTCCGGAGTCCCCGTATCGATGCGATGCAGTTGTGCCCGTATCGATGACACAACCTTATCCAGAGCTATTTCTGTTGATTTACCAGATAAGCGTGCTGGCTCCCTTGAAGCGGTCTCTCTATTAGAACAGTATCCCGAAGGTACCTGTCAACTAATCGTTTGGCCGTCTTCAGTAAAAATGAAGTGAGGCTAATCGGTCGAAAGTCCTTAGGGGACGTGTAACCGACTTTGCCCGGTTTAGGTATAAAAACAACCCTTGTGCCTAGCCACACTTCTGGGACCTACTTCAGTGCCAAGCTGGCCCTGATGATCCTTATAAGCGGACCAAGGATTATATCTCTGCTTTCTGCAAAAGTACCGGGTAAATGCCGTCCGGTCCCGGCGATTTATATGAATCAAAGTACCTCAAGGCCCACCTCATTTTAGCCGGTGTGACTATGATTAATGAGCATATAACTAAACATTTATATATATAGTTCTTTTTTTTGTTTTCAAAATGACCTTATTGTCATCGGATGACATACTCTTAATTATACTAATATTGTACAATTACAAAAAACTCAATATTGTTGTTTTAGGTTCGTATATGGTATACGAAACTATGATTATTTGATAACTTGTGAGTTAATCTATAATAAAAGGTGCTTACACAAAAAATGGTAAATAAATAGAGCAGATTGGGGTACTTACACAGAACAGAGTTCAACTAGAATTCAAACAACTTATCTAAGTATTGCGCATCGAGAATAATAACAACACACTTTTTCCTATTCTTGACGAGCAGTAATTACATCTACTTCATACATATAGCCAACGAATTGGCTGAAACAGCGATACTTAACACAAAAATAATCAGTCAAATGTTAAAAATAGTCGCTAATCTTGGTGGGACGATGTTATAGTATATCAAAGATGTATTTTAAATTTACAAGACTCATCTAAATGTAGGAAATCTTATAAATTACAGTGTTCATTTTAATTATATTAATGCTATAGGAAGAGAATGTCGACTGTTGTTGCTTTTGGTGTAAATATTGTTCATCACTAAATAAAAATTTAACCCTAAAGCAAATCTAGCGACGCCTAAATACTTATAATAGAAAATGAACCAATTTTACAACTGAAGAAATCTATTTTTCTGAAGAGTGCCTAGAGAAGATCGATCTCAAGATATTCACGCCCTTATAAGACATTTTATTTTAAAGGAGCTATGAAACGAGGCAGTAATATTGCTTCAGGTTTCAGGCTTGTATCAATTATTCATTATTCATGTAAATTAGTAAAATATTTTCTTTTACTTTTAGAATTGTATTACAGTATCTTCTTAGGATATGATGAGATGCCAGATGACTGTAGTAACTCCAATTTAATATAAATCCATATAGACTCATCGCCTTACCACCATGTATACCAAAAACTTATAAAACGTTAATCAACAACTGTTTACAGTACTGATTGGAAAATTCAATAACTGTTTCCGTTTTCGACTTTGGATTTGATGAAGAAAAATCTGCAAATGAAGCACTTACTCACATTGTAACAGATCTTATTGCGATTCATCACAAGATAATCAATGTCAGCGATATTCTCGGTTATTTATTGAGTCAAGAATAATGTTCACCTCTATCTTTTAGCAAAAAACATGGAAACCATCGAAGCCCTAAATAAATTAATATTCAATATATTCAGTATGTATTACAATCGAAGTATATACAAAGTGTAAGAAGTATAACTGCCATAATTTTAACAGTTGATAGCTTGGCTCTAAATAAACAACATAAATTCTGAACCCAACCGTTCTCCAGATATCGGTATTTGAGATATCCTTATTTGAACTATCAAACTAGACCCTCGACATTTGAAACAACTTGATAACATTACAATAAATCACGTCCAATAGTCACGTAAATTATTTGTGGATGGAAACATGAAAAATTGCTTTATTAGTTAAGGAAGTCCGCAGTTTTTACTTTTATTTTTCTCCCGTGGTGTATTTATTATAGCCATAATTAAGGGGTTTACACTTTTTTTTTCTCTTAAATAGTAGAATGATAAGACTTTTTTGTTTGTTAAGGTCCAAACTATAAAAAATATTAATACTACTAACATCCTGTATATTGGAACATGATGAACTAATAGGACCAAGAAAAGCATCTATAGGCCTTCCATAAGGCAATATCTTCAGCCCATTTTTGTACATAATGAACAGTTACGACTTTGGCAAGATAGTAGATCAAAAGATAAAAGTTATACAATTCCCAAACTATATATGTACATATAAAGCATAAGTAAGGTAGACATATGCAATAGATATCTAGATGAGGCCAAGAAGTGTGTAAAGCATTGGTGTTTTACTAATGACTTGAAAATATCTGAGGATGATGAACAATTCCCTTCCAGTATAAATAAAGCTATCTAATATTGAAATTCCAGATATAATAAAAATTCACTAAAATATTTGAGTGTGATACTGGACAGGAAACTTAATTGGAAATACTATCAACTATGCTATCAAGTGAACATAATACTGTATAAACCTTATTAGAGCCTTCAGTAACTATAATTAGAACATGACCGCGACATTTATCTATTATTTGACCGCTCTTTCATCTCATCAGATCAGTGCTAAACTAAGGACCATCTTTTACGAATCAGCGGCAGAAATATATCTTTAAATAAACAGTCTTAAAACCTTAAAATGCACTTTCCGCATGTAGAACATCTCTATCTCGACATTGAGTGGCCGAAAAAAATAAACCAACACATAAATGCAGAATGTGTTTTATGCGACAGTTTTACTCTTTTCAAATAGTCCACCATCGTGCTTTCTCATGACCCATGGACAGGGTGGGGTGTGTTTTATCCACCTCAAAATCAATAGATGTCGTCTGGTAGACATCCCTAATCAGAGTCAGTCGAAACCCGATCGATCCGACACGATTTAATTGAGTGATTGTGCTAACAAAAAAAAATTCTCAAATAGTCCACCATTGTACTTTCTCATGACCCATGTACATGGTAGAGTGTGTTCTATCGATCTCAAAATAGATAGGTATCGTCTGGGAGACATCCCCAATCAGAATCAAAACCCGATCGATCCGACACGATTTAGTTGAGTTATCGTGCTAACAAGAATAAATGCCGACGACAACGACAACGACAACGACAACGACAACGACAACACACACACACACACACACACACACACACACACACACACACACACACACACACCAGCTCGTATCATGTGTTTTACGTATCATCAATAACTGAACCAATACTTTCGAATTTTTCCATTATTCTTTTCACAGTTGATAAATCTGGAATCTTACAAATCGTAGCAACCAAACTTTCACCATTTTGATAGTAATGTTTAACACTTCATGTTGCAATTTAAATTTTGCTCTCTTATTGTTGTAATACCTTTAGAAATGACCTGTAGCGGAAGTCCCGTAATATCTACAAATTGCATACATAATTACCAATATTTTCAACCTAAATCGACAAATGGTGCCGGTAAAACTTTATCTCTAGTGTGAATAAAGATACACATTGGAATTAAACACAATGAGTATGTCTGAACCATTTATCAAAAAAAAAAAGGGCAAGAGAAGATGGAAATAGTATCCCCAATTTTAAAACCAAACTAATAAGATCAGGTTAATGAAACTACAACTGGGCAATTTTATAACAGTATCCAACAAACTGCAACGGGAATTCCTTGTTTTAAAAATTAAACATATTTTGTAAAAACTGTTCGAAGTACTTGGGAGAATAAATAATTAAAGATACAATTTGAGGACAATACGAGTTTATTGATACCCTGTATAACAACTAAATTACGTACAAAGAAATTAAGATGTGTATTCTAACGTATAATCTTGCTAAATAATCAATTTTTATTTCAACGACATTTGAACAGTTAAACATTCGATATTGAGTTACCCGAACTCATAAATGCTGACCTAATGTTTATGTTTAATTTCAGGCACCGCATGAAGACTATTTTTAAACCTAAAATAATTATTGTTGAATGTAATATTCCAACACCCCCTCGCAACTATAATTATTTTTCAATCAGTCAACCAGACCACCCTTGGTACTTAAATGTTCTAGCTTTACTTTATTTAGCGGCTTGGTTAACATATCAGCTATCATTTTTTCAGTCGGACAATACTCGAATACAATAACCTGATTTTCATACAATTCTTTTAAAAAATGATACTTTGTATCAATATGCTTCGTTCGATTGCTAAATTTATGGTTTGCTAGCTGCTTTAAACAGCTTTGATTATCTTCGTACATAACCACTTTCGGTTCTAAATTTGTAAACTCCTTTATCGCCTGCTTTAACCAGATTGCCTCTTGGCATCCTTCGGCCAGTGCTATGTATTTAGCTTCGGTCGATGATAGTGATACGCAACTCTGCTTTCTGCATCCCCAATTAATAGGTGCACCCCGAAACATAAATATGTATCCACTATTTGACTTTCTATCCTCTTTATTTTCCGCCCAATCGGCGTCTAGATGTTTTATTATTAGTTTTTGATTCCATGCCTCTGTTAACAATATTCGAAGAGTTGCTTGCCGCACTACAGGCGCAAACACTTCATCGTAATCCACACCGAATTTCTGACTAAAACCTCTCGCTACCAATCGTGCCTTGTACTTGTTCGAGATCTTATCTTCACCTGTCTTTAGCTTAAACACCCATTTACATGATATGATGTTTTTGTCTTCCGGTGTAAGTACTAAATCCCATACTTCGTTATTCTTCAAAGATTTCATTTCCTCTTCCATAGCTTTCCTCCATTTTTCGCTATCACTGCTGGCAAGAGCTTCTTTAAATGTTTTTGGTTCTATTTCCCGAAGTTCAGCTAACTTTGCTGTGTAGCGCTCAGGTGGAACTCCTTTATTTATTCTATTTGATCTACGATCACCTCCGTGCTCTATGTAGAACTCTTCACTTGGTTGATAGCTGTTATTGCTGCCACAAGATTGTTCTGTACCTGAACTTTCATATACATTAAATTCCTCCGTAGCTTCTTCTAGTTCTTCAGTTTTTTCGAAATCTGCGGCCTCATGTCTCCCAGTGTCATTTGGCTCCGTTCTTTCTTGCTCCTTTTTGAACTCAATAGTCACTTCTTCATCTTTTATCGTTTTTTCTTTAACACGAATATTTCTTTCAGGAAATATCGCACTACGGCTAATTTTTATACGCCCTGTATCTAAATCTAACAATCTATATGCTTTAGATTCATCAGAATATCCTACGAAAATTAGTGATTCTGCCTTTTTATCAAATTTATTTTTAATTTGTTCCTTTGGAATATGACTATACACTTTAGATCCAAATATTTGCAAATTCGACACATCAGGTTTGACTTTATGCCACAACTCAAACGGTGTTTTCTGTTTTAACTGAGTAGGTAGTCGATTTTTCAGATAATTGGCTGTAACAACTGCTTCCCCCCAAAATTTCTTTGGTAAATTCGCATCGATTAACATGCACCTAGCCATTTCGACTAGCGACCTGTTCTTTCTCTTTGCAACACCGTTTTGCTCTGGAGAGTACCCCGCCGTGTACTGTATCTTTATGCCCTTACCGCTTAAATATTCCCTTAACGCATTATTTACGTACTCGCCACCCCTATCTGACCTAATAACCTTTGGTACCCTGCCTGACTGATTACTCATTAACTCGATAAACTCTTTAATATATTTTTCAGTTTCATTCTTATGTTTCAGTAAATACACAGTTGTGTATCTTGAGAAATCGTCTATTAAAGTAAGAATGTACCGTTTACCCCCTGGAGTAACAGTCTTCATGGGACCGCAAACATCTGTATGTATTAAGTCGAGTATATTAAATGTGTTGCTTTGAGAAAATTTCGGGAAACTCTTACGAATAATTTTACCTTTTACACAGCAGTTGCAAGTTTCCCTAATCCTACAATCCTTAATATTAATCCCGATTGCCATTTTTCTTTCCATCAAGCGCTTGACTGCTTCTATGTCCTTGTGCCCAAAACGTCGATGCCACGTATGCTGACAGTTGCTGGAGTGTTCATTCACGATGCTCAGTGCCTGTTCTACAGTTGACAGCTTGTACAAGTCGGGCGCCGGCCTCGCACTCGCAATCACTTTTCCGCCTGAGACAATTTTACAGTTATTGTTGTCGAACTGCACGTTATACCCCGCACTAGTTAACTTTTTCACAGAAAGTAAATTTGAATATAAGTCCGGCACATACAACACGTCGTCGATTTTTAGCTTATTCACTCCCGCACTATTCGCGCACTTGATGAATCCTGTTCCTATACCCTGAACCTTGGAGTGTTGCCCTTTCTCCGCTAACCTCACAACGCCTTTTCTGCTACCGTCAAATTGGGTATAAAATTCTTTGTAGTTTACCATGTGACTCGAAGCTCCTGAATCCACATACCACGAAGCAGAATACCTGTTTACGTCAGTTGAACTTGAATTTACCATAAGACACGCTTCATCACTGTCACCAGTATTAATTTCAGTAACTTTATTGGCCTTTTCTCTTTTAAACGCTTTATACTTGAAACAGTCCCGTTTAAAAGGACCTTTCCTGTTGCAAAAGTAACATTGCTTTACATCTGTACTTGCAGTTTGATTACTTTGGATCCTTTTATTAGATACTGATTTCATGGCTGACTCGTTTTGACTTTTCAAAGCTCCTTGACGCCTCCTGTACTCATCGATTAATTTACTTTTTACGAATTCAAGCGTGAATTCACTCGATGACTTACTTTCCAGCGCTGTGATTAAAAAACTGTATGAGTCTGGAAGACTTCCCAGCAAAATGCCTGCCGCAAACCTGTCCTTAATTTCTTCCCCTAAAGCGGCCAGTTTATTCAATAATTCCAAGAATGAACTTATGTGTGCTTCCATATCACCATTCTCATCTAGCGATAGCCTGCAAATTTGCTTTAACAGAAAAACCATGCTAGATAAACTCGATTTTTGATGATACTCCTTTAGTGCTTCCCACGCATCATGCGCGTATTCCTTATTTCTGATATGCACTAGTTGACTAACATCGACAAGTAAGGCTATGGTTGATAAGGCCTTGTCATTTTTCTTCTGTCAGGTACCGTTTCGTTCCTCCGGTGTTGGTAATTCAGTCGAAACTACATCCCATAAATCCGCATTTATTAATAACATTTTCACTAAATAGTTCCAGGACTGATAGTTTTGCCCGTTCAACTTTTCGATGTTATACTTAGCACTTTCCGCCATTTTCCAGTTGTCTATACAACAATAGTTATCACTCGCGATGTACCTTTTAATTATTCTCCCTTACAAGTGAGCTTACGCGACGCACCTGGGCCCATAACCTGTTCGAAGTACTTGGGAGAATAAATAATTAAAGATACAATTTGAGGACAATACGAGTTTATTGATACCCTGTATAACAACTAAATTACGTACAAAGAAATTAAGATGTGTATTCTAACGTATAATCTTTCAGACTGACTTGCTAAATAATCAATTTTTATTTCAACGACATTTGAACAGTTAAACATTCGATATTGAGTTACCCGAACTCATAAATGCTGACCTAATGTTTATGTTTAATTTCAGGCACCGCATGAAGACTATTTTTAAACCTAAAATAATTATTGTTGAATGTAATATTCCAACAAAAACTACACATATGTAGGTTAATTTATACTATCAGTTATACGGAATATAAACTATGGTATAATGGTTAATGTAATTAACTAAACAAAGCAAAACACATTTCGAGATCTTTGCTACATGGTAGCCCAAAATGCAATTTCTTAGAAAACGTATGTTGAAGATGTAGTATGTAGTTGTAGTGGCCTAAAGGATTGTGTAGTAACAAAAGTTATATGAGCAATAAATCGATTGCCAATTTCAAAATGAATATTTATTTCTATATCTATTACATGTGTAAAAAAATTTCAGATTTTTTGAATTTTATGTCTGAAAATTTTTCTTAGAGCACTATAAAGAAAAATTCATAACAAGCAAGGCAAACTTGCTGATGGATATCGAACTGGGATTAATATATGGGTCGATCTAATTTTATATTTGTGGTTCAGAATCTTTTTTATTTTCATAATAAGTAAACCCTATTTATTTATTATTATAATGCCATGTGGTATCATTTGCAGGATGTCATGTGTTAGTATAATGGAAGTAATGTTTGTATTTATGTACGTTTCTTATACGAACAATCGTAAGTAATACAAGTGAGACACGGGGTTGACACAACAAAACGTTTATTTCAAACTTACAAGATTCACTGTTAGTAATGAAGGACAGAAATGAGTATTTATAAAGTTTCTTATCTAAGGGCTGTGTCAGCTTCTGTTGAGATAAATGATTCAAATAATTATATTACGTTAAGCGTAATATTGCCAAGAGATATGTTATCGAAAATAAAAGGAATGGTATAAGCATGGGTATCATATTACACCTCCTTCCCTAGGTGGAAGGCTATCAGGTTCTGAAGGACCTGTAGGCTTCTTAAGAAGTAATATTTTTACCTTTTGATGGCAAAATTTGAGGTATATATAAATAAGCAAGCCCATGAACAGTATAGATAATAAAATATAAAACATAGTATTCTGAGAATTGTTTTTTTCAAAGTCTTTAATCCGCACAGGGTGTAGGCTGCCAAGTTGGGTGGAAAGGTCTGCTAGGTCCTGTAGTTTGATGTCATGAAGGTGGAGTTCCGCGGTCGGGGTTGAGTTCAATTTGAAGGTAGGTAACGCCAGGGACGTTTCGTCGGGAAGCTCGTGATTGGCGTTGAAGATGTCGTCGTTGATAATTACGGGGCAGCTCTCTAAAGTAACAATTGAGGGCTGCTCGATAAAGTGGTCCATGGGGGTGTTACAATTTTCTTCGATTCTGGTCCTTTGTATTGGGACGACTATGAGTTGTGTCTCTGCAATTTGTTCAACTATGGTAGCTCCGAGTCGTACGCTGGTTAGATTACATTGTGGATTTTCTCCTTGTAGAATAGGAAGATAGCACTCGTCGTGGTTGTATGGGCTATCCTTTCTACACAGGCATACATTTTCTAGCCGTGGACAGGAGTCCTCTTTCCAAAAGGTGAGTTTGGTTCGTAAACTTGCAATGAGATAGGGTTTGGTTGGTATAAGAACTTTGGATTGGTAAGGCGTGGGAATCAAATGGTAAGTATAGTAAGGTGCTTGGGTGGCTATTGGCACTGACAATTTTATGTAGATTTTAAGATCTTTAACCGTTGCTGATATATGAAAAAGATTAAGGTAACTATGCATATTACTAAGATGTATCAGTTGATCTCGTTTATATAGACTCGAGAGTTTAGTTAAAATAATTTGTATATTTGGGACTGGCAAAAAATAGGTGTGAATGATATTATGCTGAGCCATGGCGACTGCATTCTCTAAAGTGTCTAATAATTCTAAAAATATATTAAATTCGTTTTTTATAGTGACACCAGTTTCAAAGTATGACCAGTCTTGTTGAACTTCTTTGAACGTTTTGAAGAGTAGTTCTATATTCGCGTTTATCTGGGTTAGGCTTTGATTAACTTTGTCGCTAAGAGCTTTAAATAGAGAAGTTCTTAAATTAATTTCGTGCGTTAGAGTTTCCTGATTGGACATTAATGTATCCATTTTAGAATGGAGTTCTTGCACATCATTGTCATCGGCAGTACCAAATAATATTTTTTGAACGGAACCTATAGCGTTTATAAGTCCACGTTTAAGTCTGACTTCAGGATTCCTAAAATTATTTAATTTATATTCGGTCAAGTTTACGAGGTATTTTAACTGCTGATTAATAGTACTATTAGAATATTTATGTTTATTTTGGAAAAAGCTTAAGTCGGATTTTAATTTGTATAAATTGTTTGTTACGTCCTTTAAATCGATAATGTGAATAAAGTCATGTTGCGATTGTATTATTTTAGTTTCACATGTTAGGCGATTTATGTGAATGGAGTTTCGTATAGTCTCTATTCGGATCGCGGAGGCGTAGTGAATAAGAATGAGAAGGACCAGGTTGGTACTTAATTGTAATTGGAGGGATTTTATCCTCAAAGTCAACACCTTCATCTGTCTCGCTGCTTAGTTCAATAGGTTGAATTTCCTCTGGGGGTTTTTCCTGTAAAGAAGGTTCAGTATTAACCTTTTGTTCGCTTTTCTTTTTCTTAAGCCTGGGTTTTCGTTTGATATAGGCTTTATGATATTTGCCTTCAGCATGTGCCTTACGTTGAAACAGTTTTAGAGTGGGACCTAAGTCTTCTACTACTTTAGTTTGAATGAATTTTTCGTTTAGTTTCCCGCGTGCTGGATTTGCAATATATACGTCTTCGTTGGGTTCGAAAGTTTCCGGTAGTTCGCGTGTTTCATTGGCTTTTTCTATGACTCGCATTTTAGATTTGTCTAACTTGGTTTTTATTTGATTGTAAAGGTTTTTTAGAACATTTTTATGGGTGTTAATGTACTCTGAGAGTATCCGTTCTTCATTAATATCGAAAGGGTCAGGGCGTTCGTCTCCACGAATTATATCGATAGGACACATTTTGGTGCTTGAATGAATTGTATGATTGTAACTTATAACTGCGATTTGTACTAGATAGTCTAAGGGTGCATTTGGATTTTCATGTTTAAGACATCGGACGCTGTCTAATAAAGTAGAGTGGAATCGTTCGATGTTGCCGTTGCTACTATGTCCTTGTATTGAAGTAAAGGTTAGTTTAATTTTGTGCAGATTGCAGAAATCTTTCATCATCGCGTTGTTAAACTCTAGGCCAGTATCCACCAGGATTCCATAGGGTAGTCCATGATGTTCGATAAATTTCAGTAGCGCACGTTGTATTGACATGCCTGTCTTAGTTTCGACGGGGTAGGCTTGAGCTATTTTCGAAAAGGTGTCAATGATCGTTATAAATTTTTGTCTTTGGATATCTAGAGTATCAATGTTTACGGTTTCAAAGGGTTTCGTAGGCGTTTCAGTATATTGAAAGATTGGTTTCACCGGGTGCCGGTCAGTTTTACACGTTTTGCATGTTTCGCATTTGGCGATAAAGTCCCGTACGTGATCAAACATGTTAGGCCAGAAATATTTCTTAATTAAAGCTTGGTGGGTAGCCGTTACTCCTTTGTGTGTAACTTTGCCTTCGTGGTTATAACGTATCTTCAGTTGTTGTTCTTGTTCTGATGTTACGTCTTCTACTTTCTTCTTGCAAATTAAAAACTTGAGCCAATGAGTTAAGTGGTTTTGAAGGATTCTGATGATCTTATTTTCTAACTCTGGTTGCTCGAAGTATAGAGCATGTATGGTGGTGTTACTTTGAACGAATGGAGATAAAAATTTAAAAATTTCTTCGTCGGATGAGCGTGATTTTAGGTGGAAGTGATGTTCTTTAACTTTGGGGAAAGGCTGTATTGCATAATGCGAATTAACTTTATTACTATCCTTTTCCAGGAGGATCCATCGGTTGTTATACCTATTTAAGGGTGTTTCGGAGTATTTGACTTCTAGAATGGGGTTTTCGTGACTAGAGTGAATAGTCTGGTTAGTTCTTGAGGGCGGTGCGCGATTCGGGTCGTCTATTGAATTTAAGTCGTCTAAAACTTCTTGGAACTTTTCTGGGTCTGGTTCTGGTAGATTATCGAGTAAAGTACTTACATCGGGGGCGTTATTTATCATTGACATATTGTCTTCTTCTATTGCGTTAAGTTCATCAATTTTGATACGCGAGAGCGGGTCAGCTTGGTTTGTTTTTCCTTTTTTGTACTTTATTTCGTATTGGTATTCTTCCAATTTTAGACGCCATCTTACTAGTCGCGAGTTAGGGTCCTTTAGGTTGAACAGCCACTGCAAAGGCTGATGGTCGGTTTCAATTATAAATTTAACGCCAAACAAGTAAGGTCGGAAGTATTTAACGGAATTTACGATGGCTAGTAACTCCTTCTCAATTGTGCTATAATTACATTCAGCAGGGTTCAATGTCCTGGAATAATAACTGATGGGGTGTCCATCTTGTGAAAGTACGCTTCCTATTGCATACGCGGATGCGTCGCAAGTGAGAGTAAATGTTTTATTAAAGTCGGGGTAAGCTAGGATAGGCTCATTGCAGAGTAAATCCTTGCAAGTTTCAAAGCAATTGCGGTAGTCTTGGGTTAACTCGATTTTTTGGTCTTTTTTGAGGCAATTGGTAAGGGGTTTAGTTACACGAGCGAAGTTGGGGACAAATTTGCGGTAAAATCCGAGCAATCCTAAGAAACTCTTGATTTGCTTCGCCGTTTTTGGGATTGGAAATTCTTTAATGGCTTTTATCTTCTTCGGGTTTGGCTTGATACCATCTTGGGTTATAATGTGGCCAAGAAATTCCACGTGTTTACAGAGGAATTCCGATTTGTCCAATTGAATCTTCAGGTTGGCTTTTTCGAGGGTTTTAAATACCAGTTCCAGGTTTTGTAGGTGTTCTTGTAACGACGTGCTGAAAATTATGATGTCGTCCATGTATACGAAGCATATTTTATTCTGCAGATCTTTTAATATATTATCCATCACCCTCTGGAACGTTGCAGGCGCATTCTTGAGGCCAAATGGCATCCGTACGTATTCGAAGTGGCCATTCTCTATGTTGAAAGCAGTTTTTTCTATGCTGTCAGGGTGCATCTCAATCTGGTGGAACCCTGAAGCGAGGTCGAGAGTCGTGAAATATTGGCATCTGCCCAGTTTGTCCAGTATATCCGCTATGTTAGGTAGCGGGTATCTATCAGTCTTGGTTTTGTCATTTAATTTCCTGTAGTCGACCACAGGCCTCCATTTTTGTTTGCCGCTCGCATCGAGTTTTTTCGGCACGATCCAAATGGGGGAGCTATAAGCGCTGGAGCTAGGTCGAATGATTCCATCTTGTAACATTTTATCAATTTGCAATTGTACTTCTTTTTGGTGGACATAAGGATACCTATATGATTTTGCGTGAACGGGGGTGTCATCGGTAGTTTTTATCTGGTGTTTGACTTCGTTTGTGAAAGTTAATTTGTCACTAGGGAAGTGAAATACGTGTGAGTAATTTTTACAGAGTTCAAGAAGGTTAAAACGTTCCTCTTCATTGAGATGGTCAGTGCGTAGAAGATTTTGTATGTGTTGATTGGTGAAATTGAGAGAATTATGAGTTGGCTTATCGTTTTTTGAAATTTGGGGTTCAAAACCAGTATACTCGGAATAGAGTTGGACATCAATTGGTGTATCGAATTGAGCCGTGATAGGGTAAGTGTTGGTGTTAAATATTTCGACTTGAGCTAGGCCATTCTTGGCTTTGCTTATACCAGAAGGAATAAGATAATTGTCGGTTTTTTGAAATGGGATGACAATTTCGCCGTTGTCAATAGAGACAGGGATTTCTCGAACAATACATTCGACGGGGTTTAAAGAATAAGTACGTGAAATTTCTTCGGGTTGTCGAATAGAAATTGGAATCTGGAAGTAGTCATTATAGATAAGATGATTTTGGAAATCTATTTGGATACATAACGTTTGTAGGTCTTCGAAACCGAAAATTCCATCATAGAAATCATGGAAATCATACAGAAGTACGTTTAAATCGAAGTCTATATTAAATTCTTTAAATAAAGGGATGTTTGCTTGGAATTGACAAGTCGATTTGCCGGTTGAAGTTTTGATAAGTGTTTCATGAGAGAAAATATGGTTGGGGTAATATTTTTGAATTATTTCGGGACGAATTATGGTCTTTGATGATCCGGTATCGATCAATAATTTTAAAGGGGGTTCTCGAATATTAATATATGGAAGCGAACACGGTGTATTAGCAGAGTTTAGTTCTACTATGTCCGGTTGTTTATATTCGGGGCTACAGGAAAATTTTGTTCTTGACTTTCTTCATAATCATTCGGTATATTCTCTTCGTTTCCATTTCCGTCGTTTAAGTATACCCATTCTTCTCCTTGTGGATTTTCTTCTGGGAGGTCCATTTGACTTGTTGAGGGTTCGTCGTAAGGTGTCAGTGGGGTATTGTCCATCCAGCAGGGATTCTGCGATGTAGGATCCGTTTCTTGATTAAAAAGTTCTTCTACCATGTACTTCGGCTGGTTGTATCTTGGTTGCCAGTTGTGATTTGGGGCGTTCTGAATTCTTGATGTACTAGGCTGTTGTCTAGTTGCATTCGTTCCACTGATTCCAGACATTGGGGTAGGTCTAGCGAATTTTTGGTTCGGGTTTGGTCTCCACACATTTACGTTGGATCTATTATTTTGGTTTTGTTGTATTTGGGTGCCAAAGGGGCGTTGTTGTTGTATATTATGGTTTTTAAAATTACCAGGGTTATTAAAATTGTTTGCATAATTGTTAGGTTGAGACTGAAATATTGGTAATCGCACCGGTTGATTCGTTTGTTGGCGTGGTTTAGGCATTGGTAACATCGGATATCGAGGTGTTGTACTCTGTCGTCCGAACGCGAAGCGTTTGAACTCATCGTATTTAACCTGCTCGTCGATAAAAGTAATGGCGTGTTCTAATTCAGTAATGGCGGTATTATACCTAAGCATGTTTTCATAATTAAGGGGCATATTCATTTTGTAAATATTAAAAACTTGGTTCTTATAAAACGCTATAGACCCAGCCTTTTCATTTATTGGTATGTTTGATAACTGAATTTTTGAAATTATTTTAGATTTAAGTTCAATTAAACGATTGCCAAAATTAATCAAAGGTTCGTTTGGTTTTAATCTACAATTTTGTAACTCTAGCTGTAATGTTTCTAAACTTTTATGATCTGAAAAGTTAGTGGAGAAAAGATTTCTTATTTCAGGCCATGTTTGAATATCAGGTCTACTGTTCAAAAGTTGAAGAGCTTTGCCCTTAATTTTAGTTTTTATGCAGCTTACTACAATTCTAATATGTAGGGGAACATTTGAATTGCACACTTCCATTAGATTTTCAACAGCATCAAAGAAATTACTTATTTCCGTTTCTTCGCCAGAAAAAATCGGAACAAATTCAGAAATGTTCTTAAGTTTATGCAAATCTAATTCAGACATCTTGTTAAATGAAAGAGTGTTATTCAAAAGATCAGAAATATCCGAAATCTCGTCTTTACTTAAAGTGTGAGAATAATCTTCGTCTTCTGAAGAGTATAAACTTGTCATAAAATTCAACTGGTGATTTCTTAGCAATGTAAATAAAAAATAGAATAACAAATAAAAATTCAACTGGTAATTTATTAGCAAAAATAAAAATAAAATAAAAAATCAATTGTTAATTTCTTAGCAATGTAAATAAAAAAAATAAAAATAAAATAAAATAAAAGTAAGGAAAAATTAAAAATTAAAATTCTTTAAACAGTAAAATAAACGGTAATTATTTAATCTCTACTGAAGTTATCTTTAAAATTATTAAAATGTTTTAATAAAATTAATTTCTTGTTTTTTGAATTCTTAACCTAATCTTTTTAATTTGTACGATACAAAAATAAAAAGCTTCCCTTAGAATATCGCACGATGCGGGACTCCAAGAGGTTGTCACTAAAATTACACACTTTCCAAAAGTAGCTTGAAAATTGTCAGTGCAAAAATAGGGACGGGTGAACAGGAATAATGCAAGTTTACTTACGTTTGGTGTCGTTGTGCTCTGGGATTACGTTTTGAAGATTCTGGATAGTTGAACCGTTGAGACGGACGATCAGCGACTTCTGATTCTTCGGGAAATTGAAGAGTGCTCGATACACAGCAGAAACGTTGAACGACTATCCACTACCGACTGCGCCAGTAATACAAGTGAGACACGGGGTTGACACAACAAAACGTTTATTTCAAACTTACAAGATTCACTGTTAGTAATGAAGGACAGAAATGAGCATTTATAAAGTTTCTTATCTAAGGGCTGTGTCAGCTTCTGTTGAGATAAATGATTCAAATAATTATATTACGTTAAGCGTAATATTGCCAAGAGATATGTTATCGAAAATAAAAGGAATGGTATAAGCATGGGTATCATATTACACGTAAGTTTTATTAACAGAAAAGTGTTAGAAGTTTTACTGAATATGTTCCAACAATAGAAGGAAGTGTTCTTGTTTTAATTCACTATTAAGCTCAAAACAAACAATACGTATTTGGTTCATACCCACAGATACTTATGATAAATGTATTATACAACAATATGCCCAGAGTTTTCACAAGGTGTGGAGATATTTATTTAAAAATTTCAAAATGATGATGACGATACCCTAAACTAAAATAATTTAACAGTTTTAACGTGAATATAATTATGTGTGCAACAATTAATAAAACAGCGCTTACATAATAACTAAAAAGTTATTATAGCATGTATTTCTCTACTAATTTTTTTTTATTCCAACTTCAGGTAGTGCAGTACAAACCGAACAATGCTGTAAACAATCGGCGAGGCAATCTGATTTTTTCCAATTAATGATCTAAAAAGGCTATTTTGAAAATGACACAATATTTTGAAGGTCTGTCACACAGTATTGATAAATACAAGGTAGATAAATAGAGGATATCCTTTTTACATGGAAATGTATTGTATGTTGGTTGATGATTGCTAAAGATTTGACACTAAATAAAGATATCCAAAAATCGTTGTTGTGATCTTTCTACTTCTTTTATTTCTTACAATCGCTTGTATATTCTGTTGTCATGAAAATTGTGCCGTATGTTGACTAATACTTATGCACAAAAGAAATAGTTTCGATGAATGGACAAACTGCAGTGATATATACTTATATAGTACTTGAGTAATTCACAGCGGATTAGAAATAACCGAATAAAGGATATAGCCGGATAACAAGGGAGTAAGGTGCACCGGCACCAGTAGGTTCGATATTTTTGTAGAAGAAATCTGCATTAAAGAGCACATATGTATAGCCACAAAATATTAAAGATTAAACCAAATATTTAGGTAAAATGTTTTTCCCCAAAATGTGTCTACGTGAAGGAGTTTTTAACAAAATGTTGGCATGTTAGAGAGGATCCAACATGAAAATTACAAGGTATATCTATAAATATGTTAACAAGCCAACTATAGATATGTTAAAACGTTATATTTTCTTGAAATATTTGGATTATGATTTACCCTCGTTACACAATCTTCATAATTTTCAAGATAAAACGCATCCTTCCTCTACATAAAGTATATTTTGCACAACTCGATCGGAAAGTTCTATCGGGTTATTATCCAACAGAAGAATCTATTTACAGAACAAAGTGCGGAATACATGTATAACGATAACTAAAAAATTAAATAACTAAATATAAACAGATTTATAAAAATAAAAAATATATATATGTATAACTAAAATCAAAAAGTAACTCTAAATAACTTTAAACATAAATAAACTACTATATCTTTAAACATAAATAAATAATGGAGTATTAAGGATCAGATGATGCATACTTAATTTTTTTCTGGTTCTCAATTTTCTTTAAATAAACTAGACATTTATTGTCATATATGATGTATGTACATCAATATCTATTTTTAATTTTTGTTTAGCTTCAGTACAATTTAAAAATTTAAAATTATTATCTATGCAGGATTCGGTAGAATGGTCTGATGTTGTACACTTAAACATTTACCTGGATTTCCACAATTATCAGCGTGATAATCAAAACTACCACATTTTAAAAACTTGAAAACACTTACATATTCGAAGACTCGTTAAAAAAAGAGAAAGCCCAGTCAATATATTTTTTTCCTAATTTTCTTCAATGTTTCAGGATCACAGTTAATTATATATAGCCATAAATTTAGTTTTCATCTTTTTTATAACTTTTACTTGTAGTTCACATTCATCATGTAAAATTATTTAAATAAAAAAGTATTTTGGTTTCTTATTAAGTTATTTTCCTCTATGTCTACGACTTTAATACAATAATTTTTTAAACCGGCAGTCTTGATTTCATAATTTTTATGCAGTTTCTATTCTACAGCTTTTTTTTTATAATCTCTTTTTCTTTATTGGTTTTACATTTTATTATAACTCCTCCTTGTTTAATATTCTTAATAGATGTCTTGTTTAATAGATCTTTTATTCCGACTTCCAAGTCCGCTGGTTTAAAACTATCTTGTATAACTTCTTTAGTATTTTTACTTTCTTGATTAGCCTTCGGGTTTATGCTCACTACTTCCTCAGCAACAGCATCGGCAAAAGTTTGAGATGTTCTTGGCAAATTATCTTTTGTATCTTTGTTATTAGATCGAATATTTTTAAGATCACCTATTTCTCGTTCGACATAAGTCAATATAAACTACACAATATTCACAAAACTATTTAACACCGTTACAATTAATAATTGTATCCAATCGTCTACCTGTCATATGAAGATATTTAGGATGAAAATAAATTGAGCACAGTCCACAGTTGAGAACATTTTGAATTATTTTCGTTGTCTGATGTTTTCTTATCAATCACATTTAAAACAATCTAAACTTGCCATATTGGGAATATGTTATTCGAGTTTAATATATATATATTTTTTTTTAAATCAAACCTGTACTGGAATGTATTGCCACAAAAAGTTATCACTTTTTACCACTTTATATCTATAAGAAGTTTGATAACTAGTCCAATTTATCAACTACCTCAACAAGAATTGCTTAATCAAAGCCAAATTTGTTGTAAAAAAATTACAACAAAAATCAACACAAGTTGCAAATCTATGCAACAGAAAATTAACATTTTTCTCTGCATTTTGGTATATAATTGACCTATTAAATGAAAGCTATTCACAGTTAAATTTTTATAGTTCTTCACAGTTTAACAAAATCAAACAGCATTCACTATCTCGTTCTCCAATATCTAATGCTAATTGTAAGTAATTGTAAATAAATAAGTAATGCTAACAAATATTATTAACAAAAAGCGACACTATTAAAGTCTACTGAGGATTTTCTTTTTGTATCCTAATACGATTTTATAAATCATTTTCATATCGCACATTTTAGATTTAATTAACGAGGCGACACGTTCGCTATTTTAACACCTATTCATATTCCTGTTTTAATATACAATTAAAATTTACAAAGGTACAGGGCGATTAAAGAGATTGACTAGAGAAGCACAAGTAAGAATAAATAAGAATTAAGGCCCTCCACACACGGGTCGATCGGAGATGCGGTCGACGCGATTGTAATCGCGTATACAAGTTCTCGTCCGTTCGATTCATAAAACGGGCACGTCTGACCTCCGCACACGGGTCCATTGTCTCTCAGTCGTTTCGTATCTTTCAAGCGAGAAGAAACTTTCTCTCCTGTTTACGTATTTCAACAAAAAATTAAAAAGAAAAACTGGCTGAATATAATTTTTTAATTATTATTTTTATATATCTACTTTTATATACCTTAAGAAGAAAAGGTAACTC
This sequence comes from Rosalia funebris, assembly GCA_037954035.1. NCBI lineage: Eukaryota > Metazoa > Arthropoda > Insecta > Coleoptera > Cerambycidae > Rosalia > Rosalia funebris. The sequence goes on from JAZFAV010000002.1 coordinate 34,541,451, forward strand.
CGACGGCCGAATAAATAACCGATTTTAAGATTTTTCTTCATAGAGATAAATAATTAATGAAGGGATCGGACTGCAGTTATTTTATTAAGTATATATCAAAGTATTGTTATTTTATTATTTTTATATCTACTTATACGTTAAGGGAGAAAGTAACTGTGCTCCTTCAAATGTACAGATGCTCAGTAAATATATTTTAATATTAGGTAATAATAATGTAGTATTTAAGCACTAGTATTCTTGGATTTTTTTTAATATATAAGTATTTGGTATTTTATTGTGTTTTAATTTATATCTATTAAATAAATTAAACCTTAAGTTAATACTACAACTTTATTTTATAATACAGTTTTATAAAGTGATAAATAAATGTATTACACATATGTACTTATATATACATATATATATATATATATATATATATATATATATATATATATATATATATATATATAAGTACATATTACGGTTCTTCTTGATCGGTGTTTTCATTACTGTTATTATCGTCTTCAAGATGATATATTTGAACAATTTGTTTTGGTAAATATTTCTTAATTTCATACAAGAAACATTTCAAATTGGCATGAATTGGCATTTTTTGAAATAATGGATCGCACTGAGGCCGTTTTTCCACTGAACCTTCCAACTACAAACTTAATAAATATACATTTACAATAAATATACATATATAATAAATGTACGGGATTAATGCACCCAAACTGCAACTAATTCTGACCACATCAAGATAAATTTCACAAGAAATAAGCATAATTATCTCCATGAGTATCGCTATCCACTCGAACTATCTGCTTCTCTTCCGATCGCGTTTGATTTGAAACGAGGAGATGGTAACTCTTAAGTTTCTAGACGACCACTAAACGACCCGTGTGCGGAGCCCTACTCCCTTGCATTGGTAATCCAGTAGAGGGAAGAGACTCGTGCGATTGGAATTGCGTCGACCACATCTCCGATAGGCCCGTGTGCGGACGGCCTAAGAGTACATTGTGTATGAATTTCTCTAGAAGCTGAGACAGTGAGAGATATAAGATCAGGATCCACATGAAGAGCTCATTGAGCGGGTTGGTCTATCTCGTCAAATTGCCTTCTAAAGTATTTTCGCCGTAAGCTTTGCAACATCCTTTTACTCTGGGATTAAATATTATATTATTTAAAACTAGGGCCCCTAACACTGCACTGTTTTTTTATTTATTTATTATATTAACCATTCGATCGGGTTGCAAATGAAATGTCTTTTACGCGATATAAAATAATATGCCAGCTTCCTACTGTGGTATAATTTTGACGAATGTACCACCACGCTTTACTAAACCACCCTAAAAGATCTTTAACAAAATATTTTATTCTACGTCTCCATATTATGTTACAAGTTATATTCTATATAAATACTACTACACATATATTTTGTCATGTAGCATTACTCGTATGTATTTGTAAATTTTTTTTTCCTTTTTGATAAATCACATTACAAATACGAAGACTTAAAATTATAATTATCACAAATCCCTCACACATTTATGTTGAACTCTCTTTAGTATATTAATTATACATATTTTTCAAAGTTATCGTGGGTCATTTTGGAAAGAAATTAAATCGGAAATTCATATTATCCTGTCTATTTTTGGTACAGACCTATATTGAAGACTAATAATTTGCAGACATACATATATGTCATCTTGAATGTAACCTTCTACTTGAAGATCGTGCCTCTACGAGACCAGGCTCATAATAGTTCGGCCAGGCATAATTTTACAACTAATATATTTATATAAAAGTAATAACACTTTCAAAACTATTGCATAAAAGAAAAATATGGGTAACAGAAACAAAGTATAAACTTTAAACTTAAATACGATGAAAAACATTGCTACGTTATGATGTGTCAATGATAAGTTTGTTAATAAAAAACATTAAGATTCGCGGTTGATTCGGGGCTCGTATGAGGCATCTTACCCTCCTTATAGTCGTCTATACCCTTTGTGAGAACAATCTTAGCACTCTAATGTTATGTAGTAATATTTAGGTATATTATGTAAAAGGTACAAACCATTGTACATTACAGAAACTATACGCATTTACTTCAGTTTTGTAAAAGCTGTAAATTACAGAATTCGTCACCACAAATTATAAATATAACAAACAAAATTTAAATCTGCTTAACCGATTCTGCATTGATCGTGTAAACAAAGAACACAATAAATTTGAGTGTTTCCAAGAAAATTCCATTAACGTTAATGTCCATTAGTGTCGCATTTTATTCGAGTCTTTCGTCAGCACAGATGTTTTTAAAAGGTCGACAATAGAAAAAACATTCAAGGAATTTCTAATTTATATGGATGGCTGGCCTTTATTTTGAATAAAACTCAGTCCGAAACAATGTAAATAAGTGATAATAATAATGGAGTAATTTTATACAGATATTTGTTATTTCGATTTAAGTATATGTTTTAATTAGATTGATACGTGGCCGATGGACATGTGAAACAATAATTTGAAACATTAATGTTATTGTTTAATCATTTTCAGCGAGATGCTCAAAGTAGTCAGTTTTTGATGACATGTAACGCCGAATTAACCGATCTATTTCCTCACGTAGGGACAGCAATCTTCAAAATTCTTAAATAGATGTATAAGTCGAGTGGTGTCAGATCATATATCATAATTTGTATAATATTTTCATAGTTAAACTTTTTGTCTAACTACTGGACTATTTTTAAAATATACACTGTCTGAAATGTGTAAAATATTATACCAATTTCACACCAAACGGGGTACATGTAGGAAAACCCCAGTTTGGTGTAAAGTGAATACTGCAAGCCCATGATCATTCATTTCCATTCCTTCAACCATTCGCTGGTATGTATTTTCATACTAATAATAATGGAGTAAAATCAACACGATATCTGGTGTAAACTTCACCGCGCTTTGGTATAAGGTTTCTACAGCTTTTATTGTCCATATTATGCAATGAAAGAAAATAAATCTATATATTATATAAATATATAATATATAAATAAACAGTTTTAAAACCTTAAAACGGACTTTTCCGCATGTAGAACAGCTCTATCTCGAAATTGAGTGACCGAGAAAAAATAAACCAACACATAAATTCAAATCTGTTTTATGCGACAGTTTACTTTTTTAAAATAGTCCACCCTCGTGCCTTCTCATGACCACTGAACAGGATGGGGTGTGTCCTATCCACCAAAAAATCAATAGATGTCGTCTGATAGACGTCCCTAATCAGAATCAGTTGAAACCCGATCGATCCGACACGATTTAATTGAATGATGATGCTAACAAAAAAAATTCTCAAATAGTCCACCATTGTGCTTTCTCATTATCCATGCACATGGTAGAGTATGTTCTACCCACCTCAAAATCAATAAATGTTGCCTGGGAGACGTCCCCGATCAGAATCAGTCAAGACTCAATCGATCCGACATGATTTAGTTGAGTTATCGTGTTAACAAACAAAAATTATCAAATAGTCCACCGTCGTGCTTTCTCATGACCCATGGACAGGGTGGGGTGTGTCTTATCCACCTCAAAATCAATAGGTATTGTCTGTGAGACGTCCCCGATCAGAATTAGTGAAAACCCGATCAATCCGACATTATTTAGTTGAGTTATCGTGCTAACAAAAAATTTTAATGCCGACGACAACGATGACACATACACAGCAATAATTTTTTTAAAACCATTTTTTTTGGTTTTTAAGCCGAAAAACGAAAAATAAACCCAAAAAAATTTTGTTTTTTCACTTTTTCTTTACACGATTACATTACTTTTCCGCTAGTATAGTGGAGTGCGGAAAAGTAATAAATATTTATATATTCGTAAACAAGGCAACCAAATTTCCATCATATTTGAAATATTACTTTGTACTATAGTGCTTTCAAATTATATATTATGATTAGAGTATATAAAAGCGAATGTATATCTATTTCTATGTGCAAATGGGCTCCTACACCGGTCAATTGATAGTTATGAATTATGATGTGAGTTTTTACCACAAATAATATTCGTCAAGAGAAGTAACATAGGCGTAATGCCACCCGGATCTGTCCGGTGTTGTACTTCATTCTTGTGGGGTAGCAACGCGCGCCGGATACCAGCTAATAAGTAATAAATGTGCTTCACTGGCATTCAAATGCCTTGGATGCCAGTAAATACCAATAATTCTTCGTATAGTGAGGAGATTTAGTCCTTACCAAAAACAAAAATTATAATTTAAACAGTGTTAATGTAGTAATACCATAATAAAGAATATACCCCTATTGTTGAATTCGTTATTTCATAGTTGGGTACACTCTTGATAAGATTAATATGTGCACAATAAACATATAAAGTATCACTTAAGTACCTGGCCAAAGACATCGTGCACTGAATTTGCCAAATTTAACATATTTTTCAAACATCTAATATCTATTAGTTTTAGTAAACTTAGTCATGACAATGACTATGTTTGCTTCTTGCTTCTAATGACGATAAATCATTTGGACATAAGTCGATTATTCAGAATTCATATATAGATGCATTGCTTTAAATTTAGAGAACTATTAATAATTCCTCTTATTGGGATTTAGTTCTCGCTAAAAAAAAGTTGGTAATATTCTTGGTCAAATTTATATATTACTTTTTCGCACTCCAGTATACGCGGAAAAGTAATGTAATCGTGTAAAAAAAAATCTTTCTTCTAGAGTTTATTTTTCGTTTTTCGGCATAAAACAAAAAAAATGGTTTTTAAACCATTTTGTTTGTGTGTGTGTGTGTGTCGTTGTCGTTGTCGTCGGCAATTATTCTTGTTAGTACGATAGCTCAACTAAATCGGATCGGTCGGATTTTGACTGATTCTGATCAGGGACGTCTCCCAGACGACACCTATTAATTTTGAGGTGGATAGGACACCCTCACCCTGTCCATCGGTCATGAGAAAGCACGATGGTGGACTATTTGAGAAATTGTTTTTGTTAGAACGATAACTCAACTAAATCGTGTCGGAGTGATCGGATTTTAACTGATTATTATCGGGCACGTCTCCCAGACGACGCCTATTAACTTTGAGGTGAATAGGACACACCCGACCCTGTCCATGGGTCATGAGAAAGCACAATGGTGGACTATTTGAGAAATTTTTTTTGTTAACACGATAACTCAACTAAATCATGTCGGGTCGATCGGGTGTTGACTGATTCTGATCGGGAACGTCTCCCAGACGACACTTATTGATTTTGAGGTGGATAGAGCACACTCTATCATGTGCATGAGTCATGAGAAAGCATAATGGTGGACTATTTGAGAAATTGTTTTTGTTAGCACAATCACTCAATTAAATCGTGTCGGATCGATCGGGTTTCGACTAATTCTGATCAGGGGCGCCTACCAGATGACATCTATTGATATTGAGGTGGATAGGACACACTCCATTCTGTCCATGGGTCATGAGCACGCACGACGGTGGACTATTTTAGAAAAATTGAAAAAAGTAAAGTAAAACTGTCGCATAAAACACATATTCTGCATTTATGTGTTGGTTTATTTTTTCTTGGCCACTCAATTTCAAGATAGAGATGTTCTACGTGCGGAAAAGTCCGTTTTAAGGTTTTAAAACTGTTTATTTATTATTATTATTAAATGAGGGCTAGACAATAAATGAGAAATACAAAATATGCGTTTATATTACCTTGTTTACTACATCGTCGCGAAGCGAATCATAAATAGATTAGATACTGCTCGTCAAGAATAGGAAAAAGTGTGAAATTCTCATGTACACGTAAAAGAAAGAGTGAGGCAGCACTCGGAGGAAAAAGGATGCACTTTAAGCGTAGCTAGATCGAACTCTGTGTACATTGTATACACTGGATATTCATTCAGGTCTCAATTCGACTAAGTATAGACCAGGCTATTTACTGCGCACCTAGTGGGCAGTCCTATATCGCAGTTTTAAGAATTGTTCCTATTCTTAACACGAGTGACACATCGATACAGCGACAAAAATTGTTATAAACTTGGCCAACACAATTAATTTGACACATAACAACATTTGAGCATGAGTAGGTTAATCAGAAATCACAAACAGCCATATTTCCTCATGTTTCAACAGTGTGAATATGGAAGACTACATGGATGCGTACTCTAGAATAGTTACCATTCAGAGATAATAATTTACTCCACGCGGAGTAAAGTGTATTATAGTGTGCTCTATTTATATTAGTTTTAAACCTAAAATGTATAAAAGTGGTGCAAAATGTTTCCAATTACACTAGTATTAAATTTTATACCAGAACTACTAAAGTTCTACATCATTTTCACACCATTAAAACTGATAAAGTTTTACAAGGGCAGATTTTCAACAGTGTAGGATATTTTCTATAATATTAAATTTATCTAGTTACAATCCTATTCCTTAAGCAATTATTTGTATCTAATGAAACAACTTTTTTAATAGAACAATACAAAATGTACTTAATATACTAGAAAATCCAAAATCTTCAAAAGAGAGACTAGTAAAAATGTCACTCACAAGACACCATCCAGAGAGTTTCGGAAGAATTTTCACTTTTCATTCTGGAATTCAAGTCCAGCATTAAATATATTTTATTTGTAAAGAGATGGAGAAAACATCGAATATTTGGTTTATCAGCTGCAAATTGAATATGTAAAAATATACCTTATTTAGATAAAGCAAATAAAACCCAGGTTTTTGTTTAGATAATTTTTATACAACTGCCTTTGTAGGCAATTAGACGAAATCAATTGAAGGACGATCAAAATAACCCTACTGCAATATGCTACATCGTTTAACACATCGGCTCCACCAAGCTTCTGAAACTTCTAACTGATGTGTTCCTACTGTTTGTACATTAATATCGATTGTCAAATAAATATTTTTAGAGCACTAGAACGCAGATTTTTTCCGAGACTGCTAGCTAATGATTTCCTACTGATTATACATTAATATCGATTATCAAGTAAGTGTTTTAAAAGCACTACAGTGCAGATTTTTATTTCGAGAAGTACTTGCAGGCGCACCTTTATGCCTACGAATGAAGAATCGTATGTGGGCACACACGGCATGGCATTATACGGTTCCATAATGTAAAACGTATAATACAACAAGTACCATTCATTTCACCGCTATTTGCCAAATAAGAAACTCTCATATCTTGCCGATAAATGGAACAGTCTACCTGATCCCAGCCATAAAAACAAGCCACGGTATGAGATAAGAGCCGTTTGGAATTTTTTATTTGGCAAATAGAGATGAAATAAACTACAGATGCAAATACTATTTTCCATGCATACGTGTTTTCCATCACAGCAAGTAAAACTCAGTGACCATTTCCAATTTAGTGTTTTACTCCAGAAATTACTTTTCAGTTAAAAACACATTTGTTAAGCATTAAACTTTAACGGTCTCATTTTTCAAAACTTTATTTCATTAATTCTTTACAGGTGTTTCTTAATAACTCTTTCTATTATGTTCTATAATAAATACAAAAATTATTACGCAATTTAACTTTTAGTAATAATATATACATATATTACGTATAACCAATATTATATATAATAAATAATAAGTATCATGAATTTCAATTTATATTAAAAAAATACCAATAACCTTAAAATATTCTAAAAAAATTGTTCTGTTTCAACGATTCTCAAACAATGTTACAAGTGCTCTTTAGCTTTAGTACAGGATGGTTTTTAAGAAGGCTAAATGATAATTTGCACTTACGGAATAATAACGTATATGTAAATTTTAATTTTTTGAGCTAAAATTTTTACGGAGAAACAATGTCATAAGGATAACTCACATAATTTTCGACAGAGATCAGATGTGTGGTAAAGGGTATGCAGCGCACGGTATTATTGAAAAGGCTTTAAAGAAATTAAATAATCTGGCCCTATATACGTTCCCAAACAATACATATTTTTGATTAGAAATGCTAAAAAAAAAGAAAATCCCTACATTATTAAAGAACTGAATTACAATGATTTTGTAGATATGAAACGATTAAGAGAATAAATTGGCTTTAATCATATTAAAAATAGTAATGGCGACCAGATCAAACTGACAGAAGTTAAAATGTTAGGTTTGATAAAGGGAAGTCCATTTGACTACTTTAAAACAAATTATAAAGAAGATACATTAGTATCAGTTCCAATCAGGATCATTGGAACTAGACATTCGGGAGCCAAAGTTAAAAAAAAAGTTATTCTACATCCAGCATATGCTTCGAAGGTGGAACTATCTGAAAATAAGAAAAAGAATCGTCACAAGCAAATATAATTCCGAAATTGTGTGAATCCCTTTACAATACTTTATTTTGATATTAGTTAGTTCACAGTTTTTCAGTTGCATTACTGTATTTTAGTTTCTTTGTTTAACTTGATAATAAATAGTTTTTTTGTTAAATATTATAATTCCCTTTTTGTTTTGCAAGATGAACTTGTCAGAATTGTGATAACTACACAACTTTTTTGAATAGCAATGATTTTTTTATTTTTCATAAGGGATAATTTTCACAATTTTATTAAAATTCGAATATTACACAACATGAACTGTAGGTAGTTGTTTTATTACCATTTACTTTCACTGCTTTTAGTATGAGTGTTGAAGTGCAATATTAATTAAAAGCATAATATATATGATTTTTCAATTGTGTTTTCTGAATCATTATACATTTTGCATATACGTCGTTATTCTTCTGGAGGTACAATATGATACTTTATTTTAATATTTACTAAATCAATTACTAATATAATACTATAATACATGGAAAACAGAGTTTTATGTTTTATAACAAGATCAACCCTGTGTTTACTGTTAACGGTACATTTATTTCTAAAATAACATTATTTTACATTAAAATAATTTCTTTACTAACTAAATTCACTAACTAAATAAATTATTTTTTGGTGAAGTCTGAATTGTGTTATTGTGGTCGTTATATTATGATGATAGGATGCATATTATTGAATGTATTTCATATTTGTGGTAAAAGAAGAATTGCCTTATTTAAGATAGCACTGTGGTTATATTCTGAATTCTCACTATATATATTGACAATATTTTTAATACATCCTACTGTATACATCTACGTTAGTACTGCACATCTAGCTAATAAATCAATATGAAACGAGCTCCTCGGACATTCGCTAAATAAGTAATTCTGTTACAATACAAATTTTACTTGAAAACATAAACCGAGTTCATTCACTTGTTCGCAGTATTTAGCTCTAGGTCAATAAACCTGTGACCAAAAAAGAATAAGCAATATTTCAGCAATTTGAAGCATCAATGAGCTTAGCAACAGTTTTTATATTTCTCTATAAACTGTGCAGGAATAACCACAAAAACTAATTGATAACAATATATTACATAAAAGCTACAACTTGCGTTAAATGTACCGTAAAGTATATCGTATAAGAGTGGTTATGAAGAATTCTTTTTATAGAATTGAATTCCATCTTTTGACTTGCAAAGAAAAAGATGTAACCTAATGAATTGACTATATATTGTAAAAAAACTGCTAAACTCTTACGAATATATACTCGTAGTTTAGTGGTTGATAAATAATAATTCTTTTAATTCTTTTAACAGTTCCATTTTTAATCTGCTAAATTTGTACCACTCTAAAAAATAGTTTTAAGCTTTATTATTCAGTACTTGACATTAAATACAAATACATGGTATATGTATAAAGTTTTATTATTATTACACAATTTACATTTGTCTATTTTATTTCAGGTGATGGTGTCAACCTATATATCCTTCTTGGTATTTTTAAGTCTCACCACTCTAACTGCAACATCTTTTTGCCCAGAGAAGCAGTATTTACACTCAAAGTTGCAAGTATGCTTAAATTGTACAGACTGTAAAGACGGTACTGTAGTTATACGTCCATGCGAGTTCCACAGGGACACGCATTGTGGATCAATGAGTAAGTTACTTAAAAACATGGAAAGCAGTAATCCTCACAGACACAAGCACAATTACCATCGGAAGCACAGGGGAGAACACGAAGACACATGGAAGCATGAAGACGACGCCACGAAAAATGTTAACATGGAAGAACAAGTAGCTGCTTTAGAAGTGGCTAGTTCGGAGCTTCCGTTTTCCAGTGCAGAGACTCTTGTGTGGGACTGGCAAGCTGTGGCACTAACATCAGCAGTTTTTGCATGTATACTGTTTTTTCTAGTGATCACCCTCTATTCCTTGCATCAGGCTAGGCAATGGAGGAGGCTAAAAGAAAATTTCGAAGCAGGTAAGACAATAGCTCCTTGGCAATCGATTATTTTGAAATTATGAGAAACGTTTATTCCTCAACAAATACAGTACTGTGAGAAAATATAGGCTTAATTTGGACTATATAAAACTAAAAATGATTTTAGTACATATTGGAGCCGTATATTACGTGAAATTAGTGTTTTATATTACGAGTTTTTAGGATCTCATGTATTGGTAAATAACAGAGATTTATGAAAAAACGGGTCTGTAGTTTGTGAAAAATTATAAACTTACTGGTGTTTTTATATTTTACTTGGATTAATACTTGGTTCTTTTATCCTTATTTTTTATTACATTTAATAAGCGAATGTTCATACTATTTATTAAATTATTTTAAGTTGAGTCTGGAATTTCGTCCCACAATTCGACACTTCAGTTTATCAACACTTTCAATTAAAGGCTTTGTTGGATTTTATACTGCTCTTGTCTACAGATTTTCTATCGGGTTAAAACCAGGACTTAATGCTAGTCATGGCACAAGGTCGATTCCATACTGTTGAAACCAATTTTTAGTGGACCTTGCAGAATGAATGGGTGCATAATCCTGTTGAAATATTGCACCATCATATTCAGTAAGGGTTAAAAATAGTAACAGGTAATCGAATAGGTTTTGATGGGCAGTTACATACATTCTGTCATTTATAAATGCCAGTTTTTTTTGCCAGTTGCTTTTCATACCCTTTTTGAAAGCCGCATATTCATAACCGAACTAACTGTTTGAGGTCTTCTTAATATAATTTTTCTCTCCTTTCATAAATCATGCCAATAATAGCCCATCTAGCCCATAGCTAAACCAATCCAACCCATCCAAATTATTATTTTTTTCGTCGCTAAAGATTACATAATCCAATAATTTTTGTTTGGAACATACTCCTCTGCAAATTTTAATCTGGCCTTTATGTGATTTTGCTTAAGTACAGATTTTTTGAAACCTTGTTCGTATTTAAGATCTCCTGACTTCGCCGCTTATTTTCTTATGAGGCTGGGCTCTGGAATCACAGTCTAAAATAAAATGGTGGACAACCTGTACTGAGACTATGACGCTCCTGTAATTGATAATTCCCTTAGAATAGCACGCTTTGTTGATTAAGATTTTGACGGTCGCCCAGAGCTCTTTCTTTTACCATAACTTTCTACTTTAAGAGGAGTATTGTAAAAAAAAAACTTCGAATAAATCAATTATTCATTGTATTTCTAAATCATTCAATTCTTAACCACGCGGCATAATAAAAATAATAATAAAACAAACGTTCCAAGTCGCTAACACGTTACAAGTCAGTTGCAAATAATTCACAGCCTTTGAACAAATCGTTACTCAAAATTTGTATTGGTATGCATTTTCGCTCAGTTTTTAAATTAAATTGAGTTTATACTTGTTCACACATACGTGGCAGGACTTTTGCCGAATGGGCAGTGCACGTAGCACGTTATAATTTGAGAGACATTAAATAATATACATACGTTAAGAAATTTCTCTTGCAGAAGGTATAATGCCATTAGATAAATCTATACTTTTTAACGGCATTGTATATACAGTGCTATTTAAAAGTTCTCTCCCCCCCTCTTATCTTTGGAACGATTATACATAAACTAGTGAAATTTGGTAGCTGAATATTAAGGGTTGTAAACTTCCCTACTAGTGATGATAGATGACGTATGCGTCAAAGATCACAAGGTCACAAGGTCATCGTGACCAATAATTTTAAATGGAACCCTATGGCAAGCGACACCTCTTTTAAAAGGTATCGAAAAAATGTATTCAATGATACTAATATTGTTTGTATTTATGGTAGTTTTGATGGATTAAATCAGTAATCAGTAAACTTGGATAATAATTTTAATTACAGATTCAAGAATCAGTACCTACTTATAGTAATTGTTCGAAGTGAGCTCCATCTACTTCCTGACAGTAAAACATCCTATTGCGAAACTCTTCTCGTACTTTTTCAAATGTGTCTGCGGAAATAGCCCTACATTCTGTAACAATACGTTGTTTTAAAACATCAATATTGTCAGGCTGAGTGGCGTAAACCTTCGATTTAAGATACCCCCACAGAAAAAAATCTAAAGGTGTGAGGTCCGGTGATCGAGGCGGCCATTCCATTGAACCTCGTCGTCCAATCCATCTACCAGGATATTCTTCATCCAAATACCGTCTTACTGCACCGTAATAGTGTGGAGGAGCACCATCCTGTTGGAATGTTATTTCCAAAATGTCAAATTCATCTTGATTATCTTCCAAAATTTCAAGGATTAACGGTTCTATTGCATTTTGCAACATCTGCAGATACACCTCACCAGTTAAGTTGGTATTTAAACAAACAGGCCCAACGATGTGGTTTCCCAGTATACCTTCCCAAACATTGACCTTCTCGGGATACTGAGTATGTGTTTCACGAAACATGTGAGGATTTGCGTCACTCCACTATCTCACGTTTTGTGTATTTACATTTCCATTTAGATAGAAAATACTTTCGTCACTAAAACAAATTGTTTTGACATAGTCTGGCTGTTGGTTAATTTTAATCTCCATATTTTCACAAAATTGCAGTCTTCGGTCTGGATCGTCGTCTGAGAGTTGATGAACCATTTTTAATTTGTATGGATGAAATTTGTTTTTTTTCAACACCCTGTGCACTGTACTTTGACTGACTTCACAGGTTGATGCAACTTGAGTTGTTGAAGAAGTAGGATTTACTATTACTTCTGCCAGTATATCAATTTTTTTCTCATCAGAAATTTGTGGTCTGCCAGATCGTTTTGCATCATTAATACTACCCGTTGTTTTAAACTTACGAAGAAGCTCTCTCAAATAAGTCCTCGAAACTGGGCGATCGGGAAACCTTTCATTAAAAATGCGTTCTGCTGCATGAATATTTTCTCCAGTTTCACCAAGTATTAGGATCGCTGCTACTTTATCACCTAAAACACGTACCATTTCTCTTCTTGAAGCACTTAAACGTTCAGCTCACAACAGTTTAACAAATTATTGAATGTACAAATATTTTAAAATTACCACAAGGTACTAAAACAGTTAAACGTTCGATCAACAATACACAAATTATTAATGTATAAAAACTTTGACAGCTAAAAAAACATCAAATTTGGGAGACTTGCAAAAACGTCAGATTATTTACTATCCAACTGTCCAGTGGCGGAGCTTGAATTTTAAATTCTATTATTAACTGATTTAATTCATCACAGCTTTGCGGTTTTTGAAAGCCAGTTGTCAAAACTGCCGTAAACAGACACAATATTAGTATCATTGAATAGGTTTTTTCGATACCTTTTAAAAGAGGTGTCGCTTGCCATAGGGTTCCATTTAAAATTATTGGTCACAATGACCTTGTGATGTCATCTTTGACGCATACGTTATCTATCTCACTAGTAGGGAAGTTTACAACCCTTAATATTCAGTTACCAAATTTCACTAGTTTATGTATAATCGTTCCAAAGATAAGAGGAGGGGAGGGGACTTTTGAATAGCACTGAATATTTGTATGTATTATTTAAGTATAAATTATGTATTGACAAGCTAATATTCTTTTTAAATCAACGATTAGTGTATTCTCAAATTCATTTTGTTGTTCGTCTTTCTATTGTCCTTAAATAGATGCTCAATTTAAGGACTCTCATTGAGACAATACATAAAATCTAAATGTTATTCTTAAATGGAAACGATAATCTTAAAAATTGTTAAACTTATTCTAATCAAAATTTAGTAAAAATGGTTGTAGTTTCCCACAGAAAAACATAGTAAATCTAAATTATCATCGTTACTTATCGTACAATTTTTTTCTAAATGGTTTTTTACGAAAATAAAAAAGCTCCTCGCTGTATAGACCTTATCAGTCTTGTAGCCTTTTACAGAAACCGAACGTTTACGTGACTAATTTTTAATTCACCCTAATATGGCATACAAGTCGAGCAAGGATAACTGCTAGTTTCTCAGAGTGCTTAACACAATAAAAGGAGGTTATAAATTGGTCTGGAGCCATAAAAGGTGTATAAATGCATTACGTATAATAAATACTATTACGCCGTGCTTTTGTACTAAATTCAATACAACTGAGCCTTGATGGGCACCTTCAGTGTTACTAAACATAAAGAAATAACTATGAAATAGAATAATACCAGATTTTTACAAACACAGGTATGTTTACAGATTACATAATATTTAGTTACGATAATATACTCCATATGTTAAAGTTGCGCACAATATTCATGATTTTGTTATTAAATGATTTTTTGTACTCTAAAACCAGTGAGCCTTATTTTTAAAAAAGAGATACTGAGAGGCTGACCTAAACTTTTTACTTTTTATTTCTGTTTCGGATTTTGTGTTTGGGTTATGGCGTCATCATAACATTTTTTAAATTAAACCTCCACTCCTTTTAAATTTGCATGTCACTCAATGTATTTTTAAAATATAAACTTGACGTGTTTCAAACTTTTTAAAAGATTATGAATCTTATCCACACTTTTATTACCACACACAGTGTATGTCAAAAATACATATAAATAACTCGATGTTTTTTATTTTCATTTAATTACAAAAATTATCATGGAAAAGGAAATAAAAGTCACATTGGGTTTCACACTAATGAAACTTAATTTAAAAATATTAACAAAAAGAACATTGTGAATGTTAACCACACGTACAGAACACATATTTAATATCACACTGAGCGTCATCTACAGATTTTTTTTCTTTTAGAATTTAGTTGCAAAAAATAGATAATCTGGTTGTGCAACCTTGTCCACAACGTCTTTTCAAGATTTCAGTCATTTCAATTGTTCATTTAATTTAAGAGAGGATTCGATACCGAAAATATAATTAATTATATGTTATTATACTAGTGTACTCTACCGCGTTGCAATGATCAAAATGTCCTATAATAAATCCATAAATAGAAACCAAACTATGATATTGATAAAGCCTCGTCAAAATATCTCGAGTCGATAAAAATCAATATTTGAACTATCCGCATAGCTGGCACCAAGAACTACATCAGAGCGTCCTATATTATTGTGGATTCAATAATGTAGTATAATCAACAGTTAATTTGTATACTATATTCCACAAGATCAAATCACAACTAAAAAATTTCATCAAAATTTGCTCTGGTGGTTTTTAATTGTTATAAATGGCCCACGTCAATATAAGTTGTTTTCAGTGGTGGCTCGTCAAAATGGGTAAGTCGTCAATAATAACAAATAGAAAACAGGATAACAAACTATTTTTGGTTTGCTGTTTTAATCTAGTTTTAATTGCGTTAATAGTAAATCCAATATTCATATTTGCCATCGACTATATATATAATATCTTCATATATTATTAATAAAATATCGAAATATAAAATATAATCTGGATATGGAGAAAGAGAGAATGATCGTATTTTACTAGTACACCTAGAACCATTGGTAACACACGAGCATTTGCGATTTCTATTGAGGATGAAGGGGAAGCAAACCTTTTTACATTGGTTTTACATAACAAACCGCGGAATTAAAATTCATAGACTATCAACATTTCCCCGAGTAACAACGAAGTATATAGCATTCATGTGGTAGCTTCACATTCACGTCAAACCAATCAGGCACGAGACTTTAAACAGTTTATGCTGTTACTTTGTGCAAAAAACAGTCCATTGTACGGTTCCGAAGAGCACGTGTTTCCTGCTTATGATTTATTAAATTTCATTGCGAAACGTGTATTTATTACGTTACTTTTAAACTACATTACGTTACTTTTACAGCTCATCAGGAATAGGAACAGGTCTCAAAACTGCGATATCGAACGCCCACGAGATGCGCAGTAAATATCCTGGGCTTTACTCGGTCGAATTGAGACCTTTTTAGAGTGAATATCGATGAATGTAAATTGAATGTGAATGTACATAGAGTTCGATCTGACCGCGCGTGACGTGCATCCTTTCCCTCCGAATACTGCCTTACTCTTTCTTCTACGCATGCCTAGAGAATCTTACATTTTTTTCTATTCTTAATGAGCTGTAGTTTACTAAATTAGTACGTATAGGTAAGGTTAAATAACATTCCGTGTGTCGCACAGTGGGAAAAAAGTCGAATCTATCTGGATAAAATTCCTAGTACTCATAATAATACCTTAAATAAAATTATACACAAAATTAAGATTTTTATTTAATTAAAGAACTACACTGGAAAAAATATTAATTTTATTTCATACTATAAAATTTTATTTTAAAATATACCCATAATATTGCCTAACCGCTATCCTAATCTGAAGAACTCGATAGTGTAATGCGACATGATTCTTTCAGAATCCCAATTATGTCTGGAGATAAACTTCCTTTACTTTTTACTGTTTGGTCTTTGATAGCACTCATTACAGGGTCTGAAGAAACCAGGAGCATTGGGGAAACATCCGTTATGGTGTCATTCAGTGACATTTTTCCGACGCCATTCTCCCAAGTAGATCTTTTTGTTAATCTTTTGATTATTTGGATGATACTATTGGATGACTATTTTTAAAATGTTAGCAGCATCCCTTCTCCCTCTATTGTAGAATCCAATTTAAGTAGCAAGTACTAACTCATCAACGCTGCACACAGCATATAATTGTTTTTTCTTTTTTTTTTTCGTTCAATTGGACGAAGTACTAAAATCTTTACTTGGCCTATCTACACATGATGTGGGCGGTTCTGGAGAAAAGTTTGGCAGTCCAAGAAATCCATCGAACAACTTTATATTTTTTACTAAAAAATTGTGCATCGACCTGTCATTTTTAGGCTGTCATTTTTATCTTTCATTTAGTTGGCTACAAAAGTTTCCTACAAATTTTTGGAATTCAACTCCCAAACTAGCTTTACCTATGTATTCCTTAATTTTGTTACTTAAGGTTTGCTTTTTCAACCCATCTGGAGAATTCTTCCATTCAGTGAAGAATTCTGACTTTTCTTTCTAGAAAAAAAAACACATGGTGAACGATTTGTTAGCACGGTAACTCAACGAAATCGTGTCGGATCGATCGGGTTTTATGACTGATTTTGATCGGAAACGTCTCCCAGATGACACCTATTAATTTTGAGGTGGATAGGATACACACCACCTTGTCCATGGGTCACGAGAAAGCACGATGGTGGACTATTTGATAATTTTTTTTTTGTTAGCATGATCACTCGATTAAATCATGTCGGATCGATCGGGATTCGACTGATTCTAGGGACGCTACCAGGCGACATCTATTGATTTTGAGGTGGATAGGACACACCCCACCCTGTCCATGAGTCATAAGAAAGCACGATGGTGGACTATTTGAGAAAAATTTGCCGATTTTGCATTGAACGAAAAAGACATATATTCGGCCTGTATCATATATCAATGAAGGAGAAAAAAATAATTTCGTTAGATCACAAATGTATTGATACGGCACTGAAGCTGCCGCCAATGAAAAAAGTAAAACTGTCGCATAAAACACATATTCTGCATTTATGTGTTGGTTTTTTTTCTCGGCGACTCCATTTCGAGATAGAGATATTTTACGTACGGAAAAGTCCGTTTTAAGGTTTTAAAACTGTTTATTTTCAGAACTATACAGGGTGATTCAGCTAACCTGTTCATTAAAAGTTTATGAACTTCCTATTGGAATTCATTTTTTAAAATTTGGAATCAGGGGTTAGCGAGGACGATCTATTCAACAAAAGTATTTTTGATTTTCTGACACTTCCGGTTATACCGGAAGTAGCTATCAACTTCCTTATTTTAAATAGAACATCCAGTATATTATTACATTTTTGTATTACACTGCTGATTTTAAGTGATTCTTACAATTCCCTATACCTATCTTCAGCAGTTTTTGAGATATTTTAATTTTTTTGAAAGAATTAGGTTTTGCAGTATCCCATTGGAATGCTCGTCACTTATTCAAAACAAAAGTTATAGTAGCAAATCTTGGGCTGTAATTAGGCGGAGTATTAAGCTTTCAGGTGATATGTAGTTTGATTTTTTATTATTTACAGGGTGTCCAAAAAATTGAGTTGATTCTGACAAACTTGAACTGCTCAAAAGTCAATTTTCTTAAATGGAACACCCTGTATTTTATTGCTTTCTGTGATGGAGAATTAAGTGATATTTCAATCGGTATTAGGATTCCCTATACCTATCTGCTACCGTTTTCTTGTTATCGAGGTATTTTTTATTCGATATCATAGTTTTCCATTTTATTAATTTACTTCTGTATATACATGTTGAAATCGGGTCTTATTCAATTTACATTTATTATTAACGTCATTAATCAATTACCTTTAGTTTAAAATGATTTAATTAACTTACGTGAGGTGGAGGAATGCATTTTTAAAACAGCCTATGGTTCTATCTTGAAGGAAACATAAATAGCAACTAATTCGCATTCATAAAATAGTAAACATTGAATTACCTTGACACCCATATGTTGCCCTTTCTGAACTCAGAATAACACTCAGAATCATTTCCTCTAAATATTAAAGGTCAAGTTTAGATTCTATTCACAACATTCGGGTTCTATACCAAATTTGAATTTTGTCCTGCTAAATTGAAATTTTTCTCCATTGTGCGTCGGTTTGTATATATTGACAAACCGACATGACATAGAATCACAAATATTAGTAACTGATGTTGGATGCAGTGCAGATAAATAATAATTTTGTTGGCAGTATTCTTCTTTCAAACATATTTTGTCAAAATGGGTGTACAGTTAGAAATTATAACGCACAATAAAAAATATTCTAAATTCCAAAATCGTGTATCGATTATTTGTAAATTACATGTTTCAGGAAAACAACATGTCGCAAATCTTACAGATTCAAGCTGTAAAACGACAATCAAATTTCGTAAAGAGTTGAATGGTGTAACACTTCCGTTTAAAATTAGAATAATGCGTTTTTTAGGGTTTAGTCAGCGTCTGGCAAATCATGAATGTTATTTTCAATTGTCGTCTAATCTCGAGAAATTTAATATACCTTCAATGAGAACAGTGGGATGTTTATCGATTCTGATAAAAACTAAGATAATAATATGGAAATATCCATCTTCCCGTGAACAGTACAAGTTATTATAATCCAAGAAAAATGTATATTAATAGTATACTGTATGATACATTGAACATGTAGCATGTAGCTATACCTAACTCTTCGGGTAATGCATACATTTCTTCTGTGTGCAAATAAACACATAACACCAATATTATACTGCATTCGAGGCATGTGTCTTCAAACAAGTTGGTATCTTTCGGAGGTGATAAAATCTAAAAGTTAATATAACATTTTCTTATTTTATTGCATGTTTTACACATATACAAGACAAAGCAATTGCTTACGGTTCTATAAGGATCGTTAACTATTTGGTATTGCAATAATTACTTAAATATTTTTGTCATGTATATGAAACGTTCCCATATCAAAATTCACTTCATATTTCTCTTTGAATGTATTTTTGATTGCGCATGTTACCAAGCTGATATGTAAATAAGTTTAACACTAAATAAATTACGCCTAACAATGAAGCCCGTAAATAATTTGGTAACTCAGTAAATTATTTTAGACATATAAAAAAATGTAGGTAAGCAATATATTTTAAAATTATATATTAGTTTAGAATATTTAAAAAAAAACATTATAATAGTGAATTACTTTCACTATTACAGCACAAATTCAAAGTAAGAAATTATAATAGTAAATTATTAGTTCTTAAAAAATTGGTTTACGTGATTCTTTAAAATAATTATGTATACCTAATTACATGCATAATCTAGTTACCGATTTACATTAAGGTTTTTAGGTTTCAATTTAAATTCAATTCTAATTGCATAAATTCGACAAAAGCATTACTGACAGCAAATCATTGAGGTAAATTTAACTATACATCCGTGCTGTACCTTATTCTACATACTCGTACTTCACAACGAAGGTGCAAAATTGTAAGTTTACATAATACACCATGCATAAGTAGGTATTAAAATTTAATTTGTACGATAAAAATAACAAGAACGCAACGAGGAAATTTGAAAATGCTTGTATAGCAGCGTGTCTCCGTTAACAAAGGAGATAAACGTATTTTTTTACGATATTGCATATTTTTCAGTACTAAGACAATATTAAGTCCTTAAGTATAAAATGATGTCTATTACATAAGGTGTTTTATTGTTTTATGGGTGGGTACCAACTTTGGTTTTACTTTTTCGCACTCCACTATACGCGGAAAAGTAATGTAATCGTGTAAAAAAAGTTTTTTCTAGGGTTCATTTTTTGTCTTTCAGCCTAAAAACCAAAAAAAAAACTGGTTTTTAAACTAGTGTGTGTGTGTGTGTGTGTCGTTGTCGTCGTTGTCGTCGTTGTCGTCGTTGTCGTCGTTGTCGTCGTTGTTGTCGTTGTTGTTGTCGTCGGAATTTATTCTTGCTAGCACTATAACAACTAAATCGTATCGGATCGATCGGATTTTGACTGACTCTGATCGGGGACATCTCCCAGACGACAGCTATTGATTTTGAGGTGGATAGGACACACACCACCCTGTCCATGGGTCATAAGAAAGCACGATGGTGGACTATTTGAGAAATTTTTTTGTTAATATTTTAACTCAACTAAATCGTGTCGGATCGATCGGGTTTTGACTGATTCTGATCGGTGACGTCTCTCAAATGACACCTATTGACTGTGAGGTGGATATAACACACTTTACCATGTTCATGGGTCAGGAGAAAGCACAATGGTGGACTATTTGAGAAATTATTTGTGTTAGCACGATCATTCAATTAAATCGTGTCGGATCGATCGAGTTTCGACTGATTATAATTAGGGACGTCTACTAGACGGCATCTATTGATTTTGAGGTGGATAGGACACACCCCACCCTGTCCATGGGTCAAGGCACGATGGTGGACTATTTGAGCAAAGTTGAAAAAAGTAAAACTGTCACATAAAATACATATTCTGTATTTTTGTGTTGGTTTATTTTTTCTCGGCCACTCAATTTCGAGATAGAGATGTTCTACGTGCGGAAAAGTCCGTTTTAAGGATTTAAAACTGTTTATTTAAATGGCCATGTTTTATATTTTCAGTTTTTAATGTAAAGTAAGGTATCTGTCATGTTAATACTCCTATGAAAATAACGATGATTTTTGAAACATTCAGCTTTATAGGTTCTTCTTGATTTTCATCACTCATAATAAGTCAAATTCCTAGGTAGTGCCACTGTAAAATTATTTTATAACCAAGTATTCGACAGTTATGACACTTTTAAGAGATATGTCAGAAGTTGACCTATGATATACAGGGTGCGAAAGCCGCCTTACCAAACATTATAAAAAACAATGTGAAAAATCTTCCTTATTTCAAATAGAATGCTCTGTATATTAGTATTTGACCATATACGCCACTAAAACTATACCAACTATACAGTTGAATAGTTTTTATTAAAACTATTCAACTTTATATGACAGTTCAATTTCTGACTGATATCGCTTAAGATATCAGTGTCATCATTGTAAAGATAAACCATTGTTGAATATTTGTCTAAAATATAATTTTACTGAGGCTTAGCATAACCTAGAAATTTGAAACTGTCATGAATGACAAAATGGAAAAGTAAAATATCTAGAGAACTGTCGACATTTTTATAGGAGTATAGATATAACATATCTCTCATTTTTCACGTAGAAACCGTAAAAACATAGATTGCTATTTGGAAAAACAATGTTGGTATCCGCCGAGAAAAAATGAAACACCTTGGATCATTATTTTTATATTATAGGACTTAAAAAATTTATGCAATATTCTGTAAATACATACATACATACAGAATATACATATTCTGTAAGTATACATACATTTATTTCCTTTTTAATGGAGGTATTGAACTTCCACCCACTAGATGGCTACGATGTATGTATACACTTGTCTATATTGTTCAAGAACAGTTAAGAGGCCTTCTGTTTATGCGAAGTTGTAGACCTATTTTCCAGAATGGTTTTAATCGTGAAAATAATTTTTAGCAAATTAATATTAAGTATAATATTAATTTGTATGTCTAGAAAAAGATTTAGATTAGGTAATAAATATATTTCAGAACATTACATTTGATGATATGCAGAAGTGTTAATAAAATAAACTTTTGTAAATTTTATGCCGTAGATCGTATTGAGTAGACTTCATTACTAATTTATGTGTATTTCTTATCGTATTTTAGTAAGGGGTAGTCAGTTAATGTGGAGGAACTGCTAGTATATCTGCTATAAAATATTTAAAATTATTTCTAGAATCATTTATGTGTATTGAAAAAATATTCGTTTTAGTATTTATAAAATTATGATGTACTGAGTTAGAAAATGGGAAATTATTTGCAATGTTATCATATATTATTATAAGATTGTATCATAGATTAGTTAATATGCCCAGTAATTAGGCACTAAATATCCACTCTACAAAAATTTTAATATCGGTTTGAGGATATAGGCCAGGCGACAGGTAGTTCAATAAGGAAATAATTAGTGGAAAGCTGGAAATTGCTTTAATCGCTTTATTTGGACCCAGATATTACTCTCAAGTTTTCCTCCTCGAGCGAAGTCGGCGTTGGCCCTTCTGGCCCTAAGAAGGTACCATTTTTCGGTTTTTTGCAAATATCTCCCAAACCATCAACTTTATCAACAAAATACTTATTATTACAAAAAATTGTCTCTAAAGTGAACCGTTACGATGCTACAACCATTCAAACTGGAGCCCTTTTTGATTCTTGCGGAAAAGTTATCGAAATCATATGCCATATCAAAGTTTCTACAAGTTATAAATACTTGTCAGCATTCCAGGTGTTTTTAATGCAGGTATCAATAAAAAAATGGTCAGTAAGTACATTCAGTTCAGATTCAGTGCATTTTACAAGTGGGCTTGAAATACCCTGAATGAGTTGCGGTTCCAACTGTTTGCAAAATCTCTAAGCAAACATCGATTTAATCTCGCAAGCCTACCTCCCACCGAATCAGCGGCACGTGAGCACTCTTTAAGAACATACCATCAAGTCCAAACATGGTATGGAAATGATACAAATCCACTGGATTGAGGCTGGAAAAATTCTCAATATGGTTTGGCTCCCATACCTACGACGAGGGATTCGGCGCCACAAACGCTTCTAAACACAGTGTCCTGCAAATGTTCGAAAGGATGTAACGCAGCGTGTGGTTGCAGGAAAACGGGCTTCCGATGCTCCAGAATCTGCATGAATTGTATGGGACGGTCATGTACAAATGCTGCAGAATATGATATGGATGATTGTGACGGAGACATCGATGTTAATCTTGAGCGCCCTGTGACGTCGGACAAATGTACCGATGCAGACGATGAAAGCGATGACGGAAAAATTGAGGCAGACGATCAAGACTGCCAGCCTTCATCAAAACGGTTGAAAATCGACTAACTTTGACATTTGAACAGTGGATTAGGCCTCCTGGGGACATCACTTACAAAAAAAAAGGCGCCATTTACTCTACCACCAGGTGGTGTGGAAAAGAGTGATTTTATGTCAATACTAGTCAATAATAATACTAATCGTAGGCACTTTGCCACAGCTGTTTACATTGAAAAGCTGTTATACTTGTAACAAGTTAACAGTTTGTGCACCTGGAATGCTGACAAATATTTATAACATGTAGAAACTTTGATATGGTATATGATTTCGACAACTTTTCCGTAAGAATAAAAAAGAGCTCCACTTTGAATGGTCGTAGCATCGTAACGGTTCACTTTAGAGACAAACGGTAAAGATTGTAGCAAATTTACTGTAGATTATTTTTTATAATAGGTATTTTGTTGATAAAGTTGATGGTTTGGGAGATATTTGCAAAAAATCGAAAAATGGTACCTTCCTAGGGCAAGAAGGGCCAACGCCGACTTCGCTCGAGGGGGAGAACTTGGGAGAGTAATATCTGGGTCCAAATAAAGCGATTAAAGCAATTTCCAGCTTTCCACTAATTATTTCCTTATTGAGGCTTTTTTTCGGCCTGTCACCTGGCCTAATAAAGAATATCTTCTTAGGTTAATTATATTTTTCACAGTTCAATGTATTATTGTTCTAATAAATCTTTATACACACGCATCAACTGTCTCAATAGCTTACTCAATTAAGTACTTGCTGAAATAACTTTAATAAGCTTATAATTAAATTAATATATTTTATATTTGATAATAGAGATCTAGAGATAAGGACTGAAAATAAATAAATTAGTTACTACTCGTACATTATATACGTAAATAGAAATAGAACCCGGACACCGAACAGAAACTCAGATAGTTTCTGTTCGATGACCCGGGTGTATTGAATTACAAATGTTAATATGTAAAAAAAATAAGATACCAACATTACATAAAAATTAAGATAGTTGTCATTATCTATCTAAACAAATTTAAACTGATTTAATTATAAATTATACGTATGTATTGAGACTGACGACGGCTCATCTCATCAGTGCTTACGTGACCAAAAAATTTTATAACATTAATTTTCTACTTATGTGTAGTAAAATATACGTTACTATAATATATATTGTTGATTATATTTTTTTATTTCTTATACTAAATCGTTATAAAAAATTATGGCAATACGCTATTATTCTTGAAGAATACAAATGATTCTTAAATAGGCATTTAAAAGGCTACCTGTAACATATGTTACTTACATATAAAATATACCACATAAGACGCAAACCACAGACATATGTATATGATTAAATATATGATATATTTAATTAAAGTTGAATTATATTTTTATCTCAATAACTATTTATACGTATTATACAGCGTGGTGATAAATAAGGCTTCACAGAATATTCATATTATGTTTCTTAAAGAATGTTGCAAAAAAAATTTATATGAACATTTTAATTTTTGGAAAATTTTTACCTATTTACTGTTTATAATAGTGTTTTTTTTTTTGAGAAAAATATAAAATAAAGACAATACTATTTTATTTTGCACTTTAGTACTTTACCTTTACTACTTTACATCTATTTTATAACTTTTAGGGATTCATTTTTGTTAATAAAATAAGGTGTAATTTAAAAACCACTATTATGACGTCATGATTTAAACAAAATCTGAAAAAAATAGATATTGGTCATTATTTTTTTCAAAAATAAGTTTGACATGTATAATTCATATATAAATGGAGTATGTTATACAGAAAGATAAACATAATGAGTATATATATTATAAACAAAAAGGTGTAACATCGAATATTGCTAATATTGCTCTTCTATAAGTACATAAATAATTGTGTTTACAAATTACACTATTGTGATTTACAGTAAGGTATTATAAATATATTCACCATACTTTTTTATATAAGAACATTTACAATATATTTTATACAGAAACTTGCTGATAGTTTGTCTAAAATAAAAATATGATAATGTATTGTAACCTATAATACCTACATATATATATAATATTGTGATCAATTGATCACTTATTAGTATTATATAGGTATAGGTATTAGTATTATATAGTATAGTATTATATACTATTGAGAGAATCACATGATTATCACAAACAAAATTGTTTTATAACAGTATTTACAAGTGCTTTGAAAATGCCATTTTTTAGGAACAAATCGATGATGCTAGAAATACAATGTAACATTGAAATCGAAAATCCAGATTTCTGTTTGGGTAAATATTTAAAATTGTCACGTCAAATAAATATCGAGGGTAACCCCACATAAAGAACAATCTGTTCAATCTTCCAGGCGATACGTTTATTTATGCTTAAATAATTTGTGTTCCTAAGAAATTTATGACTGAACACAGAAACATTACAGTAGTTCAAATGTTTACGCTTCTCAATTTACACTTGTAATATTTTAAAAGGAAATCTAAAAATTTATTATTGTCATTCATTGACGCCACCCTAATGTATTTTCTCATCAGTAATAATCAACGCTAAGATTTCTACTTCCCTAACAATTTTCAATTAATTAGAGTAAGTATAATACCACAGATCAGTATAAATACTAATGATATAGCACATCTGTAACAACTAAGAAAGGAGAACAAATTCTAAACGTACTTGCTGTAGTGATTTTGCATTATCGTTTGAATAAACATTCAATCTGCACGTTTCGAGTAACCCTGATATTATAATATAAAATTTCTTCGAATAGTCCTGTAGACATTAGATTCTCGTAATCTGTATGCAAAGGAATAATGCCGACAGAATATCAATGAAAAATAAATGAGATTGCTAAACTATAAACTATCAAAGATAAGAGAGGTGAATTCATACATGATTCATGTTTTTTGTTTGATAAAAGTTAAAACTAAAACTTGAATAAGTTTTTTTACGCTGTTGATTATATTATCATTATGCGTTGCTTTTGTCCTGCGTAAAATAACATACATACAATTGAAATTATTGTAACATTGTAACATATTGTAAGATTTTAATTCAGTTTCACTGAAACAATACTATGCCGGATAAATCTTTTCAAAATATCTATAGACAACATTTTGTCTCGTAATCACTAAAGATGTTACTTTTATTTTTCACATATTGCATATAATATCAGAAGTTGGATGACGATCTCCAATATTCAAGGAAGGTTTTGTAATTACAAAAATATACTCTCTAAAACTATAAAACTGAACCAAAGAATGTCTTAAAAAATCTCATCAGAATTCAATAATAGTTCAGTCAACAATTCAATGCAGGGTGATTCAATAAGGACACTCCATAGCGTACTTTCGAGCAAACACAGCCGTTGAAAATATTCTGATTTATTTTTATTTTTCCACTGAACACACGATATGTCCTTAACTGTCACTAAGACGGACAATAAGTATTTGATACGACTATAAATGACATGTAGGGAACAATTCCAATGAATCACACCCTATTTAAAAGTTATATTAGAAATTATCTAAACAGTATAACAATAATATAAGTCTAAATTTGTCACTAAACTAAATTAAAAATACACTTAAATAATTAAACCTAGATAATAAATGGTTAGGTTTGAAACATAATAAGGTTAGGTTAAACGTCTTGGCTTCATGTTTTCATTCATTATTATCTTTACGAGAACGTTGCAATTTACTTTCACTCTTTCCGCAGATTTTGGATTAGATTTTTGTATTTCACATTATACTGATGTCCGTTGTAAATCTCGTTTAACAGCTATATTTGGAACGTACCACGGTGCGTTAACTATTGAACTTAGCACTTTGTTCTGAAACCGTTGAATTACATACATATTAGAATGGCGTTCCATGCTCCAGAGTTGTAAAGTCCATTGTAAAGTTGAGTTACATAAGTCCATATGTAAGCTTTAATACCATTTCGTATATTTCGTATTTTAAGAGTTTATTGTAGGTTGATAATTGAGATTGTCTTCCTATCATCCAATTTAACTTACAATTAGTGAGCTTCATATCCAGTTATTCATGCTTAAGGAATATATATCCTCGCCAGTTGAGTTTTATATCCAGATGCGTTCCAAAGTATTTCACAGAATACAAATGTTTTAATTATTATCCGTTTAAACTTACTGAGTGACAGTTCTTCCTTTTGGTTGTGAAGATAATATGAACTGATGACTTGCTTTCATTAGCTTTTATTTTCCAGTCTTTCAACCATTTTTGAATGTCATCTAAATGTTTATGCAAATGCATTGAAGCTGTATCTGAATTAAGATAGTTAGATAGGAAAAATAGTACAGCTATATCGGCAGCAAATGTAGCTAGTGTTGTTATTCTATATTTTGGCATATCGGTAGTGTATATTAAATATAGAGTAGGGCCAAGGACGTTACTTTGGGGTACTCCAGAGCTGAAATATTTTGAAAATTGGGTATTGTATTAAAATTTAAGTATGTTATTCTATAAAAAGTACATAATGTTACACTGGACAATATTGTGACTCAAAAATTATTGTCTGCATAATGAACTACGTTTCAAGTACTACGATGGACTACTATATCTTTAGTATCCTGTATGCTGCCCTAAGAAATCTATGCTGAGTAAAATGATGATATGTGTCTACGATATATCGATTTAATAATTATTGTCACCAGCATACCGACATATTCATCAATAAACTCATTATTCATTACAGTCATTACTATGTTGCGGTGAATATTCAGTGCAACGTATTGGTGCCCAACTTAGAAAAAGGAATGACCTTTTGAGAATGACTACTGATTTACCCTTTCCACAAAATTTATTACCAATGTTTTTGAATATGCCGTTATTTATAACAATATTTATAAAGACGGTACCCTTTATCATAATATTAATTTAGTTTCAATTTAGAAATTTATTTAAGAAACGTATTCTGAAATAAATTGTTACAGTCGCCTAATCAGGCTCTTGTTATTGTGTTTTTGTTCACTTTAATTTGTGTTTAAATGTTGATTTAACAGAATATATATTAATAATGATTTTTCCATGGAAAATTTAATAAACAAAAGTTTAAACATAAAATCGTGTTTACTTTGTAACATTTTACTATTTTAAACTATAGAAATAGTAAAAAACAAGTTAACTTAGGGAAATGTATTAAAAAAAAATTGCTATTCGGGAACTACTTTGATAACCGCTTGGCGGCTTGGTGGTTCCTTTCTCGATTTCCGACTTATAAGTTACTGACAGAGATCGTATCGATAAAGATGTATACGCCATAAAGTTCATTCGGCATTTGTCCTGAATCGGCGTACCGTGTGCGGCACTGATGAGAACTAACAAGTTCGAAACAGCTGTATGTCGTTCGGTTCGGATCCGGGACAAATGTCGAATCCTACCTGTGGCGGGTTTTATTTTTTTAAAACCTTATCTGATCGTGCAGAAACACGAGAAAGGGGTCGAGGATCGCTTCTGGGTATAATTCAATGCCTGGCGGGACTTTAGCCCGAGGAGTAGTTGTTTCCTAGAGCGATTATGTAATAGCTTTGCTATTCGGGAACTACTTTGATAACCGCTTGGCGGCTTGGTGGTTCCTTTCTCGATTTCCGACTTATAAGTTACTGACAGAGATCGTATCGATAAAGATGTATACGCCATAAAGTTCATTCGGCATTTGTCCTGAATCGGCGTACCGTGTGCGGCACTGATGAGAACTAACAAGTTCGAAACAGCTGTATGTCGTTCGGTTCCGATCCGGGACAAATGTCGAATCCTACCTGTGGCGGGTTTTATTTTTTTAAAACCTTATCTGATCGTGCAGAAATACGAGAAAGGGGTCGAGGATCGCTTCTGGGTATAATTCAATGCCTGGCGGGGCTTTAGCCCGAGGAGTAATTGTTTCCTAGAACGATTATGTAATAGCTTTGCTATTCGGGAACTACTTTGATAACCGCTTGGCGGCTTGGTGGTTCCTTTCTCGATTTTCGACTTATAAGTTACTGATAGGGAAATGTAGTTCTTCTATAGTATAGGTATTAATCAGTTTTATGCTTTGCAATGTTTTCATAATATTTTAATCGTCCTTTACACTAATCTTAATCCAAGTATCAAATACAATCACTTGGTTTAATCGCAACTTATGGATTGTACAGTAAAAAGAAAAACTGAAGTAAAGTTCACTCCTAAACTTTACCCCGATTAATTCCTTTTTCGATAATTATAATGATAGGATCTAGATAATTTACGATTGGAGGCAGAAGGCAATATTATTTTAATAAAATAAGTGCATCTTGAAAGTCGATTGGGAAAATTGATCATTTTTGTTTGAAAACGATCTTTTCATGGTGAATGATTACGTTAGAATTATTTTCATATAATGAATGCATTTCTGGTAAAACTTTTTTTTTATAATGCCATTTCCTTGGATATAAAGTAGTACTCTCACGGAAATTAATGATAATGATCTTCGTTATAACTTATAATGTATATTAAAAGTAAAGTAAATTAAAATAAATCTGTTGAAATAAATTAAAATACTTGTTTTCATTTTAATAATAACAAATGATTGATTAAATTTCCAATATGTATCTTACTACAGATCAATTGAGTAACAGACGTTAAATAATATATTATTCGATCCTAGGGAAGGGCTGGAACTATCGATGCAACAGGAGACCAGTTTTCCACGAACACCTATGCGTTCTTCGGCGCGTATTTCGTCAACTAAGTTGGCATCATCGGTAGATTATTAAAACTCTGAATAACATGCAATATTCTTCGTGTTGAAATAAAATGTGCGGACAGATTCATTATTCAGAGCAAAATTTTATAAACGTAAGTGCTGGAATAGGAAAAAAAATTAATCCAATATATTCATTTTGTAAAAGAAAATGGAGGAAGTAAACCTATTATAATTGATGTTAAAACTACAGTTTACTATAAAATTATTTAGTTTCGATTTTTGTATGCGTTATGGATAATTCACAATGTATACAAAAATTAAATTAAATACTAAACCCATAAATATCCACCCAGTAGAATAGTGCCACGAAATGGAAATTCATGTTTGTTGTTCTAGCAAATGTATAAATGAAACAACAAGTTCACAAGAGGATGATTTCCGTATCTGATTCTGCCCGACCTGGTCAAGCAAAGTTTGTTTTGACACCTGAATCGATTACGGCCTCGGTAGTTGAGGCCTTCGTGAAAGAAAAGGTCAAATTATACTAAATGAACTTACTGAATGTTTGAACATAATTCTGTAGATCACATATTGCATGACATCTTCCACACAGTGTCAGCAAGGTGGGTGCGAACATAGAACTCCAGATTTAAACAAGGATTGATGCTTGTGAAGAACTTTTGCGACCATATAGAATAGATGAAGACACCTGTCTGGCAAACATTGTGACTAGGGTTGATTGCACAATCAGCAATCAAGAAAACAAGCAAAGAATGTTACCACATCTGTTCGCCAAAATGCGAAAGAAAATCGCACACTGCCCCGACAGGAAAGATTATGGGAGGTTATACTTACCTTGAATCCAAGGGAGGTAATTTAGGTCAACAATCTTCCTAATAGGGTTACTGTTGGCGTTCTTTTTTCGTTAATATATTGTTGGCAGCAACACAACCACATACTGCACGTTCACTGGTGGCAACCATCCAAGATTTGAAGTTTCAATATCTACCACGTCCTTCTTGTAGCCCTGACTTGTTACCTTATGTTTGATGCACTTAAAGAAGCCTTACATGAGAAACGATTTCAAAGTAATGATACATTAATCCAAGCGGTACACAAATAGTGATGAATACGGCCGCAAGAATTTTTTTCTTCGAGTATTCAAGCGCTTCTAAAACGAGACCATAGATAAAATGTAATACTATCTATTTCTAAAAATGGCATTGCTTTATTATATTTTATTTAAAGGCTTTTGTACGTTCGTATTTGCCTTCAATTCTCCCTAGAAGTTCAGATGTATACCGTTTCATATTAAAATAGATCTATTGTTACAATTTCCCTTTTGAAAATGTATAATTAATTTTATATATAATTATTCGTATGTCTCTCAGATGGATAGTTATTTTCTGAATATGTTGAAATTTTAAATGTAGTTTTAAATAGTACTAGTTTATCAAACTGGAGTTTAAAAATTACTTTCAGTTTTACAGGTACGAAAAATCGCCTTTTAGTGGATCCACGCTGTTAGAGGCATGAAATTCTATTTATAATGACATATGTATAAACAAGATTAAATGAATGTCATTCACAATTCTCAAACAAATTGTAAATCAAAAATAACTTCTGAATAGCATAAACATTACGAAAATATTTAAAATATTTATTGAAAAATCAACTCTAAATTCACTTAGAATCTATAACTGAAAAACGACCATAAAACGAACTTGTATGGATAACAACCGAGGCTAACCCAACTCTATGTTTATCACACCTCGTAATAACCATTCGTTTAATTTTACCTAAAAATACATCTTGCTGTCTAAATTGGTAAATACTGTATTGCGCCATAATTTTTCGTTTTTACGTGAGGGGTTCCTGAAAGGTTTTGATTCATTACAATAGGTAACTAATTTGGACATACAGGTTTTTTATCAAAAGAAAATATTTGTAAACCAAAATATATAATATTAAGTAAAGTAAAATTTAATCGACATTTTTTTATTTTATTGATCATCCTACATTACTATAAGGATTCATTTTCTTTTTTCCATGTAAATAATCGGAAAATTATGTATACCACAAATTATGGAACTTAAGTTAATTTTTTTCTTAATACATTCTATTAAAACAAAATTGTTTGCCTGATATTGACTTATCTTACATATTTCGAAAACATATCAATATACGTTTCTGAAATGATATATTTAGTCTTCAATAATCTACGGATGATATCATTTTAATCACTGTTTTCTTCATCATTTCGATTCAATCTGTTTTTTTTTTCTTATTTAATTACATACAGTATGTCCAAAATTGTGATCTCGTAGACTACGATAAATAGAAAATGCTTAAGTGGGGAAAGTTTCAGACAAATATATTAGTAATTTATTGGAGCTTGCCAAGTGATTCTAACTATTATAGTTTGAAATATTTTCAAAAAAGTGAAATGCTGCCTTTTCTAAAATTCACCATGATCTTTTTATTTTTAACCATTCTTGAAAGCTGCAAGTATGTTTTAGAGCAACTATTTACGTAAAATGAAAATATTCTATTTAATTCAGATTCCCATGTTTCGCTTTTCTAAAAACATGAATAACTATTTTTTATGGCCGCTGGTATATTGAATTCTGTATCAGTTAAAAAGTACATGATTTTCCCTTAGAACATTGCTGTAAAATAAAAAAAAAAATCACAAAAATTCGTCAATTTGAATTAACAACACCGCAAGAAAAAAATAACGCATCAAAGTTTGTACATTTATTATTATTACTACATTAAATAACAAAGTATCGAAACGTTTCAAAATCATAGTAATAACACTTATTTGACATAAGGAGCTAAAATGACTGTTTTAGTTAACTTTTATTCAGAAGTTAAACATTTCGCGAATTAATTCAAAATATTATTTTAACTCTCTTCGTATTCCTAGTTCCTAATTTTAACACCTTCAGCTGGCATTAAAATGAACCACTAGTAGAAGAAATAATCATTCAACTAATGACATGTCATTAACCCCATTTAGGATCGGGCAAATATATATAAACATGCAAACACCAAATGCAGTAGAATATAAAAACAAAAAAAAATATGTTTATAAGGGATGATAGTTTAGTTAATACCAATAACAATAAAATAAAAAACTACTTGCATAACTATTTTTTGTTGTACAATTAATTTTCTAAGGTTTTCCGGGAAAATAGCCCATCCCGTACATTGACGTAAGATAGTGTAAAAACTTTTAGAACTAATCTACTTGTTAGATAGATTATATTATAAAAATTAATTTAATATTGAATTTTTAGTTACATTCAATATTTCCCTAAAATAATAATAAAAAATGGTTATTATTTATGCAAGTATTTAATGAAAAATGATTACAACAAAAAATGTCTTAATTACAAAATTGTCCTTAAAGAAAACCTGAAAATATGATGGGCAAACGTGTAAATATACAAATGAAACATATGTGGTATTATAATTTACGGCTGTAAAACAAGAGATATAATCACTTTGCGGTCGGGAGAACACAAGTCGGATGTGCAAAAGCAGATCCCACAACAGAGACACGACTCAAAAGTGCTTCCGATTACGACTATCGATATTCTAAACACGAAGTTTTATGGCCTCGCCGCTACGGAAGTGACGTACACTCATCTTAAACTCCATAATACTATTGTATTGTTTACTTGCAATAAATACTAAATGTTTCTTATATTCTGTTCATGTATTTTTGTCGTTATTGAATACAATCAAAACAACATAGTAAGGTTACTTCTTAACTTTCATAACATAATGTAACGTGTGTTTTCAGTAAGTTTAAAGTTCAAATAATACATTATTATGTATACGAAATTATTATGGCATAAATTGTATATATGTAGATGTTATTGTTATTTCATTAAAAAGTTTTCTATTTTAATAATTGCATTTAATGTAAGAATAAAGACTACTGTAAATGCCGGTTGACTATCAAAAGAAAAGCGTTAGGATTTCTCAGTGCCCTAAATTTTGTTGGCATATTTTCATTTTTGAAAGGATATCTAAATTTATTTGTATATAAGTGCTGACCATTTTCAGAATCAAAACGGCATATACGTATTTCATTTAGTGATCATATCATGACGCCATTTATACATTTCATATGATAGGATAATGGATATACAAATGTCTGATGTTAAATTAACCACCTTTTGATGTAAACTGAATTAAATTTTGCGCATTTTACTAGATTTTATTTAAAGATGAAAAATAAAACACCTTTGAAATGGATTACAATTTGTTGTATTTTTAAATATATATATATATATATATATATATATATATATATATATATATATATATATATATATATATATATATATATATATATAAGATATATATAAATAAGTATGTAGCGGTGCAAGTTTAGGAAATATATGAAGGTGTACATATATATTCGTAAGTAATACAATCAAATTCCTGAAGAGTTAAACGGATGCTCTGAAATGTTTTTCATTGATTGTAATAAGGCAACAGCAATTATAAAACAATAATGTTCAAATCAATGAAGGGTGAAAAATTGAGTTGTTAAAAAAAAGCTAAAAGCCAAAAATACTTATGTAGGCAGGTAGTTATGGTTTCATTAACGAACACAATGGCTATCCTATTTGTAACAATATCTATTGGTTGTGGCGATAATAATCTATGAATAGTGAATAAATACATTTAGAGACGAGCACGGCTACTACCTTTTCCCGTTGTACTTCTACTGATCTGTTTCCCTATATATTTATACTGATCTGTATATCACCTTACTCTATTTAAAGGATTTATTATTGCACAGCTTAACCTTAAAACCGACTTTAATACAGTTATATACTTTTGATACTGTAACTCATTTTAAAACAGTAACATTCCTTAATATAACATTTAAAAACATTATCTTTTATTTTATTATTTTATATTTTGATATTTTATATAAAATTTTATAATTTCGCGTATAATAAAATATTTACACAGAATATAGAATCAGTTGCTATGACGATATATAATTAGTAATTGGTTTAACAATTATACTTCCACCCACATTTTATAGATGTACCTATGTAAATATATAATTACCCTTAGTTGGTGAACCTGCTTTTAGCAATATACCTAGTGAACCAGGGTCAAAATGACCCTGTCATTTAAAATGCGAATTTTGACAAAATATGATAACTTTTAAATAAATGGAATAATTAGATGGCTAAATAGTATATTTTAAAATAAAAATAATTAAATGACATTATAAGAAAATAAACACAGCTTCTGATATAAAAAATATATAAATTATTGGCCAATTTTGACACATTTGTTTAATTAGTGTTTTACAATAACAAATTAATTATTAATTGACCTCCTGAAAATCTTAATATAAACAATAATGATGTAATTTTAAGAAAATGTAAACATATGAACGAAATTTATTTCTACAAGAAAACAACTCTAACGTAAGGTAGAACTTAATGTGTAAAACTTAAAAACTTCTTAATTATTGACATTCTTTGCAAATGTGTTCACTGCAGTTATTACAAATTGTTTTTTTTTACAATAAACATTAAAACGAAGTTTCTTTATCTTTTGCATACGAGCATAAAAAACACCTGACTCTTTTGTTTAGTTTTGTTCTTTGATTTGGATTATTTTTTCTTTGAATGTTAGCTACCCGGACGATGGTATTTTTCAATTGTTTTTGGATGCTGGTATTATTATATCAAGCCATCATTTGAGGTAAAACTAATGAGTACGCAAGATTTTTTATGAAATCAAATCTGGTGATCTGAGAAATATCCCTAAAAGGGCCAAAAACTATATAAGAGTTCGTAGAGCATATATCAATAATTCTATATAAGATTGTCATTGGCCATCTATTCGTTCACCTGCCTGAGGTATAAATTGAACACTTTTGATCTAGTGAGTCCACCCCGCTTTTGGTTCGGTTGTAGTCTTCAATCAAGCCTGGTTTCTTACTTTCAGTAAGTAAACTTATTATTAGCTTCAATGACATTCTCATCCTCTGCATCAGTGCTCACATAATTATTTGCATCACCATCTTCAGCCAACAATTTTAATAGAGTAGTTTCAAATTTAGGATCACCAAAACATGTACTTTTAGCCATAATTTTAGTTTTATCCTGAAGAATTAATCCGCGATGTACTCACAGAATTGTAATGCATTTAGTGAACCAGGGTCAATTTAACCCTACAATACTTACTACTAATATAAGCCAAGGCAGCAAACAAGCGATCGGAAGCTCAATCTCTACTAACTTGAAGGTACCGAGACCGCTGGCGCGCTATAGGGCACATGCGCAATGCAGTTATCAATTAAAATTTTGCCCGGGTCAATTTGACCCTGGTACACCAGCTAAGGGTTAATAATTTCTTTAATACATAATTTATTTAACATATTAGGTAACTATAAATTTCGTTACTGTCTTTAACTTCAACCTTATTTTTCCAGGTCTAACAGAGACCATAGAGTAGGTATTGTTTAAATATAAGACATAAGTATGTGCTATCAAGAAATAATGTAATGAGACATTTGCGATATTTTCTCTAAGATCTCATAATATTGAATGCATTGTAGTTAAATATGCTTTTTATCAAAAAAGGGGGCGACTATTTTGAAACCACGAACATGATTAACTCTAAAGATCGATTCATTATTATCTATATAGAATGTACCACAAAAGTCTCATTAAATTCGTTCTGTATACTACATATTTATATCAAGACCAAAGTTACCCTCGGTTAATCCGAATGGCAATAGTTGATGTGTGATCAAGTATGTATCCTTTATTTTTATAAATTAAAGACACCCCCTTTTCCTATTTGCTTTTATAACTCATAACATATACCACAACCAATATAAATACACAACCACATCATTTGAGTCCCCTAGATGCAAAACCGGGTAAATCCAATATTTTGGGTTAATGACATTTTACTGCCATCTGTTAGAGAAAATTCATATCTATAAGGTAGTCATAAAGTTTGGTAACGATTTGGATGAAATACCATAAAAATATAGCGTTAAAAAGTAGATCCAGTAACAAATCCGGGCAAATCATCTCGTTACTGGGTTTCAAATTCGACAAAATACACGAATTGTCGCTGTATTGCCAGTAGCAAAATCGGTCAAATCATATACTACTGTTTCATTTCAATTTAGAGTGTAGCAAATCCGACTAAATCCGAACATTCTATAACCTAACTTTTCCTTTTTAAACTTTATTCGTACAACAGACTGCCTTCAGTACAATAGTAGCGATGAAAATTTAAAAGTTAAGTTGTCCTATTTCAGACAAATAGTAAACACAAAATTTAATATTGGATTTTCGAGTCCTCGGGTAGACGCTTGCTCAAGATGTTTGGAGCTTAGTAGCAGAATAAAACATGAGCCTAATCCAGATATCAAGAGTAACCTAATGATAGAACACAGAATACACAAATTAAAGGCCAAGGCTTTTTGCACTAGTAAAAGAAATGCGAGATGACCTATTTATTTTATCTTATGACTGCAAAGAAAATGTGGTTCCTGATCAGATATGTTATTATAAAAGGCAACTTTACCTTTACAATTTTCAATAGTAAGGGTTTCGTCGACAGATACACACTTCAAGAATAATGTTTTTATTCACACTTGGCTGGAAAATGATATAGATCAAAATCATCAAATCAAATGGCCTCAGCTATTTTATTTGATGATTCACACATTAAACACTCACAACTCAGCTATACGACACATTAAACAAACTCGACATAGGAGACAATATTAAAGAAATACGTCTAGTGACTGATGGTTGCGGAGGCCAAAACAAAAATAGCTGTGTTATAACAATGTGCCAGGCATGGTTTTCAGAAGCACCTCCAAATGTAGAAACTATTCATTTGGTATTCCCCGTCACAGGACATTCGTTCATCCTCTCAGACAGAATTTTTGGTCACATCGAGAAGAAAATTAACAAAGAAATAATTCAGCCTGAGGAGGTTGCATTTTTTAAGGAGGAAGGCATCGTCAAAGTAATTGGAAAAGACTGGACAGTATTGTATTGGAAATCCGAGTGTAAAAGAGTATTTAAAGGTACGAGTTCTTGGCACTTCAAATTATATTCCTGCAAAAGAGTTATATTCACAAAAACTAAAAAAGGCGCTATTCAAGTACAAGGTGACCCTCATTATAGGCACAATATTAATGTAAATAAAAATATTATAAAGAACCCTTTTTCTGCTTCCATGATTAATTCTACTGTACTTGAAATAGGTGGAACAGCTTTACAAGCTAAAAAAATTAAAAATATTGACGAACTGTTAACTAAGCATTTTGGTCAAAATTGGCAAAATGATAGTGTACTGCTGAATTTAGAGTTATATAAAAAAAGGTATTACCGGCGATATTGGGGCTTACGGAAAAGCGACCAATTCTGTTGGTTAGTAGCAATATCGGTCAAACCCAAAATTAAAATATTAATACAAATTATTTGGTTAACCCTATCTGGCTTTTATGCAAGACGTAACGTTGTACTGTTCCTAAAGATTATCTAGACATAGTTACCTTCAGAAGATTGTAGAAAGTAAACTCGGGATCAGTTTTCTTGAATTATCTCAAAAGTAACAAAAATGGATTTACCCTGTTTTGCATCTAGGCGACTCATTTGTGTTTCTCTATACAACCCATGCTATTACAGTAACTTCAATAATACCCTTATTGATGTCATGGCACACATTGACAATGTGTGAAAGTATTCATTAGCCCAACTACTAACGATTTTAAGACAAGAAAAATCGCACGGTATACCTGTTTACTTCTTACAGGGACTGATCACTTCTTGTATGAAGTCACAGTGTATAACAAACTTTATTTATTATGTAATAAATATGTTTCTTGCTGTATTATGCAATTATGAATGCTATTCAATTCATGTCTAAATAACGAGTAACGAAAATTAGTTCCTATGTTTTCTATACGTCAACAACTGAAAGCATATGTAGCACGTATGTACGCAAGTCGAGTTCCTTACTCGTGTGTTATGCACATTGTGTACTGTATAGAAGAAATCGCATAAGAACTTCATTTCCGTTTTACGATTTTATTCCACGTGCTAGAAGCTCACATAAACAATTGACGATATTCTTGACATCTGGTAGCTAGTCATTAACATACACCTACATTTTAAACACTTAATTTAATGTCTAGGTGTAATGACCTATTACGCCAAAGGACGTTTATAGCATTGTGAGAGTAAACAAAAAATTATATTAATTTTATTTGGAGATATAAATATATCACTATTAACAGTAATATTTATGATTCAGTTGTGGTAATAATGTTTATGACCAGACGCTTTTCTAACTTTTATGATTGCTCGGAATAAGTCAATTAGTTTAACACAAACAGCATCGCCTTTTCTCAATAGCAACACATCGTTAAACTTTTAAATCAAACTTTTTACGGCCAGTCTGACAGTAATATACTGTACTTTTCTTAACACTTAACATTTTAATATTTCAATTCGACGGTCGTATTTCAACAATTCGCAATATCCTTTAATTAATCGGAAAATCCCCCAATTTATATAACAATTGTAAGTATGCAATAAACAATAATAACTCTGTCCATAAATGTTTGAGGACTTTATTAAACTGTTATTAAATTAATTAGATTTGATCACGTCAATAGGTATCACCAGTCCTCTCTTTCTCAGACGAAGTCGCATGTATGGCGATGATCTGCAATAAATTTTGTTATACATATATCACATATAGTTTCATCACATATACATACAGTATTTCGGAGATAAATCTAAAAAGATATAATATGTTTAATTTAAATACTTATAAATAAAGCATACAATTCCTGAAATAAGTATTTGACCAACCATTCGTAATTAAATGGATATTAATCTGTAATTAATAAGAAAATTAATTAAAAAATGCTAAACTTATTACCCTATGACTGACCTTTTTATATTATGTAATATACACATTTACATATAGGGTCCGGCAACAGGATTTAATCGTTTTGAATAGGTTGCTGTGGAAATACTATTTATTTGACAAACGTCAAATAGTGATAAAATTGTTTCTCATTATCGAAAGTTTTGTGTTACAATGATAAATTGGTCAGTTAATCAACGGGTTTCTGCTGTTAAATCATTTATCCTGACCCAGTCCATCGTGCAAACCCAGAGATGTTTTCGCCATGAATTAAATTTGCTAGTGCGCGCTGAAGTCCCATCAAGAAATACAATTTTGAGATGGGTAAAAGATTTCCACGAAAGGGGCAGTGTAAACTCAAAATTTGTCGGAGGTACACCTACAGTTTGTACACAAGGTAATACTGAAAGAACCAGAGTAGCCGTTGAACGGAGTCCACAACGTTCTGAAATTCGGCAATCAATAGCACTGCGAATTTCAGAGCGAAGTATGCCACGAATTTTAAATCTGGATTTGAAATTTCATCCATATAAAGTACAGATATTCCAGACGCTAAATACTGTTGATAAAGTTAATTGCCCCAATTTCTGCAGTCAATTTCTTGAAACATTGAACAACAGTGCAGGAATTCTTGAAAAACTGATCATGTCTGACGAAGCTCACTTCCATCTCAGTGGGTACGTTAATAAGCAGAACCTTCGATACTGGGTAGAACACAACCCAAGAGAAATTCATGAACACCCACTTATGACCAAAAGGTAACGGTGTGGTGTGGAGTGTGGAGATTTGGCGTGATCGAGCCCTACTTTTTTGAAGAAAACGGTCACACTGTTATAGTCAATTAACTTCGGTACATTGAAATGTTGGAAACATTTGTGGTTGTGAAACTTTAAAGAATGGACCAAGATGAAGTATGGTTCCAACAGGACGGCGCCACAGCGTACACAGCTAGACGGTCGTTTGGCGACTTTGCATGGCCCGCAAAATCACCGCACCTGACGGTTTCGGATTTTTTCTGTGGGGATTCTTAAAGTCCAAAGTGTACTCTACCCGTCCCCAAATACTTCTGGAACTCAAAGAAAGATCTCGTGAAGAGATAAATTCGATAAACGAAGAGTTACTCAGACGCGTTATGTTCAATTTCAGAAACAGATTGCAGCAATGTATAGAAGAAGACGATGGTCATCTGAGGAATGTGATCTTTGCAAACTAAAAGTGTTATAAGAAATTTCCAGAATTGTGTTTTTAGTTGTAATAATAATTAGTCCAAATATATTCTTTGTTTCTTAACAGTTTTTTAAAATTAAAAACCGTTTAATCCTGTTGCCGGATCCTTTATATTATACACCAACAATTGTTTCAACGTTTATAATTTTATACTAAAGCATATCATGGGTTTTTAAATTCTTCATACGATCAGTAGTTATTTCGATTCATGTTATAACTTAATCACATTACTCTAAATAAACATCAGGTCTATGGTTATGACTTCTATAGATATTTTTATAATACATAATGTTTGGTGTAATTTCTCTTACCAAATAATATCGATAGTTGATTTACAAAGCTGTATTACACGAATTAAAATAACCTTCTACATAGAGTGCCAACTTGAATTCATATGCAATGAAATTTGATGAACTATCAGAAATTTTTATATCACTAGAATCGGTACTTATAACATTTTTCGGTACATGTTTCTTGTGATATTCAACTTTAATTTTAAATATGAGAGAGCAACATTCCTTTGTTACAGAATTAGTATTTTAAAGAAACATTACTAATAAATTTCATTCTTAATATCGCCACCCTTAATAGGTAGCTTTTTCAAATCACCAACCTAGTAACATTAGAAGAAAAAACAGTTTTAAAAACAAAATATATTATGTTGTTCTGATGGAATAAAAAATTATAGTTAATGCTTTCGTTATTTTTTGTTCATCAACTCAATTTTCGAATAAAGGTGAGTATTGAAAATGTCGTTATTAAATGATCGTAAATTGGTGGGAATGGTTAAAATCGATCGCCTGGTGATCTATTATTCGGTAATCTTTCCAGGCTGAAATGTTTTAATAAAATATTCTATGTTATTCAAAACTTTCCACCGATATTTCCACCATTATTTTGTTATTAAATAAATGAATATTTTTGAAAAACTGAACTCTATTTACCTTATATTTTAAAAAGGCCCTATCATTTTCTTTCCAGATTTGCTTTTAAGTTGTGAGG
This sequence comes from Rosalia funebris, assembly GCA_037954035.1. Taxonomy (NCBI): domain Eukaryota; kingdom Metazoa; phylum Arthropoda; class Insecta; order Coleoptera; family Cerambycidae; genus Rosalia; species Rosalia funebris. Next base: position 34,584,027 of record JAZFAV010000002.1, read on the forward strand.
CCATCATAATATTTTTTAAATTGCAGTATAACGGTACTCCATATTAAGTGTTGCCTATTTACCATTTATAAGAGTAACTTTAAATTGTAAAATACGATTAGATCGAAAAATAAAAATGTTTTGCAACTATAGAGGCATGTCGTAAAACGGATTTGGTGGACACATTGACTAAACACTAATTCGCATCATGCACCAATTTTATTTTCAAGATTGAAAATCAAATGAAAACAGTTTATAGGTGAATTTAGTAGCATCAAGGTAAAGTAAACGTATGGTCTGGAGTGATATTGTAGAAAGAAAGTCGTCTTTTATGGTCTTACTTATTTGAAAAAAATTCGACTACTAGATATTTAGAATGTCTGCGTTTCGATTTAGTTTCATTTTTATCTAAATAATAATGATGATAATGTTCCCCGCAAGAATTTTATATCTGGCAGATGCGACGGAAACTAATTGAACGGCCACCACGTTCACCTGATGTTATCCCCTCTTTAATAGACCAAATAATTTAAGGACCTGAAGCAACAAATTGGAATTGAAATGGAAAATATCAGCACATAAATTATTGAATATTCAATACAAAGCGTTTACACACGTACCGGGCAGTCAAATTAAAGAATAAATCAAATCGTATTTCTTTATTTGTATTTCTGAAAAGAAAAACACCCTCTATCTTATAAACGGTAAATAGAAATGGAGGTACCGTTATATTCGGAATACTTTAGGGAATTAATGTGTCTTACGAAAAGAGGGGGTTGCGAACTTAAAGAATATAATGATGAGGTCACGGCTAAAAAAAAATCTGAAGGAATTAAACTTTACGCCAGTCAATGTCTTTCTAAAAAATGAGGTTGCCATATTTCAGAGTTTAAAAAAATTATTACCAAAATTATGAAACCAAACTTTCTTTTCTCACGGTGTATATTTTTATATATGTACTTATTTTTATTCCGAATAAAAAAAATTACCTAAAAATTAGCTATATCGTTTGTTGAATAAAATCAGGACAAGAAACCACCATTCCATATTTTCATCTCTATTTTTTCATCTATATACTTTTGCTTTTACACTCACTGAATTGCAAGAGGAAATTCATCACTCATTTCCATCAGCAGTTGATATATTGGTTTGGCATGTTTCAAATCTTAACAAAGAAATGCAAATAAAATTAATAGGGAATTCATACTAACTGACATAAAATAGATTAAAATATACTTAGATACCAATATATGTAAACAATAATAATTAATTCATCGAATATATTCGATATCTTTATACATAGGTGGAGAAAGAAAATCTTATAGCTCAATCTTATTACAAATCATTTTATTTCTTAATAGTGTTCAGTCTATTATAATAAACTTTGCATTTATGGTGACCCCAACAAATATATTATAGTGGGGTTGGGCTCAGATATTTGGCTGACCATTTTACTGATCTGCGTGAACCAACCGTCTGCTTGTAAAAATGTCTGAATTAATTTCGAACTGTTGTCCCGAATATTACGTTAGTGCGTCGTCACATTAAAACTATTTTTAGTTTTCTGGTACATTAAACTTTCCGCCATTTGCGAGGCAAAAAAATACTCTACCAGGATTGAAGTGCATTACGGTAGATAATATGCGTACCATTAATAAATAATCAATTAATTTCTTCACAATTTTTTGCCAGAAAATTATATGTTACTATATTCAAAAAAGTGTGCCCGTACAAATATCACCAACAGAAAATATGTTGCCATTAAAAAATCTTAGTGGCATATTAATCGGTACAAGTAGACCGTTACAAACAAATTACGTAAATTTACGTCAATTGGAAGTCAAAAATTTACATGTACGAGCAATGTTTTCTTCTATGCCTATAAATATTTTAGCAAGTGTATTCCAAACTTTTGTGGTCACTGCATAGATAATTACTGTATTTAGTTTTTACTAACACGAAAAATTAGAATAATACCACAACGTAAATGGGTCATTTTGTATTCTAATGAGTATTTTGTTGAAATCACATGGAAAACGAGATTTTATGTAATTTGTAATTATTGGTAACAAATCCGGTACTAGGTTTTTATATTCCAAAATGTGTGATATACTTTATTCATTGTGTACAACAACAAATATATTGATTTTATTTAAATGTATCTTTAATTGTAATTGTTAATTCCTCGAAACTTATATTAATATTCATACGTGTGAATGGCAATGTATTAATTAAAATATGCATGTGTGACTTTTATTAAATACACTATTTAATTATTGCAATTAAGTCACGAGAGGCCTATTATTTACATAAATAAAACATGATGTTACAATTGTGGCTATAAAGAAAACAAATTGACATCCTAATCAATTCAAAAATTCAATCTTCTTGACAGTATGACATTAGGTACATCAGAACAAAATATTTTATTATAGCATTGTTATCGAAATCTATCTACAGATTACAAACACACGATTTCTATTGTATCTAACAGACAGATATTTTTAGACAAAAGTAAATGACAAAATTTCTCAATTTCAACTCATCAAATCTGGAGTCCCCATGGGGCAGCGTTTTAGGACAATTTTATATCTGATATACACTGCAGACCTCCCCATCTCAGACAACTCTGTAACTGGTATATTTGCAGATGACACTATCATTCTGACATCCTTGAAGCTTGAGTCTCATAGCATCCGCAAAAATCACCTCTTCCATATAGAAGTGTGGCTCAAAAGATGGAAAATCAATGAAAGTAAATCACAACCTGTGACTTTTACACTTAGAAAAGCCCAATGTCCACCAGCATTCATAAATGAGACAATCATACCGCAAACATCAAAGTCTAAGTACTTAGGTCTCCCTCTTGACTCCAAACTCAGAACGTATTTCAAAAAACCCAAATATATAGACATGAAAATGAGATGAGAGTTAAACTGGCTACTTAGAAGAATATCACAAATGTGCCTAGAAAATTTTAATTTACAAAACTGTCATCGTCTCCATTTGGACTTACGGCATTGAATTGTGGAATTGTGCCAGTAAGTCTAACGTTACTATCATACAGCGAGCAAACTCGAAGATCCTTCGAGCAATGGTAGATGTCCCGTGGTATGTCACCAATCAGACGTTGTTGCACCATGATCTTCGAATCCCAACAGTTCAGAAAATAATCAAAGACAGAAGCCAGAAACCTCACCAATGATTGGAAACATGTACACTCAAACAGTTGTTTAATATCACTTGTCCAAGAAAATAACGACAGAAGACTTAAGAGGAAGTGACCAATGGACCTTAGATAAGGTGTAGGAGGCTTTCTCGCTGAATAAACCTCACTAGGACATATTTGAGACTACATTCGAGTCTCTTAGTTGACAAAAAGCACATAGAATTGTAAATTCTGATTGATGTTCAATAAATTATTATATAAAAAAATTATCTCAATAGAATTGAAAATTGATTGAAGTTCGGGTACGGTCAATCGATTGTCTTGAGCTTTTAAAAGTATTTTTTTTTAAATTACATATTGATTTTGAAAATTTGATCCAATAAAAGTATTTTACTGATTCCAATATTTTAACAGTATTAAAGTAAACTCTAATAATAATAATAATAATAATAATAATAATAATAATAATAATAATAATAATAATAATAATAATAATAATAATAATAATAATAATAATAGTAATAATAATAATAATAATAATAATAATAATAATAATAATAATAATAATAATAATAATAATAATAATAATAATAATAATAATAATAATAATAATAATAATAATAATAATAATAATAATAATAATAAAATAAGCAGGAGGGGCCTCACAACATCCATCTGGCCTTTGGTGAGTAGCGACACCACTTACTCCAGCTGGGGTGCAAAACCGGACCGGCAGCACCAGCGCACCCGGGAGGGGATAACATATTCCCCTCTAGTGTCGGCCGTGGGCTTACTGGGCTAACTCCCCGGTAAGCCCGAACTTCTTGTTCCAAATGGCAGAAGAGGAGGCCCCCACGATCGACCCCGTTCGGATAGGGGTCATGGGCAAGGTGGTGGGGCCCAAATGGATGGATTGCCTGAAAACGACGCACGCCAACGACATGGACGCTTTGAGTGGACCGACGAGCTGAGGGACGACCTGCTGCATTGCTATGAAAGCAGTGAGCCCATACGGAGGGGATACATGGCACGTATGCATGCCCTGTGGTGTGAATTACACCCAGAGCATGATGCTTTCACGCCGCAGAATCTGCGTGATTATGTATCCTATCTTCGTGGAAAGGGCTATGTGAGGACTGCGCCCCGATTGGCGAATGAGGTAGCTGAAAGGCTGCCTAATGAACCAGTTGAGGATGCGGTCTTCACCGTTCCACCAATAGTAGAGGGCCTCAGTACCAGAAGGGGGTTACATCGCATAAGACCCCCTAGGCCACAAGACCTGGCCAGAGTGGATGCTGAAGTTCAAGCATCGCTTCCAGAAGAGGCCGACATCTGGCACATAAATTGTGCCCTGTACACTGCCGCCGAGAGCGGATTCTCCATATGAGATTCTCTCATATGGAGAGGGCGAACAACTCTTCCTCTCCGCGAGAGAGAGCGGAGTGGCGTGTACGGAAGATGGAGGCCAAGATCCAGTCGGCAAGACAACAAGTATCTCGTATCCAATGTGTGATGGACTATATGGCGGCCAATAGGCCTTTCACGCAAAAATTACGGCGAATCGCCGCTAATTTAAGACGCGTCCATCACACACTTAATGAGGTGGTGCTGCGTACCATCAAACAGCACTGCCTTGATAGGATACGAATGCTAGTGACATGCAAAAAGTCACTAGTGAGGCGGGCGCGAAGACTGGCGGAAAATAATTTGTTCCGCCAAAAACCCTCGCGTCTATTCGAACCGCCTCAACCTGTTGTCGAAAATCCACCGACTGTAGATCAGGTGGAAAACTTTTGGAAGGCGCTGTACGAGCAGAAGCTCCCACTCCAAAGAGACACTCCAGCCCTGGCACACTTTGAAGACTTTTGCGAAGGTCTTCAGCGACCAGAAGAAGTGTGCCACCCGATAACCCCTGAAGAGGTTCAAAGGGCTCTTGCGGGCTCTAAGAACTTTGCTGCTCCAGGTCCCGATGGGATAAATAACTTCTGGTGGAAAAAATTACCTAGTATCCACCGCCATTTAGCCAGTTTACCACATGGCTAAATGGGGAGCAGCAAATTCCTTCTTGGGTTGTTGAGGGGCGAACCGTGCTAATCCCGAAGACCGGAGATTTGTCCAACCCAAAGAACTACCGACCGATAACCTGCTTAAACGCCTGTTACAAGGTGTTTACACGCATCTTGTACACGCGAGTACTCCTAGCAGTTGAGCCGGTTTTCGAGGGGATATACGAACAACGAGGGTCTAAGAGGGGTGTCGCTGGCTGCAAGGAGAATCTGTTGATTGACAGATGTATCACGCAGGACTCCGTGCAGTACAAGCGAAACCTTTCCATGGCCTGGATCGACTACCGCAAGGCATTCGATATGACATCGCATGAGCTAATAATTCACTTGCTCCAATGCCTTGTGGTGCCCGGTCCTATAGTGAGATGCATTCAAGAACTGATGCTGCTCTGGAGGACTCGGTTTACCATAACATCGGGTGATACTAGAGTCCGGACAGAGCCGGTGTCGTTTAGAAGGGGCGTGTTTCAGGGAGACTCCCTTAGCCCCCTTCTGTTTTGCATCTCACTGTTGCCGTTATCCGTGTCCCTCAGGAAGACCCGTGGCTATAACTGCGGCACCCCCGGCGATCGGAGGCATAAGGTCACCCATCTATTTTACATGGATGACCTAAAACTTTATGCCTCCGGAGAAAGGGAATTACGCCAGTCCCTGAGGGTGGTGCAGGAGTACACGCAGGCCATCGGGATGGAGTTCGGGTTGGACAAATGTGCACTGGTTCATCTCAAGAGAGGACGAAGCCGGGAATACGCAGAGGATGCGCAGCTAGTAGACGGAAGCATCTTACATCACTTAGATGCCGGAGAGTCGTACGCCTACTTGGGTCTTGAGCAACGCTCCACCCAAGAGGTAGGTGTCATAAAAAACGCTCTCCGCGGCAAGTATCAGCACCACCTCCGACAGATCTGGTCTTCAGAACTGTCGGGGAAGAACAAGGTGTCTGCAACAAACATGCTTGCCGTTCCGATCCTTGTCTACTCCTTGGGAGTAGTCAAATGGACACAGGAGGAGCTGCGACAACTCGACGTAGTAACCCGAAAGAGGATGCATCTCAGTAGGAGTTTGCATCCTAGATCGTCCGTTCCACGGCTATATCTCCCACGATATCGCGGAGGTCGTGGACTCTTGAGTTTGGAGTGTCTTCATAACAGGATGGTTCTGGACGGAGCCTGTAAAGTTATCAGGAGTTCGGATCCCCTTCTCTGCATGGTCCGAGATCACGAACATGCAGGGATAGGAGCATTTTTATTTAAGGCAGCACGTAGAGCAGCCGATGATCTCGGTCTCGTCTTCGATACCGAACGGGCCAATCACAACTCTGTCACCGAGTTGGAACCCGTTCAGTTAAAAGCCCAAGTAAAAGCTGCAGAGCATTTAAGAGCTCTGCAGCTTCACAAGGATAAGCCCATGCACGGGGTCTTCTATAGGAATATGGAAGCCCTGGGCTTATCCGAAAGGCTGACCTTTGCTTTCTTAAGGTCAGCCGGGCTAAATTCAGAGACCGAGGGATTCATCATGGCTTGCCAAGATGGTGTATTTAACACGCTCGTCTATCGGAGTCGTGTCATGGGTATGGAGGTCCCTGATGTCAGCTGCAGGGCCTGCCATAGGGCGCCGCAGACATTGATGCATTTACTGTCGGCTTGTCCGGTATATGCAGTCTCGGCCTATATCCATAGACACAACGCAGCGTTGCGGGTGCTTTATTATCATTTAAGGCACTCGTATCAGATAGACGAGACAGCAGTGCTGCCTTACGCTCCGGGGGATATTGAGTCCGTTGTGGAAAACGAGAAGTGCCGAATATATTGGAACTATTCGTTTTCCACCGTCAGGCAAATACAAGCTAACAAGCCTGACGTAGTCCTCCTCGACCACCAAATCAGGACAATGTTCGTCATCGAGTTCTCGGCACCCGGTGATGGTAACGTTGTTTTGAAAGAGGAGGAGAAACGGACAAAATATCGAGATTTAATCTTCGAACTCCGTAGACTCTATCCAGACCATACTGTTAAATTGAAGGTACTGATTATAGGAGCCCTTGGTGGAGCGAGAGATACACTGCTTTCTGAATTAAAGAACATACCGGCATGCCGAAACTCGGCAGAAATCTTAGCCGGTCGCATGCAGAAGGCCGTAATTCTCGGCTCACTACGTCTACTCAGGGCACACGACTCGGCCCAGTAATCACTAACCGAGCGGACGCGAGGAGTGATTGCTGGTATTACCAGCGCACCTTCTGTGTGAGTCGGAGCCACAGAAAGGGGTGACTGGCTTTTAGTAAAAAAAAAAAAAAAAAAAAATAATAATAATAAACTCTTCCTCTCCTCGAGAGAGAGCGCAGTGGCGTGTACGGAAGATGGAGGCCAAGATCCAGTCAGCAAGACAACAGGTATCTCGTATCCAATGTGTGATGGACTATATGGTGGCCAATAGGCCTTTCACGCAAAAATTACGGCGAATCGCCGCTAATTTAAGACGCGTCCATCACACACTTAATGAGGTAGTGCTGCGTACCATCAAACAGCACTGCCTTGATAGGATACGGATGCTAGTGACATGCAAAAAGTCACTAGTGAGGCGGGCGCGAAGACTGGCGGAAAATAATTTGTTCCGCCAAAAACCCTCGCGTCTATTCGAACCGCCTCAACCTGTTGTCGAAAATCCACCGACTGTAGATCAGGTGGAAAACTTTTGAAAGGCGCTGTACGAGCAGAAGCTCCCACTCCAAAGAGACACTCCAGCCCTGGCACACTTTGAAGACTTTTGCGAAGGTCTTCAGCGACCAGAAGAAGTGTGCCACCCGGTAACCCCTGAAGAGGTTCAAAGGGCTCTTGCGGGCTCTAAGAACTTTGCTGCTCCAGGTCCCGACGGGATAAATAACTTCTGGTGGAAAAAATTACCTAGTATCCACCGCCATTTAGCCAGAATTTTTACCACCTGGCTAAATGGGGAGCAGCAAATTCCTTCTTGGGTTGTTGAGGGGCGAACCGTGCTAATCCCGAAGACCGGAGATTTGTCCAACCCAAAGAACTACCGACCGATGACCTGCTTAAACGCCTGTTACAAGGTGTTTCCACGCATCTTGTACACGCGAGTACTCCTAGCAGTTGAGCCGGTTTTCGAGGGGATATACGAACAACGACGGTCTAAGAGGGGTGTCGCTGGCTGCAAGGAGAATCTGTTGATTGACAGATGTATCACGCAGGACTCCGTGCAGTACAAGCGAAGCCTTTCCATGGCCTGGATCGACTACCGCAAGGCATTCGATATGACATCGCATGAGCTAATAATTCACTTGCTCCAATGCCTTGTGGTGCCCGGTCCTATAGTGAGATGCATTCAAGAACTGATGCTGCTCTGGAGGACTCGGTTTACCATAACATCGGGTGATACTAGAGTCCGGACAGAGCCGGTGTCGTTTAGAAGGGGCGTGTTTCAGGGAGACTCCCTTAGCCCCCTTCTGTTTTGCATCTCACTGTTGCCGTTGTCCGTGTCCCTCAGGAAGACCCGTGGCTATAACTGCGGCACCCCCGGCGATCGGAGGCATAAGGTCACCCATCTGTTTTACATGGATGACCTAAAACTTTATGCCTCCGGAGAAAGGGAATTACGCCAGTCCCTGAGGGTGGTGCAGGAGTACACGCAGGCCATCGGGATAGAGTTGGGGTTGGACAAATGTGCACTGGTTAATCTCAAGAGAGGACGAAGCCGGGAATACGCAGAGGATGCGCAGCTAGTAGACGGAAGCATCTTACATCACTTAGATGCCGGAGAGTCGTACGCCTACTTGGGTCTTGAGCAACGCTCCACCCAAGAGGTAGGTGTCGTAAAAAACGCTCTCCGCAGCAAGTATCAGCACCGCCTCCGACAGATCTGGTCTTCAGAACTGTCGGGGAAGAACAAGGTGTCTGCAACAAACATGCTTGCCGTTCCGATCCTTGTCTACTCCTTCGGAGTAGTCAAATGGACACAGGAGGAGCTGCGACAACTCGACGTAGTAACCCGAAAGAGGATGCATCTCAGTAGGAGTTTGCATCCTAGATCGTCCGTTCCACGGCTATATCTCCCACGACATCGCGGAGGTCGTGGACTCTTGAGTTTGGAGTGTCTTCATAACAGGATGGTTCTGGACGGAGCCTGTAAAGTTATCAGGAGTTCGGATCCCCTTCTCTGCATGGTCCGAGATCACGAACATGCAGGAATAGGAGCATTTTTATTTAAGGCAGCACGTAGAGCAGCCGATGATCTCGGTCTCGTCTTCGATACCGAACGGGCCAATCACAACTCTGTCACCGAGTTGGAACCCGTTCAGTTAAAAGCCCAAGTAAAAGCTGCAGAGCATTTAAAAGCTCTGCAGCTTCACAAGGATAAGCCCATGCACGGGGTCTTCTATAGGAATATGGAAGCCCTGGGCTTATCCGAAAGGCTGACCTTTGCTTTCTTAAGGTCAGCCGGGCTAAATTCAGAGACCGAGGGATTCATCATGGCTTGCCAAGATGGTGTATTTAACACGCTCGTCTATCGGAGTCGTGTCATGGGTATGGAGGTCCCTGATGTCAGCTGCAGAGCCTGCCGTAGGGCGCCGGAGACATTGATGCATTTACTGTCGGCTTGTCCGGTATATGCAGTCTCGGCCTATATCCATAGACATAACGCAGCGTTGCGGGTGCTTTATTATCATTTAAGGCACTCGTATCAGATAGACGAGACACCAGTGCTGCCTTACGCTCCGGGGGATATTGAGTCCGTTGTGGAAAACGAAAAGTGCCGAATATATTAGAACTATTCGTTTTCCACCGTCAGGCAAATACAAGCCAACAAGCCTGACGTAGTCCTCCTCGACCACCAAATCAGGACAATGTTCGTCATCGAGTTCTCGGCACCCGGTGATGGTAACATTGTTTTGAAAGAGGAGGAGAAACGGACAAAATATCGAGATTTAATCTTCGAACTCCGTAGACTCTATCCAGACCATACTGTTAAATTGAAGGTACTGATTATAGGAGCCCTTGGTGGAGCGAGAGATACACTGCTTTCTGAATTAAAGAACATACCGGCATGCCGAAACTCGGCAGAAATCTTAGCCGGTCGCATGCAGAAGGCCGTAATTCTCGGCTCACTACGTCTACTCAGGGCACACGACTCGGCCCAGTAATCACTAACCGAGCGGACGCGAGGAGTGATTGCTGGTATTACCAGCGCACCTTCTGTGTGAGTCGGAGCCACAGAAAGGGGTGACTGGCTTTTAGTAAAAAAAAAAAAAATAATAATAATAATGTATTTGCACCAAAACAATGTACATTTTTAAATAACATATTTACATTAGCTGAAAATCTATTACTCCTACTAAACTTAAGTACTTAAATTACTAAATTTCGTAAATACAAAAGTCAAAGAGCAACAAATATATATATGGTTAGTACAAATATGTACTCACAAAAGTACTGATTTAGTTTACGTTATATAAAGGTTTCTTAAAAGTGTAACCAAAATAATGTTCTGTTTCTTGTTCAGAAAGAAAAAAATTAAATACAACGCTTGTAATTTCTTGCGGTGCCGGCGTCGACTTTTAGTCATTCATTACCGTAGATTCACATCTAGTTGTTTCGTTTCTTCGTTAAAGTTTAAAAAATTTCATCAGTTTTTGAACATCTATTCATTTTAATTTTGTTATTCATAGCTTTTCATATTCATATATATTTGACTGTCTTCTTTTCCTTACAATTGAGGCACCTTTCTCCTTTCCGTTGGTGTACCAACATATGTGTATTTCTTATGCGTATTCTAGAAGTACCCTTTGTTCTCTTCTTTCGAGCTTCAGTGGATATGTATTTCCATTTGCCTGTATGTGAGCGGATGTCTCTAAAAAGGCGTCGTTGATATCCCATCAGATTTGCCATAACTGTTTAAAAGTGTGGTTAACTTCTAACTTTGCGTCTTGATACCGTAAACTGTTATTGTATATTTTTGACGTTAGTAGTTCCTCGTGCTACATGTCAGCTTTCTTCGTTTCCATCTATTCCTACGGAACTTGGGGTGAATATAATAATAGTTGATTTTTTTTGTTATTCAGGTGTTGTTCATACTTGATATGTGAGGTAATCTCGGCGTGAATGAATCATTTATTATTACAACAGCGCAGCGTACCCCATTTTCCCTTTATGAAAAATCTGTAACTATTGCTTCTGCGTTTGATATCGGTGGAACATATTATAGAAAATATTTCTTGGTAGGGATGGATTTGTGAATGATGTCTTGAGTAGTGAACATTCTAGTTGGTATCTAACTGACGGAATTTGTAGATGATTAGAGATGATCATGTTATAGTTTCATGTTATAATTTGTAGTATTGCGTTTCAATCTTTTTAGGGTTTTTTCATTCATAACCATTTTTGCTGTCCTTCAACCGAGGGTTTCATTTTTTACTTCAGTGGTTATCCATCATCGGAATGTGTTGTTTTATACTATTTAAAACAACTACTGTAAACTTTTCTCCTGTTGTTGTTGATATCCTCCCCAATTTCAGGAGTCTAAGATTCTCCATGAGTTTGGTCTAATTTCCATGCTGTTGTTAATGCATGATTTTGATGTGATGTGACATGTGCTGTATGTTGTAAGATGCAGTCAAAGGTTGTTATGTAAATTATTTATTAAGAATAGCCAATAAATAATTCTTCCATTATTCTCCATTAGGGAAGCACATTGTAAATTCTATTAAAGGAAAAATATTTGACCTTGAGTTTACTTACATTCCGGTTCCAAAACCTGTTAAGAGGACGCATATCCCATTAAGGAATTATTCCATTAGTTTTCCTTTTTTATGAAGTTTATGTGAACCCCATATAGGCTTGTAGGTATTAAAGTGTTCTCCTATTAGATACGAGATGTTGGTAGCTATGAGATCAGGTTAGCGAGGTTTTCGACATTTCATTGTCAGTCAAAATCTGGTAAATAAATGTTACATATAATTTAGTTGAAAAATTTAAATCTGGAAAAGAAAATCTGTTTATTTTATATAATTCATTACAAAATTTAAAACGGCGGATTTGACTCGTATTTTCTTCTTACAAGTAACAATTATCATGCACATTTCTACAACAGGGACAATTTCTTTAAAATGGGTGCATTTATTTCTGAAATAGCATCATTTTATCATATTTCATTTACATTTTATTTTAAATTCCCGCTTACATGCTATTATTACACCAGATGGAGAAGTAATTTATATAACTCGTAATAAATCAGTTATAATTTATTACAGAAATAGGCGTCTAGCCAAATATAATCTGTCATGATTTCAAGGAAATCAATTGCGTTTGCAAATTATAAGACCTAGTTCTATTAAAATTGAAACTGTTAAGAACTTACATTCTATTAGGTAGGTACGTAACCAAAGTGAATATTCGCGTTCTAGATTGGCACCAGTCCAACTTTAAACAACAACATATAAGTTACTCGGTTTACCAATTTTGTTATGAAAATAAATAAAAGACTAAAATAGAATTCTATACCTATACCTACAAATCTTTACCGAAGGTTCAGGTAACGTTTTGTATACAAATCTAAAGAAACACATAAATGTGATAAATAACACGTTGGGTATAAAACATAAATTATATTTGATTAATTAGAAAGTATTGAATATTATTTTAAAGGAAACATTATGAGAATATATTTATTTATAGTGGATAAATCTGACCATAATTTAGACCCATTAACAGGAAGTGAGAAATTTTCATCAAACATAAATATTAATATATTGATTCAGGCGAAAAACTATGACTACGAAAATAACACTAGAGAGACCTAAATAGAGCTAGCGCATAATAATAATAAGAACAGAGATGTATTTATATATAGTGAAGGTAGTATGTATAGTGCTAAAAAATCCCAGGATTTACAGTGATGTCTTGTAGAAAGTAGAAAAAATTCTGCAATAATAAATTTGTATGGAAATTAGAAAAATCTCCTGTAAAATATGTTATTAGTTTATTAGTGCTTACATATTAGTCCATGAGGAATTAATAACAAACGAGTAAGCAAATTGCAATAATAATGCGCCGCCCCCTCGCTCATATCAAAGGCGCCTCCGGAGCATGCCTCTAGAGGCATCAAAAAACAAAAGTTACCACGTTGTTCGCAAGGGTCGATTTACTATACCAATTTTGTTAAAAAGCCGAAATTCTAACGAAAAGCATTTCGTACATAGACCTAAAAATTTCGTTACACACACGAAAACAGACGTTTAGTAAATAGAGATGTAAATATATGCTCCTGTGATTAATTTAATTATTTGTTATTATGGATTTAAATTACTAAGTTTGCGTCAAGTTTGATATACAAATTATAAGATAAAGCTAAGTGAAGAAAAACCTTTTATTTCTTGAATGAATGAATATTTGAGGCTGGATTATTTGGGACTTTCGTTCCAAAATTTCATTCATTAAAGGTTAATTAAAAGATTGTTTTCAATAACCATTAATCATACCTTCCTACGTTCATCGTCACGGAAGTTCAAATTATATTATAACATACAATCAACATAGGCCTATATTCATTTCATCGCTATTTGCCAAATAAAAAACCGTCTTTTCTTGCCGATTAACGGAACAGTCTACCTGAGCCTAGCCATAAAAACAAGCCACGGTATGTTTTGAGATTTTTTTATTTGGCAAATAGCGATACAATAAAGTATAAATAACGAAAACTTTGTATTACAATATGAACACGCTCGTAAAGTATGGCTCATATGGGAATACACCTTTTCTTTGCAATAAGTCAAACTCAATTTCATTGTTAGAATGTGATCTAATTATAATGTTTTGTTGTTGATCAAGATATGACGATAATTTATTAACACTGCTTGCCATAAACTATAAGGAATTGCCATAAAGAACCTAAAAACCTAAAATTAATTTTGGTGTTTTCTATGTATTTTGTGAACGAGATGAATTTTTCTTTGTTTAAAGGGAGCAAGTTTACATTCCCCAGTCTGTCACATAAGAGCGTAGCAGCGATTATCCGCAGCCAGTAAATCGTAGACATTTACTTTTTTTTCCGATGTAGAGGGAACACTTGCCGTTTTCGCAGTGCCATTAGTAAGACGTCCAGTCTCCTCCAGCATCGATAATTGCCTGGCACCTCCGAGGCATACTTTCCACAAGATTTTTGGCGTATTCCTTTGGGATAGACCTCCAAATTTTTCGAATTCCTTGGGAGAGCTGAGCCAAATTGCAGGGTCGATTTTTACGGAGCTTCAGCTTGATAAAATCCCATACATATTCGATAGGATTCGCATCGGGCGACTGAGGTGGTCAATCCAAAGTGACGACGCTTTTCTGTTCTTTCCACAATTTGCACCCGTTGATCCGATGTTTTGGATCGTTGTCCTCTTGGAGTATCCAATCCTCAATGTGTTTCTTATACCAGCTCGGGATGTCCACAGGGAGGGGTATTGTCCCCCCTTCTGTGGTGCCTAGTAGTAGATGAGCTGCTTGAAAGGTTAAAGAACTACCAAGTAATTGGCTATGCCGATGACTTAGTAATAATAACGAAGGGCCCTCTCCTGGAGCCGATTCTCGATATAATGCAGGGAGCTTTAAATAAGGTTGGGAATTGGTGCAGGGAGAGGGGACTCTCGGTTAATCCCTCTAAAACTGAGGTGATGGTGTTCACCAAGAAATATAAGTGGAACAGAACATGTCCGCTGAAACTTGGTGGCCAAGAACTAAACTATAATAGCGAAGTGAAATACTTAGGAGTAATCCTGGACGGTAAACTGTCATGGGGAAAACATCTATGTCGCATATGTTCCAAGATCACAGCAACACTTTGGCAACTGAGAAGAGCCATTGGTAGTAGCTGGGGCTTCAAACCGGAAACCATGAAATGGATGTATGAGGCAATTCTCAAACCCAGACTGACGTATGCAGCACTGGTCTGGTGGGAGAGAGCCTGTTTAAAGTCGGAAGCCAACCGACTTAACAAGTTAAGAGGATTGATTTTCAGAAGTATAACCGGAGCCCCAAGATCAACACCGATCGAGGCGATGGGGATACTGACGGGGATACCACCTCTTGATGTCATCCTGAAAGCGGAAGCCGCAAAGGCAATGCGCAGGGTGGGAAACATGAATAGGAAGGTAAGGGACCTGAATAGACTCTCAAGAGAGCTAGCTGAGGAGGGACTCCTATGGATGCCCTCTGACAGTACGGGTGTCCACTTCCTGTTTGACAAGAAATATAAGATCACCATCACCAGTAACACCGACTGGTTGGAGGATCGAGCTGGATTGCCGCTCAATTGAGACATCTGGTACACGGATGGAGCCAAGAGTGGGAACAGAGCGGGTGCGGGGGTGTATAGGCGACGCGACGGGATAGGTAAAACCTTCCCCTTGGGCAAATACACTACCGCACTCCAGGCCGAGCTAGTTGGAATTACATAGGGTATTCTGTGGGCGGACCAAAATTGGACCCAGGAGAAGGTATGTATCTGCTCGGATAGCAGGGCGGCGTTGGCAGCCCTGAATTCAGCAACGACAAAGCCGAAGCTGGTCTATAATTGCTATGAAGCATTGAACCACTTGGCAGGGAAGGGACCGGTGGAACTCTTATGGATACCTGGGCATAATGGCATTAAGGGAAATCTAATTGCAGATGACCTTGCCAGACTAGGGACCAGGGAAAACCTCTATGGACCAGAACCTGCAGTGGGAATAAGTCGGAATCTGATCAGAGACCGCATCAATGGCTGGGCAAGAGACCAGTACAATAAAAAATGGAGAGGAGTAACGGGTTGTCGAATAACCAAACTCTTCATCGAATACTCAGAGATTGAGAAATGGGCCCAATAATTAATTAAATTGAACAGGCACAAAGCCAGAACCCTGGTGGGAATCATAACGGGCCACTATAGTAGCCTGAATGCATATAAGCACAAGCTGAGGCTGACTGATAGCCCGGCCTGCAGATACTGTAAAGAAGACGAGGAAACCTCGATTCATCTTCTTTACACCTGCCCCGCACTGGAGGAGGTATCTTATATTAGGGACCCCTGTTATCCTAGAGGAGGCGAGGCTTAGGGCGGGGGACGTGTCTAAATTGCTCCATTTATGGGATAGCATTTTTGGATAATGACCCGGATAAGAGGGGATCGCCAAGGGACTACCCATGCGATCAGTGGCTGATGAGGCCCAAACCTATATAATATAATAATAAAAAAATATATACCAGCGTTTAGCAAACGGTAATAAAACTTTCTGGCAAATTTTGTTCATTTCTTCGGCGTTCAAGTAGTCGGTGAAGAAATACAAAGTGCCGAAACCCTTTTTTGAAAGGCACCCCCAAACATGTATCTTGACGGTGTGGTTTGCAGTCCGTTGGAGCAATCTGCTTGAGGGATTTGCCCAGGCACGTTTGATGCTCGAAAACACCCAAAAAGATGCTTCGTCTGTGAAGATTCCATTGTTCCAATCACGATCCAAGCTCTCTTGAGCCCATGCGAGGCGTTTCGCGACGTGTTTCTCACTCAGCAATGTGCTCCGATATTTAACTTTATTATAGCGCAAATGCCTACGAATTGTTTCGTGAGATATTTTCACATCTTTTTTGTTCAATTTTTGGACCCCTTCACGAAGAGTCAAGGCAGGATTTTTTTAATACAAGTCGCGAACCATTTTTTCGACTTTATCTGACACTTTTCCAACACGCCCAGGAGCCGGAAAGTCATCGACATCTCAACCTCCGAAAACCGGTTTACCCGCTTAGTTACGAACTACCACGATATTTTCATGTATTTTGCGGCAGCTGAATGTATAATTTTTGGTCCTCGAGGGTAAGAACACAAAAAGCGTAACTCGTAGCGTTTAGCGTAAATATCATTCTCCTTGACCTGCCGGAATCCAAGTAACAAGTGTTCTCTTCCATACTGCCAAAACGGCAAGAACTCCATCTACATTAGTATAAAAAAGGTAAACGTCTACGACTTACCGGCTGCGGATAATCGCCGCTATGCTCTTATATGACAGAGTGTACATCCTAAAATAAGAGCAGAACATTAGTTTGTATTGCAAAAATAATATATGAAAATCTACTCCCTTGCCCATTTACCTCTGCCTCTGATATATGAGAATATTCGAAATTCCTATTGGAATGACTAATCAATCATACCACAGTAAACAGTTTGTACAGCTTAATTTATTTTGTCAAATGTCATATGCTACAGAATATAAGTTTTTGGTATTTTACACTGTGTGCTATAGTTCTTATAATTTAAGAGATTTATGAGAATCAACTGTATAATATTGCCATAACCTAATCTTTATTGTCGACTTATTATCCATAAATTTAAATGCTATAAGTACTGCAAACTGCAAAGATTAAATTAAGCTATCTGAGACTTCACAATTTCGTTCATTAGGGGTGGAATTAAGGGTTTATTTTCAACAGATATTCATCATAAATCTCTTAAAACGAGCGTAATTCCGTCCCATGGACGTCTATATATTTGCCACAAATCTTAGTAACATAGACATAACTGGCCGTAAATAAAAAATAATTCTAAATTATTAAACAATAACATATAAAGGATCTACATTTTATAAAATAGGTATAATACAAAAATATAAACAAATTAAAACTCATGATATCGACAAACTTTTTTAACATGACGAAAAAAATGCATATGGATAAGTCTAAAATGTTGGCTAACTATTGTTTGAGATAATTTTTTTATGTCAAGTTCTTGATATGGATGGTGTAATTAATCTTCTAGTGGTTAAACAGAACTGGATGATTTTGATTAGTCATCCATTTATACTAATAATAGCATATTCATAATCTATAACTTGAAATTCCAATACTTAGTAGACGATATTTATTGTATACTGCGAGTAGTGTAGTTAATTCAGCGCCGAACTCAATTGTCAAACATGCATATCGTGGTTTTGTAAGATACAGCACGTGAATCATACAGTAATTACAAAATTTCTCTTGAAATAATCACTACCTATCATATTTGCAATTTTACTTTTAGTTTTCTGTAGTGATACATTATCTGAACTTATCAATAGAGCTATACTCGTACACATCTTCTTAGTTTAGTCTTAAGTAAAATTACATACATACGTAAGCCGAGAACAAGTATTTAATTGAAGCGAATCATGATCATGATCTATGATCATGAGGTCGACTCACGTTTCCAACAAGTGCAAATATACCGAACATAAAGTGATTGATTGAAAAAAAAAAACAAATACTAGTTGTGAAAAATTGTAAGCATTATAACTTGAAAAAGCTATGCGCAATTTTCAATTAGTTCATGAATTAGCTTGCGAAGTTTTTGTTCTATAAGGTAGCTAATGTAAACATTTCGAATTTACCATCTAGATAATACAAAGTGAGAAATAAAACTCTATAAAACTCCGTGGTATCATATATTTAGTAGCAAGTAAACTACAAACAATTTACAAAGAAATTTTAGTGGTACATGGAATAGCACTTGTTGAATAAGTAACCTTTACATAATTTATAGTTATCACTTTTTACTGTACCAAATATTTTAAACATTAGTTTAATCCAATAGAATTGGATCAAACGCAAACTAATGAAATAATTTCCTTATTGCATCATTGTTACGGCCAACAAGTAAATATGCAAACAGGTAGAAGATGCTCCACAGTTTAATTCGAAATTTTAATAATTTTAATGAAAAATTGATATAAATTTTCTTTTTGAAACATGATCAATCTAATTTTAAACCTTAGAAACTTAATCCAAATTCTAATTTCTAGTATTAATTTGGTCTAATATGGTATCCTCAGACGTCCTCAGATATGAGGATGTCTGAGGATGTCTTCTTCTTTCGTTATCTTGGAGTTCTATTGGTTGTATTGTGGAAAGTAGTGTAGTACAATATCCATTGATACTGTGCCCCATATATTCTTATTGTTAACTTCATCTGCATCTTCCTCATTTTGTCTTAATGTGCTTTTTTTCTAGTGCTTTGTACCATATGGGTGCTGCATATAGTATCACGGAATGTGACTTACAATTAGTGTACACCTTTTACTGCATGTAGTTTCCCTTATATTTGGTATTAGGCTACCTAATGCCCAAGGCTGACTTTTCAATTTTTTTGCATACTTATACTCTATAACATGGCCCACTGTGGTGTTGCATACATTGCTATACCGGGTATTATCAGATAAAGAGAGACAGTTAAATGGGGGGAGTTTTTTAGACTTTTATTTGTCGTTTTCCTGCATTATCAATATTTACCTACCTACTTTCGTTTCTTAAATAATTACACAAAAAAACAGAATTATACATTTTCAACAATATCTCTTTAGTTGAAGCTGTGGCATCATTTTAACAAGTACATTCTTAAGGTACTTCCTAAATGCGCTTTTGATTGTTCTTATTAATGCAGTTAATTAATAAGAACAATCAACAGTCCTTTATTTCTGAGAAATTGGCATTAACTTTTGTTTTTTATACAGATGTCATATTGGATTTTTCGATAATTCGCTAGCATTATTTATTTTATTTTCAATAATATATCACATACTTAAAGATTATAGGATTTGGAGCTATAAACTTAATTTAATTTAATTTTTTTAAATTAGACAATGAAATAAGTATATTAGAAAAAGTAATGCTTAACCTATTAACAACTAAGCAACAAATCGTAACAATAATATGCACTACATAAACTGTTCCATATGTTGCCCTTCTTGCTGGATACAGTTTTTGACCCTCTACAAAGCAGAGTTAAGGTATTTCTATTAAGACGCTACATCCACCTAGAAACATGAAAAAATTGTCGATATTCGGGATGAATTTTCTTGGGAACTATTAATGATAAATAAACATTTTTTTCTTTAAATTGAAGATAAATTTATTGTAAATATGGTGAAGCGAACACAATTTAAGAATATATAAAACCTGAAGAGATATGCCCCCTGGAATTGAGCGTCTATTTTGCTACCCGGTGCGGTGACCCTTC
Source organism: Rosalia funebris (assembly GCA_037954035.1). NCBI lineage: Eukaryota > Metazoa > Arthropoda > Insecta > Coleoptera > Cerambycidae > Rosalia > Rosalia funebris. The sequence continues at coordinate 34,604,250 of JAZFAV010000002.1, forward strand.
TGCTAAAGCTATAAGTTAAGTGCATACAAATCATATTGACGATCGCTGTTTTCCAGAATTGTTTTTAAAAAAACGGCACATGGAACTGACGTACAAAAATTCGGTACAAACTCAGTTATTATCGTAATTTGTTTAAATAATTTTGGTTATTTTTTTAAAATGCGACTGTCATTCTGTTAACAGCGGCTTAAAGCATGAATGTGTCAAATTTCAAATGAATCTGTCGATCGGTTCTCGAAATATGACGGTCACCGTTTGGGATTCAAAGGAAGTTGTCTTTCTTTTAAGATGATGAATTCTCGTGCTTGTTTCATCTTTTTTAGAGCTAGAAATTTTATGCGTGTAGATTATTACAACAGAGTAGGAAAAAAGTGCATGAAATAATGATTCCTCAAGTTTGTCTCTGATTGGTCAAGTCGATTATTGTTCCGCGCCCGACGAGTGCGCTTATTGAGGGGCGCAGGTAGCAGCATTAGCCGCCCTCTATCCCGTGACTGAAAGCTTTGTATCTCTGTAAATTTTAAGGATATAAACTTCAATCTTTCAGAATATATTTTTAAGTCTTCATACTATAATAATATTCGAAAGAAAATGATCGAAAATTTTTAAGATTTTAGATGGATGTAGCCCCTTAATTAAAACCAGTGTATCTCTGACATGTTCTTCAAAGACCAACATGTTTCCTGGTGCCTCAAAGAAGTATACCTCAAATTTTGCATGCCTCCATAAATAAAAGTTGAGATTTCGCTGACCATAAAACGTTTCCGCTATTTGCAATAACCATTTCATTAAAAATGCCCTGTAAATATTCAGTTACGATACGCCTTTATTATGAACTGTAGTATTGAAATCAAATTTCGTTAAAGCACCCAACAGTTTCTCTAAAGAGCCCAATTAGATGATTTCCTACTAATGTTTAAATTTAATTACTTTATAATGCAAGGAAATAAGTTAAATTTGCTTATGATACCACACCAGGCTTTAAGCCAAATTTGGTTCGAAATCTTCTTTGGCTAGTTTTATCAGAAATGTCAATGGCCCAATAGTACGTATTACATATGTTATAAATCTCACAACTTGTGAACCTAATTTCGTCAGTCTGTAATACTTTCGACGAAAATTTCGGATCTTAACGGCATTTTTGTTGATACCATTAACAAAATCTAACTCGCTCTCCAAAATCATTTCTATCCAATCCCTGAACAATAATCGATTTGTATGGATGTATGATAAATCATTTGGTACAGCAAATAGTAGTTACTATAAAGTATGTAACGGTTACTTATTCGAAAAGTTCTATTCCATGTATTCTTACATAAAATTATTTTTACAATTGTTCTCAGGCTCTTCACCAAATTACTACGTTATTGTTTTGCTCTTCGTTAGTAATATTATAATTGTCACTTCCCTTGTTCAAATCTTTCGACAGCCCAGGCATAATTTTATAATTAATATACCTATATAAATAAAAGTAATAATACTCTCAATACTATTTTATTATAGAAAAATATTGGTAACAGAAACAAAATATAAACTTTTAACTTAAATATGATGAATTATTACTACGTTATGATGTGTGAATAACAGATTTATTAATAAAATACATTAAGATTCGCTGTTCAGAGTTATAGTTCGGCCAATTGCAAGAAATTTGGGCCAGCACACTTCCTGAAGGGTGGGCTAAGCTGATAGATATAATGCCTGCCAAAATGAAAGCTGTTATTGTTAGTAAAGGTGATGTACCACAGTTTTGATGAAGCGGCCCAGCTGTTGTAAACCGCGAATCTTAATGTTTTTATTAACAAACTTGTCACTGACACTTCATAACGTAGTAATATTTCACCGTATTTAAGTTAAAAGTTTATACTGTGTTTCTGTTGCCAATTTTTTTCTTTAATAAAATAGTTTTGTGAGTGTCATTACTTTCATTTAAACATATTAGTTGCAAAAGTATGCCTGGCCGAATTATTATGAGCCTAGGCTTGTATCTTTGTTGCATGTTATAGACAAGCATAAATATTAAAATTACCGCCTCAAATCCTATAATTTTCGGCTCATGTGATACGTCATTGAAAAATTAATATGAAAAGTTTATGTTCTCAGAAATAATTAATTGTAGATTTTTTTTATTAATACAACTAAAATCACCTTTAAAAAGTACCTTAAGAATTTACCTGCTAAAATGTCTCCACATTTCCAATTAAATAGATGAGGCATTTCTAAAGATGCATCATCCATTTTTTGCGATTACTTGAAAAACAAAAATAAAATTTGATAACACACTGAAAAACAAATCAAATTCCTTAAAAAATTTCCCGAACTATCTCTCTATCTCTGATAATACCCAAGATGGCAATGCACGCAACACCAAAGTGGGCCATATATATAGCATAGTTTATACCATAATAATACATACCATACTATAATAATACATACATACTATACATAATAATACATACCATAGTTTATAGCATATTTAGTACAATAATTTACCACATACATAGTATAAAACGTATATAAAACGTCTTTTGAATATAACAAACACTGGTTATCAGGCAGTCAGTAAATGAAGTGTAAAACTGAGTACATACGAGAAGTAATCCAAAAACGAACAAATAACAATTGTTAATACTATATTTTACTTTTAAGAAGAATGCTCTCGGAAAAAAATCAGTCTGGGATATTTCAGCATCCACTTTAACTTTTTTAATGAAAATTATCTGTCATAAAAGTCATTCATTCTTCATACTCTATAAATTTAATCTTGAAATCATAGTAAACTTAAAGCACCTTATTTATCATGCAGTAACCTGGGTTCAATCAAATTTTGATAGTATTTCCAATATATCCACTATACTTACAAAAACCATGACCATCACAACAAATAACGTTTCGGTCTTTTTAGAGAATCTTCACTAATGTTTTATCAATTCTTCATCCCACTTGAATCATTACTCAGAAACTTATTACAACCACTGTAATAAACTTCTTATAAACGAATGATATATAACAAAACTGCTGACAGTTTTACACTAGCTATAGATAATTGATAAAAGAAAATTAAAAATTCGATTTTGTACTTTTTCTTTGCTTATGCCTAAATATAGGTACACATACATGTACTATTTATCCAAACCCCCGCCTCAATGGCACGTGACGTGGCATTAAGTGACGATATGCGAAAATCAATTGTTAATGCTCATAAACAGAGAATTTCGGCTCGGAAAATATGTGCTACATATTCTCTGCCTAAATCTACACTGCAAGGCAGTACCAGCTTGTGTAACAATACTGGATACACAGCCCACAGGAAGAAAACTAGTGACCATCCCAAACTTCACGCTCTGCATCAACATGCTCTGAAGAGAATTGTAACAACAAACCGACAAGCCAGTGTAAGAAAAATTATGGTATTATGGAGGCAAGCAATTGGAAAAAATATTTCTGTATCCACAACTAAACGCTCAATAAAGAAAATATGATACAAATTCTAAAGGAAATGTAAAGTTTGATTCTTTACATTTTACTTTTGAACTTACCGGTTTCTCCTTCAGGCAAAATAAAAGCCGTTATTAACTAAGCGACAGAAAGCCTTTCGGTTACAGTAGGCCACATAACATAGGCACTGGACTTGGCCTATGGACTACAATAATGGCACCAGGTAATTTTGAGTGACGAATCCAAATTTGTTTGGGTGAATTATGTTTGGGTGATACCAAACAGAAAACGTGTGCTAAGAATCCCACAGGCAACTTATCATCCTGACTGTTTGGGTAGGAAAGTGAATTTCCCTACGCCTTGTATTATCTGGGGGTATATGAGTGGTATGGGCTTAGGAAAATTGCATTTCGTAGACGGTACTGTGACAGCAGAGAAATATAAATAAATTTTGATACAATGCCGGCCAGAATTAAAGCTGTTATTGTTAATAAAGGCGATGTAACACAGTTTTGATGAAGTGTCCAAACTATTCTGAACCGCAAATCATAATGTTTTTTATTAACAAACTTGTGACTGACACATTATAACATAGTAATATTTCATCGTATTTAAATTTATACTTTGTTTCTGTTACCGATATTACATATTCTTTGATAAAGTGGTTTTGAGAGTGTTATTACTTTTATTTCAATATATTAGTGGTAAAATTATGCCTGGCTGAACTATTATGATCCTGTTCTCATAATAATTGGAAATCATTTCTTAATTACCACATTAATAATTTTATTGTTTTAAGACCTGATTTAATGGCTTCAGATGTATATTAAATAAAACTTTTAATCTATTTCATTAAATACAATTTATGAACAAATGCTTTGCAATCGTATAATCATAAATAATTATTAAAAAATAGCACCTAATTTCGATTATGTTCAATTAATATCTGTAGACGAAAATATATTTCAAACTAGACTGCATCTAAACAAAGCACCGTTATTACTAACAAGTAATACTGAAATATAAAATAAAACTGGAACAGGTGAGCTTATATCCACACTTTAAATATTTGTTAGTAAAAATAATGTTCAAAAAATGAAATATGGTTTCCTTCTGTTTCTATCCCAATACCCAAATGTAGTTAAAATAATATATCTGTATATACAAATTCATAGCAATATGTGTTTTTTATATAAGATGATCTAAAATTCAGAAGTGAGACTTGACACTAACCATTTTAAGTTTACCATTTTTATAAATATTTTTAACAGAGATGACTGATACTGTATTAATTTTATATTTAAATATTTTAATACAATAAACATGTACCAGCTGCTCTCTTTAATATATTTACTTTGAATGTAAATTTTAGTATATCCGATACAAATATGGATTATTTTGAAAACAAATCCAGAGCAGGGTTATATGATACGATAACTGGTTATTCAAGGAGTAAAAAAAAAAAAGGAAAATGAGTACATATGTATACATAAATGAAGTATTTTCTACCACCACCATGTGATAATTGTTAAATTAAAAGTTTGGCTGAAAACAAATATTCTGATATAAGTAAGAAGAGAAATATCTAAACTCCAAGGCGGAAACTTCAGGGAATAGGAGAGCATTGAAAAACAATATGGGTTCGGTCCAAAAATATTGTCGTATTTTAGATACAGAGTGTTTTTTACAAGTTTTTATTTTTAAACGATTTTGATAAACACAAATATTTATTTAGAATACAGCTACCCAATGAAAATATTACAAATATAAATTTAAGTTTTAAATATACAAGATTACAATTAATATGGAAACTAATTATAATTATGTGCTTAATACAATAGTGATATAAAATACAATAACTACAGAAACCATATATTCACAAAAAAGTACTATCAAACAAGAGGAGCAGAGACATACTACATTGCAAATATGTTACCAGTATAGGTATTTCTTCTATATTAAACATTTTGTGTTGATCTTGTACTACGGAGTACTTTACATATATATTGGGGATGATTGAAGTAAATTGGTACGTGGCATTTGAAAATAAAGTGTATTTGGAAATCTCGTTGTAGTTCTGGGGGTTTGAAAATAATGTGTTGTTTTGATTTGGATGTATTGGTAGAGCGTTATTTACAAATTCTATGGTTGTTTTTGTAAATTCGTTGTCGTTATCATTCAAGTTAAATGTATTTTCTAGGTGTGAGGCAAACGCGCGGCACTTTTCTTTATCACTACATATCCTTTCGTTGTTGATTTGCAGTGGTGGGATAATCGTTGGCTGTTTTAATAGTCTTCTTGTAGCTTTCCATATTGAAGAATCTCCTGGTTCTATATCTGCCAGATATTTTTGGTAAGAATTAAATCTATGATTATCCAGCTCCCACTGTACTTGATGCGTAAGGGCGTTAAGTTCAATTTTATACCTCTGAAATCTTGTTCTCTGCCACATTCTTCTGAGTTTATGTTTTTGTCTAATCAATTGTAATATTCTTTCAGGTGGATGTAGGTGACTGTTACGTCTAAAAGAGTTTCGATGGTTAGTTGTCGAGATGTTTATTGCTTTTACGATGTTTTTTGTAAAATCTGCAACAGCTGTTTCTATATCTTTGCGAGAGTTTAAGTTGGGTACTTTTAGCAGTCGGTCTAATTCAGTATGAAATTTTTCCCACTCCACATAGCCATTGATTAATCGTGGTGTGGGCTTGTTAAGCACAGGTGATTCTATAAATGTTGAAATGGTTGGAAGGTGATCAGAGTCTAGTTCAACGTAGACATTTGTATATACTGGCCTCGGAAAGTTTTTTTGAAGCAGAATATCCAGAACATCTGGTTGATGGTCTTGGCGATATGGGTAGTACGTTGGTTCATTGGGAGCAGTTACCTGAATTCCATGGTTCGTTGTTATATTATGAAGTCTTATTCCATTTGGGTTGTTTACGCGACAATTCCAAGCAGTATTTTTACAGTTGAGATCACCAAGGACCAATGTACCTTGATTATTGTCGAATAGAGTAATGATGTATGTCCCTATCGCATAGGCGTCTGTTTGGTTGTAAGTAAGCAGAAGCTACGGTAATTGTATTATTATTAGAAAGTTTTAGTTCAATAGATGTGGCTTCAATTTGTTGTAGTTCTAGTAAGTATTTCTCGTAATGTGTTAAGCTTTCTTTTAATTATAATTGCTACTCCTCCGGATGCTATTTGTGCGTTTCTATCTCGCCGGTAAACTTGATAGCCAGGTATAGTGAATTTTTCATTGATGATAAAGTGAGTTTCAGTGACACATGCTATATCTATATTGTGTGATGCAAGAAAAGCTATAAATGTAGCTCTCTTGTTTTTTAGACCATTCGCATTCCAGTTGGCGATTGTTAAATTTTGTAAAATACGATTTCTATTTGCCATTGCTAAATAATGAGGAAAATAATGATAAAAAGAATTTTTTGATTTGTTCAATAAAAGGTGAGATTATATTACTGATAATTTGGCTTAATGTTGGTGTTAAATCGTTTAAGTTCGGAGGTATGTTTGTTGCGGCAGAAGTTTCGTGTTTACTATTATTATTATTATTATTACGCACAGCATTTGCATATGATTTTCCTTGTTGAATAAGGTTTGAATTTGTTTGGCTTGCGGGGTTATTTGTAGAAATGATATTATGTTCTTGTGTTTGAATTCTAAATTTCTTTATTTTGAGATAATAAGAGCAGCCTCTGTAGTTGGCTGTGTGATTTCCCCCACAGTTAACACACGAAGGTTGTTCATTACGAGTTTTAGGGCATTCAGAGTAATGATGAGGCTCTAAGCATTTTATACAACGTGGTTCAAGTTTACAATAATTCTTTGTATGACCATATCGCTGACAACGAGTACACTGTGGAATATTGGGTGATTTCCTTCTGAGTTGTACCTCGATTATTGAATAAAATAAACGTTCTAATTTAAAAATATCTAATTCCTTTCTGTCTTTTGTGATTTCGATAGCACATATTGGAATTGGTTTTTTATCCTTGTTCAGCAGTCTGGTAACTTTCTTGATATTATATTTTACTTTTAATTCGTCCTCAATTTCTTTTTCAGTTATCGAAATAGGAATGTTACGAATAACTACAGACATATTTGTATTTTCCGGATTTTGATAAGTATAGTATTGGACCTGCTGTGTGTCGTAGAATGCTGTTAATTTTCTATAATCATCTTCTGAATAGACATTTATTTTAAGGGAATCTGTGCGATTTTGTGTTGTAAACTCTCCGCTGATATTTAATTTAATGTCTTTTAGAACTTCTTGGTAATTATTCGCATAGTGTAAGTAAATAGGTGGGATTTTTTGCTTTTTATTTTGTTCATTTATATTACTTTTTTCTTCACCTGTTATTGATTTTTCAAGTTCTGATGGTAGATAATATTTATTTTTTGATAATATTGCTTCACTGTCGATTAATACATTTTTTTTTTTGAGTTTCACTAAGTTCTGGGGAACGTAGACGTTTTCTAGAGTGTTGACCATCAAGATGTGTTGTCATTGTGCATGATATCTTAAAGATATCTTAGAGATACCTTTTCTTTAGCAGGTATTATTTTATTTTGGTATAAAATGTAAATACAATAGAGTACAGTAGGCAATAATAAAAACTTATCGCACTTACAGATATAAGAAATAATTGTCGCAGATAGCGCAACTTCAATGAACACTACTACACTCACCGAATGCTCGCATAGAACTATTTTTTTTCTCTTATATTCAGTTAATTTTACAAAGTGAAAAGTAAACCAAATAAAGTAATTTTTTTATTATATTATTATTAATTATAATATTATTAATTATATTATTTTAAGTAAACTTCATTTCATTTTAATTTTTAAATTGTTTATTATTATTTTTAAATTTCGCAAATATGGGGTGCATTTGCAGTGATTATGGTGATCACGAAGACGTTTTTGCAAGAAGGATACGCTGAGAGAAATCTCTATTAACCATAAGAACAAATCAATTAAACCCATAAAAATATCCGAATAGATTGCCTTATTACCACAGTAAAAGTTATTTTGTTAAAATGGTTTACGAAACGTTAAGAAAATTGTTGGCAACATTTTGTTTATTGCTACAATTCGACGGCTTTCTTACCACTAATCCGTACGTGATTTAAAAATAAATAACTAATCTTAGTGTCTTAAGATTATAATAGTTTAGGTTTACAAAACGTTAAAAAAAATGTTACTAACATTTTGTTTATTGCTACAATTCACCAACTTTCTTCCCACTAATCAGTGCGCTATATAAAATAAATCACTGGCCTTCGTGTCTTAAGATTATGATAGTTTGCACCGTTTTAAGGTACGACGGTTTTAAACTATTACTGGAAAAAAAATAATTCAAAAAGCATAGGTTAGTCACCTAAAATTGACCCTCCCTTTATTTCTCTTAATTTCAATCGAATCGAAAAATTCAAAAAAGGATTTTACATGATTTTTATAATTTTTTTGAATATTTAAACAAATTTTCAAAAACTGCAAATTGAAAGGGGGCGAACATTTTTTTATTTTTTTTTTTAATGGAACACCCTGCATTTTTTTACTTAAAAAAGTTACCCATAGTTTTCTGATCACAAAAATATATAATTGCTGTATCTTGGTAAGTATAGTTCTTGAGATATTCATACAAATATATAGTCACATCACAGGAATAAGTTTAGCATAAGACCATAAATCAGGAGAGCTATGAACCGAAATGATTTAAAGAAACAATGCTTCGTTTGACAGTTATGTTATGTTTGACTTATGTTTGATTGTTATATTATTAATACGCTTTAAGTTAAGTTTTAATACACTTGTTAATATATCTAATATATTGATATGGGATATTCATTAGTCGAAAGGAAAGAAATATTAGAAATTTACTTAACCAGCAATAAAAACAAATATATAGCTAAAAGAGAATATGCAAGAAAATATCCTGAAAGACGCGTTCCCTCCAAGAACACTTTCTCTAATATTTATCTCAAGTTTGGGGACAGCGAATCCTTAAAAGATAAGAAACGAGAAAGAAAGAAGCCCAAAACAGGAGAAGATATGGAAATGGACGTTTTACTTTTTTTTTTACCGAACACCCCAATAAATCTACTAACGCTGCTGCAGAAGAATTTAATATTTCTCAAGCAAGTATAAGACGTATATTAAAACGTCACAAATATAAGCCTTATAGTATTTTGCCAGTTTAGCTTTTAACTGAAAATAACTTTGCCGACCGAAGGGCTTTTTGTAGAGAGATGATTGAGAGAGCACAAAACGACAATAACTTTTTAAAAAACTTATTTTGGACCGATGAAAGTAGCTTTTCAACGGCTAGACTTTTTAATAGGAAAAATGCACATTATTGGGCGCCCGCAAATCCACATATAAAAAAGATAAAAACCCAAGGATATAATAGAGTAAATGTGTGGTGCGGTATTCATCAAAATACAATTGTGGGTCCCGTATTCATTAATAGGTCCTTGAATGCACTTCAGTATTTGAATATTCTTCGGGGTGAAGTAGAGAACTATTTAGATAATATTCCCCTTGCAACCAGGAATTCTGTTATTTGGCAACAGGATGGTGCTCCTCCACACTCTGTACGGAACGTAACGGAATATTTAAATGACAAATATCTATTTTGGATAGGAAAATACGGTCCTAAACATTGGCCTGCTAATAGCCCAGACTTGAGTCCTTTGGACTTCTTTTTGTGGGGAACACTAAAACAAAACATATACGAAAATTCGGTATATAATAACTCGAATGAGTTGAAGGACTGTATCAGTCAAGAAATAAAAAATTTGCGGCAATATGTTCATTTATTTGAAAACGTTAGAAATGAATTTATTAAAAGATGCCAGCTGTGCCTTGATAGAAACGGAGGATACGTGGAGAACATATAGATATGTTTAATTTTAATAAAGTTCATTGGTTTTATGTTATTTATTATTGCGCATTGTTTTTTTTTTTATCATTGTTTCGTTATTTATGTTTTGTGTTCATTAAACTTTGTTGTTGTCATTTTAATAAAGGTTTATCAAAGAATTTTCATACTTGTTTTCTTAAAAAACAAGATGTGTCGTTATATCTCAAAAACATAGCTCTCCTGATCTTATGCCAAACTTATTCCTGTGATGTGACTATATATTTGTATGAATATCTCAAGAACTATACTTACCAAGATACATCAATTATATATTTTTGTTATCAGAAAACTGTGGGTAACTATTTTATGTAAAAGAATACAGTGTGTTCCATTTAAAATAAAAAATAAAAAATTGTTCGCCCCCTTTCAATTTGCAGTTTTTGAAAATTTGTTTATATATTCAAAAAAATTATAAAAAATCATGTAAAATCCTTGTTTGAATTTTTCGATTCGACTGAAATTACGAGAAATAAGGGGGGGGTCAATACTAACTTAGGTACTAACCCGGTACAATTATCTGAAGCAACTTCAAGAAAAAGCTTTGCGGTATTTTAACTCGACAAAGGACACCGCAAAATATGTAAAATATATAAAATTATAGTCCTCTAAACTATCTAATTTTACCTACAAATTCATTAAATATATGTATGTGATAATTAACCTCCAAAAAGATCGTTCGAAAAAGATCGCCTTGTAGATTAATTAAATACAATTTTCCGACAGGTTAAGACTTGATGCAAACTATGGAATAAGTGATATTACACGTAGTATATGTATGTTTCACGCCTCGTTAATCTGAAGTTAAACACATTGATCAATCTGGCATGCGTTTAACTTTTGTTAAATATTTATCAAACTTATAATAAGTTAGCACGTTTTATGATTCCAATTACCCAGGTCTTAAAATCGATAACATTAACGGGACATAAACTGAATATAAGTTATTTTTACATTATCAATGTCCAATTTTGGAATTTACCAAATATATCCTTATAAAATAAATATAATATTGTTTTCAGCCTCCTTTTCGGCGTCAAATTTAAATATAAAATTGAAATTGACAAAAAACTTTGTAGACGATAATGGGTTACTAACGCCTTGCCAGTTTGGTTGGCAGTGTTAGTTTTAGTAGACATAATCATACTTAAAAACGTATTTCATACGGAAACTGAAAACAAGGGTTGCATAGAAAATATTATGTATAACACCCGGAAAATGTTTGGTGTGCTTCCAAGGAGCATTTGGCTCAATCTAAAATTGTCAATTGGTCTAGTAAATAACCACTTTCCAGTTCTAACAAAACCGAAAACCAGTTTTCCATAAACACCAAAAACTTCTGCATAGATAGTTTTTTCAACACGCGTTTCACCAACCAAATTGGTGTCATTAATTGATTAAAACTAACCAACAAGTTTCTAATAAACAAAATCGTTTTTTCCTATGACAAAGTACAATGAATCAAATATAATTATAATCTTATTATAATTCCATGGCTCTGAAACTTACAAAGAATCCTTAACTCCAAAACCTATCCACGGGTTTTGTGATTACTGAAGTAACGTACATAATATCTGCCGAAGATTAATAATGGTTAGGCCTCTAGCTAGGATTTCCGTCGAGTCTGGACACACCGTTTTAATAAATTTTCAAAGATCTCCAAAAATCAATATCACTAATTTAATAGTATAATCTGAATAGAGTCTAAACGGGTAACAGTTATACAAGTAAAGGAAATATGAAAAAAATTAAGAGCTTAATTTTGAATAAAACTATATACAAGCATATGTTAGTAAACCATAAGCTTTATAAGTTAACTTTGTACTCTGTAAAAATTATCTTTTACGACCGTATTTTTTCAGATGTAGAGGAGCTGTCTGCTAGACTAAGTTTAATGGCGGCAACCACCAGCGAAAAGGGTGAGCTGTTGGAACCGACAGGAATAGGGCCTATTAGTGAAAACTACCTCAATAACAGATGTGTTTATTTGGAACAACTGCTGAGCGGTAAGATTTCTATGTAGACATACATAAATACGCATCAAAGGAACTAAATCACAAGGACGGCATGTGCTTGTTTTGAATTGAGTCTAATTACCATTGATGAAAAGGAATAAGTAATAAGTATTCGGAGAAAAATACCCATGCAAATGAAAATACCGCGCCTAAATTAATATCTATTAAATTACACATTGAATTATGTTATATTGTATGTGTTCTTAATCTATTTTCTGAGATAACTAGCATACCAATGCTAGATTACAATGCGCTTATTTGAATAAAATCTATAACATTTTGCATCCGGAAATTATGTTAATTACATACTTAATTACTTATATCCTTTTCGATTCTTATATTATTTCAAAATTACATCGATAACAGGGGCAATCGATATTCTTTAAATATTCGGCAATACAAAAATATTAGACCACCAAGTGAAACATACCCAAAAATACTAAATTAAACAGGGGCGTACATGGATGCGAGTGATGCGTCGCATTCCTTAAAAAATTGGCAAATTAGTGTTATTTAAGAGTTCGATCGATTTATTCAATTTAATACAATTTTTTTATTATTTTGAACCGACCGCAAACATACATTATTTACTTTAAACGCTACCATCAATTTTTTATTTCAAATCGGCCGTGAAGGCGCCCGAAATTATTGGACTCCCGCGTTACTTGCTGCAGTGCTGAAATGCGATGGTCCACGTTACATCCAAGCTACCCGTTAGATGGGCGAAAAGGTGAGTGATCTTACGCAGTCAACAGTGGAACCTCGAGTGGGTGTTGTTGTTTCAACTCAGTTATGCGATTATGTGAACGCATCTTGGCGACTGTCGCCTTAACATAAGGAAGATTTGGAACGCTGTTTCAAGTAATTATGGAAAATAAAAGTGAGGAATGGGATGGAGAAATCGTTATTTGTGCTAGAGGCCTTTTAACTTTATTGCGCGACTTTCATTTTAATTTTTTCTTAGCAGTGTTTTCTGCAATATTCCCACATTCCAAGAGTCTGTTTAAAATTCTACAGACAAAAATATCAGATATTAGTTAGTGGAATAAAAATATCGCCGATTTCAAATCACATATTCAAAAAATGAGAAACGAGTTTAGTGACATTTAGAACCGTATGGACAGATTTGTGTTAGAAAATCAACCGCCAAGTAAAAGAATGCATTTGGATTTAATTCCTAAGAAGATAAGAAAAGCACTTACGCACGATTGTTTTATGTTGTGTTATGTTATGATTGTTTTATACGTTATTACTTTGAACATTAGTGAACGGTTTAGTTAAATTTCTAAACTGAAATTCTTAAATCTAGATTCCACACAATTTACTTCATTCGTAAAACGTTGACGAACTTTTTTCTTCTTTAGTAGATACATATGGAACATTCTTTGACGCAAATCGTTTAAAAAGTGAACTTTCAGTGATTTATAGTGATCCCGATATGAAAAAGAGCACTGTGTTTGAGCTTCACCAATATATTATATCCCTTCAATTATCTTCTATTTTTCCGGAGTCATCAAAATCATGTCGTTTAATTTTGACTATTCCTGCCACAAGCAGTTCCGCGGAAAGATCATTTTCATGTTTAAAGAGAATAAAGACTTATCTACAAAATTTTCAAAAACAAGAAAGACTTTTAGCTTTAGCATTAATAAATATTGAAAGCGCCTTGTTAGAAGATATGATCGTCTCCAATTTGAAGAAACAGTGATAGACATTTTCACTGGACAAACAAAAATCGAAGAATTGATCTTCATTTTAAAAATTAGGGTATATACCTCAGTATAATCATTTTAGGTTAGTGTCTTTTTTTTATTTTTACCATTTTCATATGGCCTACCATAAATCTGACTAGACCTCTTCCCCTTATAAAATTTTTATCACATCCCTAGATTCTTTTCTCACGCTATACCCCTGATCGATAGTACATGCAAAAGGAAAATTCAAGAAGGTATTGATAGTAATATTACATTATTGCATTAATTAATACATCATCAGCGTTTCAAGAAAGTAGATAAATCCGAAAAATAATAAAATAAGACTTAATTTATATTTTACTAGTGTTAGACTAGAAAATTTTCTGCATATAATAGCATCATAGTAAGCGACCCTTAAAAATATTTGTTTCTGCTTTCCTACCGAAACAAATTGAAAATGTTGCATTAAGATATTGATATTTTTATGCTCCGAAGAACGAACTTCCATGCGTAAGTCTTTTTTCATATCTTTCGTTAAGTTGAATTTGTAGCAAAATTGTGATTTTTTACGTCTCAGCCAGCAAATATAGCATTTTTTTCAAGCGTATTATACTCCTGGGAAAGGGAACCTTTGACGCAGTGATGAAAATGGGACCAGTTGTTCACGATACCGAAAGATCATTGAGATTTTTAATATTAAGTTTTGTGAAAGATTTTTTTTTTTTTTTTGGGAAGCTATTTACTGTTAAGGAACTTTGTTCTGTTGGATAGCTGCGTCAGTTGCGGTGGGATTTGCGATGCTGGGAGACTGATTGTACGGCGATTGCAGGATATTTTATATTGGAGGATTCAGGCAGTTAGTAACGTTATCATCAGGGAAGATGGTTTAAACTCCTTACTTTTTAAGGGTATCATATACTAACATTTCCTAATTATAATGTCCTATTTCCTATATATTATAAACCCCTGGACAGAATTAATGCACCAGTGAAACTTAAATAAAAAAAAATAAAAGTAATAAATGCACCATTTATTACTTTTATTTTTGCGAAGATTTAAAGAAAGAAGCAATACCGTCAAATGCAATGAAAATGGTGTTAATGACAAAATTTAAAGAAAAAATTGGAGATGAAATTAAATCGTAAGAATTTGAATTCAGTAGCACGATCCTGACTTAGCTCTTACCACTGTTTCCATTCGTCTGGGCATGTTATTGATCAAGTGGTGACTGGATTCCTGAGGAATATTCTCCCATTCGACAAGAACAACTTATTCGAGTTCCCTAAGAGTCAGGGGCAGGTATGTGGCGCCTAAGCGATCGTTTTAGATCCGCTATGGGGTTCATATCTGAGCTTCTTGGTAGCCAGTCCATAGTTAGAATTAGAGCACGCCACAATTGTTCCATTTCATGTGTGACTCGACGGGTCGGTTTACCGACGCATGGCGCGCGACTCTATCTATTTTTTAAGACGATTTGCATTTAGATATCGCTTGTCCTGGGATTCTACAGTATCTTGCAAGTTTGTTGAAACATTTAACTGTTCAACTAATTGCTGATTATCTAACTCCTAACAAATTGGCCATATATCGCTGGCTACGTCTCTCATTAACCAGAGTTGTCGCTTTCACTGCTTTATCTTTTCTTAAGTCGCGTGGACGATTCATTTCTTCTACTCTGAGTGTACTGGACAAAGTGTTTCATTTACTTACTTGATGACATTAAATATTAAAAAATCACTAATGTAACTGAATTTATTGCAAAAAATACAAATCAATTTAGACAACGTTAAATATATTATTAACAAATGTTACTTTACATTTGTCAAACAATTATTTTCAGTAGAGACAGAGAATATTCTAGACCACCTACGAAAAATTTTTAAGGATTTAAAACTTATTATAAGAAATAATGAAAAGTTTGGCTGATGCATTAATTTTGTTGGCTGATGCGTTAATTTTGTCCAGGAATGTATTTTACTTAATTTCATGGCTATTGTCCTGCTTTTGTTAATTGTTAAATACAACATGTCTCCATAAAAATAACGATCGGTTATATTTTAAATATTATTTAATAAGCTACGTGCAGCAATGCTTGGTGACAAATTAGTTATAACAATTAAAACGTTTTATTAGAATGACATTAAATCAGTCGTATTGATTGATGATGGTAAACCAATTAATTTTACGAAATCACAATTTAATCAAATACACATTAATCGCTATTATAATATAGGCATAGTATAGTTGTATGCAAAAGTATTTCATGACGTTTTATTTAAAATTCAGCATTGGTTTTATTCCCCGTGAAAATGACAGCAATCTTTGACAACTAAATATTTAAGATTTAAAGACCAATTAATGTAATTATTTTACAAAATAAATTGAAAAAGTAACGAATTTCGAAAGAAAATTGTCCATTTTTACTAGTTTCAATTTAAAATAATCTATTAAACATTCTTGTATACCCACTGTAAATAGATTGTTTAGAATAACATGTAAGATTTAGTACACTGATATTTCTAAAATCGATAAAATTATAACAGAGTTACCAAGACAATATGAAAATGCATATTCCTGATTCCACAAAATTCGTTATTTAATGAACCCTTCTAACTTAAACAGTTAGAAGGGTTCGAAAGAAATGTATTATTTAAAAAAATATATTGAGGGAACATAATTGTTTGTGATAATTCGAATGTTGAAAAGTTCTATAAAATCGTACTCTTTTTAAAAAACTCCTTTAAAACTAAAAAGGAGCTAACTCCGTAAAAATGTGAAATTTAACAGTAGGTTTTGAATGTTATGGCGTATTCAGTTTTACTTCATTTAATTTCACTCTCTGCGAATTATAGGCAAAGTTTCAGTTGACTATTTTAGTGTGGCATACCACGTTATGTTCAAATTCGGTTAACGTGTATAATGGAATAACTAATATTATGGATCCTTTGAGCTTTAAACGTTTACTCATTTAATTTATTATTCTATACATTTATATTGTGTATATTCTAGTGTAAATATTTTCATATTTGATTCAAAAATGTTTATGCAGTTACTTCTATTTTTTACAGTGCGCAAAGATGTCAACAAAACTGGCACGTTACCTAAAGGAAATGTTTATATAGAAGAAAGCAACTCTAAAACTTAAAGGAAACTATATGTGGAACTCGCAAAACATTTTGAATTAACATCAGTCATTGAATGTCATCTTATAGTCAACATACCGTATATTAAGACCTGTAATATATCTAGTATTATTAGTATAGACTATAGAATATATTTTAGGAAATGCAAATTGAGACAATGTTTTAAAAATAAGACTCCAAAAATAGAACTTTAGCACAGCTGAATAATATTTCAATATTCTTTACTGGCGTTTGTTGACGTTTTGTCACTAAATAATCAAATCACTCAAGTGTCATGCACAGTAAATACTTATAATACAAATATTATAACCTGTAATTAACAATTTCACGTCTAAAATACATTTTCGATTATGTGTTGTATATGGGATATTTTTATTAATAATATATTTAAATTACATTATTATATAAATTGCACTTTTAATTTATCGTTTTATATGCGTCACATTCTTTTCTAAAAAGACTATAGCTACAGTAAATTTGCAGGGCTTAATATATGCATCAATAAGGTTAACTTGTCTAATATTTTTTTAATATATAAACGTGTAAATTGTACCATTGTATTTATTTGTGTAATAGAGATCAAATGTTTACTATAAATTACCTCCATGTATTTCTTGTAGATAATGCAAATTGTATTTATTATGTATATGTAAATTATTGCCAATAAAATGTTATTTATTTTAATTACGTTTTATTACATTAAACTAAATGTTCTTATCTGTAATAAATAAATACAGGAAAATCAGAGTGTGCATGTATCTGCTTATACGCCAAAGTTTCGATACAAACTATATCGAGATTAAAATAACTACAGAACACATTTATAGTTTTCACTTTCTATTTGGTTTTCAAAAAGATCGTTGGAAAGTTTGCCAGATACTTGTGAAAAATTGGGATTGACAAATATTTTGTGAGAGCAAGCTTATTTTATAAATTGATATTTTAAAGTTGTGATATTGTGAAAATGTGATGTAGCAATTATTTACTTTTTGAAAGACACTTCGTAAATAAATCGAAGTTCGTAAATAATGAATTCAAAGAAAAAAATTATTAATGAAAAACATTTATTTTAAAACAGAAAAATATTTCTGCACTGCTCTAATGTTCTGTTTACTTTTACTAGTATCATGATTAGGCAGCCCACCTTACATTACAACACACCACATTTATATCCCATATTTTGATAATTTTCTTTACTTTTCGTTAGAGAAGCAAAGTATTTTTTTAATTTTAAAATTAAATTTTGAATTATTAAGACTGCAAAAAGCTCAATAAGTTAAAACTTTCCGATCTGAATATTTGATGATACCAAACATCAGTGATATTTGTATATCACTCATGTTGCATAAGATAACGTGGTATAGATCTTAATTAATTAATGTAAATTGATCTTTAATTTGATCTTATTTATTTGTTTTGTAAATGAAGCCAGTAGAAGTGAGTGAATGTGTGTTTGCAGACGATATTATAATAGTGGCAGACACGGAAACAAAATTACAATTTAATGTGGATCTATGGGTGAAAGAGTTGGACAAGCAGGGAATGAAAGTAAATGTAAGCAAGACAAAGATAGTAGTTATAAGCAATAATAATGAGCGAGAAATGAATATAAAAATAAATAATCAGATAGTGGAACAATTAAAAAGCCTAAAGTACCTAGGAGTAACCATAGAGGAAGGAGGAAAGCAAGACAAAGAAATAAATAATTATAATAATTAATAAATAAATAACGACAGCGACAAAGATCTTCTATAGTATGAAAAGGGGGTTCATTAGTAAAGCAGAAATTAGCAATAAAACAAAAATGTCAATTTGTAAAACTGTATATTTGCCGACGCTACTGCATGGATGCGAAACATGGGTGTTGACAGAGAGGCAACTTAAAAAGATACAGGTATTAGAAATGAAGTATCTCAGAAAAGTAGCAAATATTACGATAATGGATAAAATAAAAAATGAAGAAATAAGGAAAAGATTGGATAGCGAAAGTATCGAGAAAGTCATAGAGAGGGCTCAGCTGAGGTGGTGGGGGCACATGAAAAGATTGAGCGAAGAAAGACAAGTAAGAAAAATATGAGAAGCAAAAGCCATTGAAAAGAGAAAGAAAGTCAGACCAAGGATGACGTGGGACGAAGAAGTGGCGAAGATAATGAAGACAAGAGGAATCACATGGAAGCAAGCTGAAATTACAGCAAGGGACAGGGTTAGATGGAGATTAATGAAAATAGTGAAGAAAACCGTGAAAGTGGGGAAGCAAATGTGAGTGAAGGGAAGTAAGGTGTTCATCATACTTGATAGGTTTGGGATGAGAAAGAGGAGAAAAGAGGAGTGCATAAGGGAAGGGGTAGTAAAGTGACAAATGATACCACAGAGTGGAGTTTAGATATAGGGACAGAGTAAGATAGGGTGGGATGAAATTATAGAAGTTCTTTTCAGTTGTTTAACACAGAATAGGGTATTTAGTTAAGTAACTGTAATTGTAGTATTTATATTAATTGTTTAAAAAAAGGTATATTTAGCCTCTACACCTAACGGTACGAGAGGTATAGATTATATTATTATATATTATTTGTTTTGTCGTATATGATTTATAGGATTGATAATACATAGAATAATTTATTTTCATGTGGTTAGCTAATATAAATGTAGGCAAATGAAAACTTTATAACAAATCGAAATGTTTATAACATTCACAGCGATGAAAAAGCGCTCTGATTCAGTTATTACTGTCATTGACTACAACTTCACTTAGATTATAACTGATGTCAACTGAAAAGCATGAAGTATTAACCACCTTAATGTTATAATTTTACTTCTGGCATCACAGTCGATCGTCCTTCATTAAGAGATGAAATAATTTTACACAACTACATCAACAGTTACAAAAGTATTCAAGGTCGCATAGAGAGCCAAATTTGATTTCTGCATGCCTAGCCTGGATTAGGCATATAGCAGCTTAATCGAGGACGCTTAGATAAAAGTATCAAATTGAACTTTTTTACCGTAATTTGTCCTGTTTTGTTTCCATAAAAGAAAAATGTATGCGAATATAACAGAATAATTCATAAAGTTGTTGTATCTAGAAAAGAGAATTATTAAACTAAAATAATGATGGATGTCTATTATATATAAATGATTTTATTGTGACAAACAATATTAACAACTCCAATAACTTCACTGCAATTCAGTGTTCAAATACATCAATCGCATTTTGAAACTTTACTTTTTTTTTAACTTCTTACTAAACATAATTCACCTACTGAAATTCGTAAGGAAACATATCACCATATTCAATTTCCCAGCGCAAAGCTAATAAAAGTCCAGCACTTTATTCCACATCTACAATCTGGATGGATAACTTACTGTCGAGTGGCGGACTAAGCCCAGTGTTGGGAGTGTATGCTTGAGTTTGAGTCCCTCCAAGGAGCCAAAGTGTTTGGCTCTACGTCCTGACCATGCGTGTTTAAAAGTTTAGACGAAGTTTAAACTTTTAAGCATAATGGTCGTTAATTGGATATCTTTAGATACCTACATGGATACAGGAATAATTGTGCTGGAATATCTGAACTCATTGTGTTATATTAATATTCCATACAAAGTATGTCATATGTGTTTACTTGTGATTGTAATTAATTTGTATGTACGTAAAGTACGTAGTAACTCCATGGACAGTCAGTAGTCGTAACCACAGTTTCAGTAGCCCACTAACTCCGCGATCAAATTGCTAACCTTATCAATTTTTTAACAAACATTTATAGTTAAAAGAATCCTCACTTACTCACAGTTAATACGTAAAGTGATTTATTTAACTAATATTAAACTTCATTGACTTCAGTATTATAGTTAAATAAAAAATAAATATAAATACCTATAGTATATAAATTTTATTTGTTTTATTAGCAATATTTACACAAATAACATCATTATGAATATGTTGTTAGTGATACTTGATACTCATGTCATGTCATAAGTCATAACAAAACTAAAGCTGCCACCGTGGCACCGTGAGACCTGCAGCAGTGGTGTTTTATTCGGGTAACTCCGCCGCAACCGAAATGCCATCGCGTAAACTTGGGACACTTAAATCGATATAAACACAAGCAATTCAGTTTTGTCATCGTGTTTGACTACCTACAGGTTATACATGTAAATGTAGTAATGCATATTATATAAATAAAATTATTATAACTAGGTTGATTATATACGGCGACGCCACTGTCACCACATCTACAATGCTAACAGTGATATCACATTTTTCAGAATATGCTGAAGAATCTGTAATGCTAGAATTCTTTAGCCATACAAGCCATATTGCATACAAATTGTCACTGCCATAATGTAAACATATATTTGAGAAAAGTAGATTCAGTAGATGCGATTTCTAACCTTTATTATCACAAGGAGAAAATAAATTTCATTTTAAGAAGTAGCAAAGAAACAGTCTTTTCATGAAAGTCAAATTTGTGAAAGAAATATAAAATGAACAGAATTCGTAGGTATCTTTTGAACAATTCGTGTGATAGTAGGCATATAGGTGCTCAATTTTTCTGAACATTTAATCAATCGAATGATGTATGACATTAATTTTCGCAGATGGTCTGTAGATATTTTCAGTAAATCCTTTAGGTATTTTTAAGATTTCACTGTATGGGATAATTTTAAAAAGGTTTTCCAAATTATTTTTCAAAAAATTTATGTATTTGTGAATCGGTATTTTATATTGATAAGAATGGACTCAAAATACATTTTTTGATTTGGTATTACACTTTTTAACCAAATTTCTTCATAGCATCAGAATTTGTTCAAATATGTGGAGTACAAAATAAGGTTAGCTACAGCTTATCAAGAATAGGAAAAAGTGTGAGATTATTTGTGTGTAAAAAAAATGAGTGAGGCAGAGTGAGGCGGCATTCGGAGGGAAAGAGTGAGGCAGTATTCGAAGGGAAAAGGATACACTTTACGCGTGGCCAGATCGAACTCTGTATATTCGAATTTTCCGATTGGGATGACAATTAAAGGTAAGGACCAAATGACATTTTATTTATTATAAAACGTCATAGACTTTATTGTAATGAGTAGGACAATAGCGAACATAACTTTGTATCTTCGTCCTAAGCAGTAGCGCAGGATTTAAATAAAATTCAACAGGTCAATTTCTATGATACCTGCCTGAAAATTGAAGGTAAAAATGAATTTCAAAAGTTGATTTTCATTTTTTTAAATAATGAATATATAAAAAAAATACATTCTTAAGCCTCTTTAAATTGACATTTTAAAAATTTAAATTTTTATAACGTTTTTATTAGCGCTTAAAAAAATGAATTTTTACAAGAAAATTTTAATTTTTTAGAGTAGATTAAAAAAAGTTTAAATTCGTTAATTTTTTGGCTTACAATTTTTTTTTAATTTTTGTTTAACCCCTTAATTTATAACCTCCCTAACTTTGTTGGTTTTGATAGTAGCAAAAAGAGTCATAAGAATATTTTTATGTAAAATTTTTCTATTTCTTTTTTTCTATTATCCTTGTGGATTTATTTTGAAAAAAAACACTGTTTTTTTTTCAATCCTCGCCGTGGGTTGAAAAAGATTTACTTACATGGATGGTTATATAATGCCTCAAACAAACTTATATCAAAAAGGCAGCCTTTTATCTCAAAATATCGATTGAAACCCTTTAGTTAATTGGACTATAACACATGTCTGTAATTAGTTTTCCACTGTATATTTCGCTTTTTATTTTCTCCCTGTAAACTGAATATTTTGGTAAATTTTTGCGTTATTTTGGTATCAAATATAATTTTCCTTTTTGAAATCAGAAAACACTATCTATATTTTTGTTTTACATACACCATTTGAGTTTTTAATTTATGTATATTTTAAATACAATATTTTTTCTTCATAATTATGCCAATAATCGAAAATAAAAATAAATTTAGGCTAAAGTTGAACCACTAACTGACCCCTTAAAGTTAAAAATTGTACTTATTTCCCCTATATATTTTATATTTATTAACTAGAATACCTAGTCAGGAACTGATATTTCCTGACTATTGTTCTTATAAATGTAGATCTAGAGACTTTTGTAACATAATACATATTTATATTATTAGCCTTTTAAATGAATAATCGTTTGTTGTCCTTGTTTATCATTTTTAATTAATAATTTACTTGCACATACGATATGCTAAATTATTTTCTGAACAGTCTGCTGCAGCTGTTTTAATATTTAATTTATTCTATCCTTCTTTTTCCCAAAAGTATCGATGTTCGAAAATAATTTTCTTGTACCTACCTACTTTTACTCGAATTTCGGTATCTTTGTAAATTATCTAATTGTAAGTTAGGTTCATTTAAATTATCTATTCCTGTCCGATTTACTCTTTAAACAGCAAATTTTAGCTACAATTTATATTTACGTTATTTTTCTATATTTCTAAGTTCACAGCACAGAATATTATAATAAAATACTGGTATAGGTATTACACATTAAACGCCAACACTTGCACTTTTGAAGTTATCTACGCCTCCTAATAGAGCAAAAAAAAACTATAAATTATGCTTCAGTAGATAGAAACATTAACATAGCAAAACTAATAATAAAAATTTGTATCTAACAAATTTGCACTGATTACAATTATCGTCAAGCCCTAAAACGGAGAAAATTCTTGCTTGCCTTCGTTCTAAATTATAAGTGGCTAGTAGCTATAACTATACTGACACTCCAAAACTCCATAGTCTATCCCAATCCTGTTTGGAAAGGTGTGTACGATGATAAATGTACAGAATTTATTTTATATACCATCATAAGCAAGATACTGATATATGTAGCAATATGTAATCATATCATATATTATGTAGTTTCCTTTCCCTGTAATCAGAGTTTTATACTTTAATTTTACTGATTCGAATTTTATTCATTTTCGCGCACATCTCTAAAGTCTAAACAAAAGACAGGGACGGGCTCAATGATATAAAAATATATATTTTTACATATAATATATATATATATATATATATATATATATATATATATATATATATATATATATATATATATATATATATATACAGCAATGTCGTCTTCGTTTATAGGATAATATGTTGATTCTTATGCCAATACGAACTTGAAACTACATTTAAAACTACTTTAAGCAATTTTAAACTTGCATTCAAATAAGAAAGAGTTGTATTCTAGTGACGAAGATAGATCGATTAAAATATTCTTATACAGGTACATTAAAATATCGATCTTAAAGAGGGATATAATAAATGTATTATATGTATTTGTGGCAATTGTATACAGTATTTGTATTTCTTTAAATAAAACATTAACAAAGTTATCACTCAGGGAACTTATCTTCTTTAACCTTTAAATGGCTACTGTACTACAAAAACATTTAATAATTTATACTACAAAAACATTTAATAGGATTATTTATTCTATTACTCAAGGAGGCATACTTGTTTTCATTATTCTTTATATATTTTCAGTATTTAATATAAACTTAATAATGACGACATATTAAAATAATATTGAAATAATCTGAAGTGGTATATTTCTCGACTTAATCCAAACGGAATATATCGGAAGATATCAAATAGTCAATAATTGTAGTTTGATGTGATAAATTTAATTTGATGACTGTTATATATATATATATATATATATATATATATATATATATATATATATATATATATATATATATATATATATATATATATATATATATATTAATATAATATATAAAAACCTTCAGTCGATTGTTTCTTTAGAAGATAATTTGATTTAGCAGGAAAATAGGATCAAAATAGGTAAGTAAAATAATATAATACACTTATAAATGTTTTTAGGCTTTATTAGTGCATCCGCAGAATTTAATTCGTTACTTATTAATAAATAAACAAATATGTTTTTCGAGATATACCTTACACGTATTTACTATATTCAAAAAAATTCACATCGGCAGAAAACTAAATTTAGTTTACAATTTACCATACACGCATATCCCGGAGGGTCATGAGTCGAGTACGGCCCTGCCTACCCACAATTCCCACTTCCACGGCAGGTCAAACCTGGAATGGTGAAAAGCGGTCAACAGTGTACAGGTGTTTTTAAATGTAGTTTATAGTGTTCACAATTTTTTATATAGTTACACGTAAGTCCTATGTATTTAAACATAATTGTAAAGAAATGGCACATGATTACGGGTTTAATAACAATATTTGCAGGTTAGGTCTAAATATCAGTTTCAATTTGTTGATATCTAGTGCATAAACTTGAGTGCAGTGGACTCAATCGGGACGTCTGGTTGCGGTCCTCATTTCCCAAATATAACGTTACTTTTATAGTGTTGACGTGTTGCGGATACCATACCTATCCTATGATATTTTATCTTGTTCTGTGTATATTTTATCAATAATATCCTAGTCACTGGAATAATCGTTGAGTGTTATTTGTGATGTAATAATTCCGCACATACTTAAAACATAACAATTTGTTAAACTCACAGCTTCGAAAGTGTTGAAAGAAAATAGGTTACTAGATTTGCAGTTTTGTTTAATGGAATTTTGCAATAAACTGAACCTTATTTGTGCTATATCAGTCAGTAACTTAGCGACCTTAAGTATTCGAGGTACTTAATTAATTAGTAAGTACTTGCCTACTTTTATCTAGCATACACATTAAATGATATTAATATTTGCAACCAAAATTGGGGTTATATAAGTATGTCGCCTAGATATCTTACCAGTATTAACTAATAATTGTAAACTGATAAAACACGGACGTCCATTCTTTTGCGCGGTATATTTATCTAAGTTTGCAAACACGTTAAATATGAATACATATTAAAACAAAATTTGTCAGAAAAAAACTATATTACGCAGATTAATACACGAGTGTACGCCTATAGTTATTTTAATATTGGGATTGAATAAATGGTGCAAGTGGTTAACCAGTTAAGTTAGGTACATATTCTTGACGTATTTCCTAAAACAAAACAAAAACTTTTGTAATAGCTATTAATGCAAAATACATATGTATGTACCTATTGTATGTATTTTCATCAACTCCCCACATTACATGCCAGATAAAAACCAATTGCTACCAGCATGTACATAGTCTTCACTTGCTTTTCAAACCATTTTAATTAACCATTTATTTCAATTGCAATACTTCAATAAATTATTATCAACTTGATTGAAATAAGAAGAACCAACCACTGTCTAACCAGTGACCGCGGTCACTTGTTCAGATAGAGCTAGTGAAATCATAGAATTCAAATGACCCGATCAAAACTCCTCCATCACGCATTACATTAATTGAGTTTATATCTTAAACTAAGTAGTGCAATGGAGATTTTATCAATGATAATAATTTTATAAATTTATTACCCATATTTTTCTTAACTTTACATCTTGGGAAATATACACAATATAATTCACTGTTTTATTCATAGTGGATCATTTAATTATATTTTCTATTTCATTTCGATGCGTTTTTTCTTTTTGTTTGCATCTACTTCAGGTAGGTATATGTAAACAAAACAACTTTTAGCCGATAAACAAAATTGTCTATGCACACAAATTTAAAAAATATATACTATTTCTACTAGTATAGTATATTACTACTATATAATACTTCTATTAATTTGCTTCTATCTTATGAAATTTGAATGTTTTTAAAATTTAGAGTTGTTAATGTGGTAAGTGACTTTTAGTCAATTTACTCTCCATATTTGAAAATTTTAATTGATTCCATTATTTGATTTATTTTTTGTAATATTATCGAAATTAGTGAAAAGTTAATTTTCATTTTTAAAATCAATGATTTCGTATTTTACTCATAAAAATACTTAAGTTTAAAATATGTATTGAATTTTATTAATCGTGCACGTAGCGCGCAAAAATACGTCATACATACGGCAGAATCACCCATGTAAAATCTCACGTTATCGCATTACATGTTACACATTGTCCCTCAACATAAAGACATGTATATGAGAACCGATATGCTATTTGTAACAATAAAATATTCGCACTCAAATTCAGGATTTCCAGAGATGACATAATTCTATTAAATTTGGTACATTTTCCAAAAAAAAAAACGAGTAGCTACCTACATTAGTGAAACATTGTAAAATTACTTATATTTTGAATACCAATCTTATAATTATTATTTATTTTTTGTATCGTACATTAAGACAATATAGTAAAATTACTTATATCTTGAATACCAATCTTCCAATTATTTATTTTTTGCAACTGTATAAACGTAAGGCAAAAAGAAGTTATGAAATAAATAAAATAATAAGTGCTGTGATGTTTACTTATTTTTTTATGTATTTATATTCCGTGGTCATGTTTGATCGTCACGATAACTGCTAAATATTTTTTATAAAATCTTATGAAATAAGGTTTCAGTAACCTACCAATGTTGATGAATGATTTTTGACATTTTTATATGTACCTATGTATACAAGTTGTTTCTGAAATTAATATTAACAATTTCAGAGCAGATAGTAAATCGAAATATCATGAAAAATTTAATATAGTTTTTCTCCGAAGTACCTCGATTTGATATAATATATCAAATCGAGGTACTTTGGAGAAGAACTGTATTAAACTCTTCTTTTTAACCAGTTACGGATTTTTTTATGTTTAACAATATATTTTCTATTCGTTGGCGTAACTGTTCCTTCATGTTAACAGCTCGAAATACACTTTTTATTATATTTGTACACAGTAGAATTCATCGATTTAAATCGGGTAACAGTGGAGCCACTTGAACAGTGGAAATTTTCGCGGTAAATTCAGCGATTTGGGAAACCATTGTTGGTTAATATGGAGATGAGCACGATCGTGCATATACCACATTACACAGCTAATTAAAAATTACCAAAGTTATACACTCTAAAAACTCGTAAAATTTGAGAAAAAAAATTCGTGATACATTATTCCATTTAAATTCCCACGAGGATGTGATATCTTAACAGATCATTTTCTAATGTGACAACTCAAACCTATATCTTTTCCAGAATTATAATTTTTTTAAATGTTTTGTTCATGTGAGAGCGCCTTTCAGTGCAATAAAATGCTTTATAACTAATTTCTGTTAGGGTACTTTTCACCATAATGTCTTACAGCACTCTTGCGCTCCCACGATATTCGGCAAAAGTTAAAAATATTCAAATCGATTGTACTCAAAACCAATGCATTCCCTCCGAAATTCAACAAGATTACTTTTTATAGTGTATGTTTATTTATGTTCATATTTTCGTGTCAGAAATTATAAAAAATTACGTATAGTTAAAAAGTAAGATTAGATTAACCCCCGCCACTCTATTTTCTCGCACCCCTGGTTATAATTTTAAAATTTGTTTTATTACATATTGTACAATATAAAAAGTTTAGCAACTGCGCAAACTTTCATATCATTTCATATTAATATCATAAAAAAAACAGTATTGAAATAAACACTCGTATATGTACACGCATACTCGTATGTGTATCCAGTGCGCGCGTCCCCTCTTATATAGCCTCCTCTCTTGCTAAGTTTGGAACCAGACAAGACGTTTAAAAAAACAAATTAAATAGCATAATTTCTACTACTATTTTACATCTATCTATGAAATTAAAGTGTATCGTATAACAGATAGCGCCCAGAATAATAGGAATACATGATACATCATTTGAAAGGTATTTCAATTCTATATCATTTAACAACCCCATCTTGTTTTTATCAATCGACGCTAAAAATATAATTAAACTTGTCTATTCGTTATTTAGTTAGCCAATCATTATCAGCAGCTCTTAGAAGGATAGATACTGAATGTTGTGTTCTCAATCGCAACCCACCTGCTAGTAGATTTATTCTCATTTACGCCGAAGCCGAGCGTTAGTTACGTCAGGCTTACATGTGTAGTGTTTAATAAGAGATTTCGTGATAATACTATTTGCAAAAAATATCTCTAAAGTTTATTGAAAATTTTCAACAAACCAGGAACATGAACACGAAGAAAGTCGCTGGAAGAGAATCGCTCTCAGATCAATCTTTAATTTATCGGGATGAAACGATATCCACTTCTTTAAAGTGGATATCGTTTCATCTATATGGCCAATAATCTACAGCGATTAACGGCTAGAGTTGTAGGTGACTGAAAAAGTAAAAGAAAACAGAAGAGCTATCCTTCTTTCCCCTTACAAACTAATGACAAAGTTACAGAATAAATAATATTCTGTAAACTTTGCTAATGATATTTCCATGGAAATAACACAGGCAGATGGATGCAACTCTGTGAGATTATGTCAGAACGCATCATAAAATCCCCAAATTACGCAAATTTCATTTGTTTTCACAATGAGTGTACCTTTTTTTATTGTCGATTTCGGGGCAGTTGAGTTTCCATGCATACAATCTACGGACCGTATGATGGTCATCCTATTGGTCAAAATATTTTAGCACCAAATATTATAACAATTTATTCGGCGTCATATACAATTAAAATAGTTTTCTAATTTTGTCGGACATCGTGCTTTTTGTAACCCGACTTTTTTTAATAATCGTTTATTTAATTGTTATATGATTGATATTTGTGTTACTGTTTGTATTGTGGATTGTAAGAAAATATGAACTTGTGCCGGTTTCAAAGACGACAAAAATACATATGCAAAGTTATCCTTTTATACTGTTATCTTTTTTGTTAATTCAAATGAAAAAATAAGCGAAGATTTTAGATGGATAATAGGCACAATAATTCAATTTTAGTGGAGTAAATAGAAAAGAAAATTTAGAATTTTTAGTAAATAATATTACCCTTTGTATAGGGACTTATTTTAAATATTATCAAAAGAAAATAATCGATTAATGAACTGCACTGATTGAATACATTATTGCTCGACCAACCTGATACATTTTTCGGTCAACATTTGGTATATTTCATAGTTGATCCAAGAAAAAGTATTGCTTGACAGCACTGATCAATCCTCAGTGAGTACTAATTATCAGTTACTAATTATGGGCAAGTTTTATTTTTTTTATGATTTACTTTGAAACTGTAGCGTTGATTAATTGTACAAATACAATTAATAAGAATATTTGTGCTTAATACACAATTAATATAAATGAAATCTAACAGAAATCTAGCTGAAGAATATTTTGAAATGAATAGCAAAAATTTATTTAAAATTTACTAAACCAACTACAATTATGTTACTTTATATTATCCAAGCTGTATTTCGTAAATCCTCTACAGAGTTATATGTATCATCCCATATGAGATAATTATAATATAATTTGTTTACCAAATTTAATAAAAATTCATTTCTATTTTAAACATATGTATTGCATAGGGATCTGTTACCATAATTATATTGAAGCAGTTTAGTTTCTTCATTTAGAATCACATTTCATACAATTACATAGGAAGATGATACGTTTAGTATGAATATAAATAAATTGTAAATTTAAATTACTGAAATCAAAATGCACATTTACAATACTTTGTTTTAGGTGTTGATGGAATCGTTAAGTGTCCAACTGCCTTTTGAAGATCTGCGGTGATCATGGCTGACACTGCTGCTGAAAATGAAGCAGATTCGGGCAGTGGTGTAGCAGCAACCCAGGCAACTCCTGATGAACCATCGACGCAGGAAGAAGATGGAGACCAAAATGAAGCTGAAAGAGTAACAGGCTCAAATACTAACTATGATTCAGGTGACGGTAATCATAGGTGCAATAGATGTGAATTTGAAGGGATAAATCAAGCAGCATTAACAGCTCATATTACTCAAGCACATAGTACAAACGAAGTTGAAATGGAGGTCGAAAACAATAACCCACCTCCTGATCGATTGCACCGGAAGATGTTTGAATGTGATGTTTGTAACATGAAGTTTTCCAATGGAGCTAATATGAGAAGACATAAAATGAGACATACTGGTGTTAAACCTTACGAGTGTAGGGTATGCCAAAAGCGATTCTTTAGGAAAGATCATCTTGCTGAGCATTTTACAACACACACAAAGACTTTACCATATCATTGTCCAATTTGTAATAGAGGATTTCAAAGACAAATTGCAATGAGAGCCCATTTTCAAAATGAGCATGTTGGACAACATGACCTAGTTAAATCCTGCCCTTTATGCAGTTACCGTGCCGGATCTATGAAGAGCCTAAGGATACACTTTTTTAATAGGTAATTTTAGTTTTACCATGAATTATTATTAATCTAAAACATCCTGATAATATAAAGTTTGAACGAAGAATACTTGGAACATTTATAAATTTCATTTTAGTTTTGGAGCAGGGTTTTGATCACATACTTAATAAAACAGTTTAAACAATTATAGACACAGTTTGTATTAAAAATTGTTTCGTATTCTAATTAGTAAAAAAATTAAAATTGAATGTAAAATAACAAATATGTAAAATGTAATGTCTCACAGGGTTTGCAATATTAACTTTAGTTCAAATGTATACGTATTTGTTTCATGGATCGCCGTTTAATGTAAAAATAATCAAAAACTATTTTAAATTATATAAAAAAACCTTATTGATTATGATTACATACCGAAATTATGAGCATGAAAATTTACTTATGTTTATCAGTGACATAATATACATATCATCTACTTCATTATGCAACAATTTACATAGATAAGTTACACATAAATACTTGTTTCTCTCTAATTGCAGGTTATACATTTCTACTAAATACTCTACAGATATATTACAATATATCCTGATTCATTTTGAATCTTTAAAATGTTATTAAAATTTATAAGAAGTAGTTATAAATGTCCTGTTGTAATTGAAAAAATTGCATAAACAATTTACGATATTATTCATTATCCCTGCCAGTTAAAAATATCAGTTTCCTAAACAACTTTATCATTAATAAGTTACCCAGCAGTTGAATCCTTTTCAATGAAAGTAACTTATAATTTTCATAAAATTTATCCTGTGTAGTTTAATAAAGTTGTCTGAATTTTAGGTATTTATCAAAATTGCTTATCAACATTTCTACAATATATTTATTCTATACCCTACCGTTGCCACAATAAGATACTTTATTGCTTATAAGCAAATGCCCTTCGTATTTTATCAGTGAATTTAACAATGCATCTAGAAATTCAGAAAATTGATAGCTTCTTGTAAAGTCGATATTTAAATACTAGCGAATATATTTTTAACTACGAATTTAATAGCGTTTAATTATTTTAACAAAAAGGGTACTACTAGACAGGCAAGAAATTATAGATAGTTTTTATTTTAAAGTAAGTATATAAAAAGTAAACATATAAATCCATTTAAGAATGCTTAGTACAATAAAATCTATTTAAAAAAACACATTGCTGTTTACTTGTAGACATGGAATTGACCTGGATAACCCTGGACCTGCTGGATCCCAGGCTTCCTTATTAGCAGCAGCAGCTCAGCAGGGATTTTCAATGGATGGCACTCTAAATACATTAAGTCAATTAACGGGAAGTTTATCTGTCAGTGTTACGGGAGCTAATTATAGCGATTCAGGAGAATCTACTGGAGCACGATCAACAGATAATGCAACACCACCTATGCATTTCCTTACACCACACGTGGAAATATCAATGGCTGATGCCCCAGTATCTGTATTCTCGCCTACTCCGGTAAGTGAATTTCAATATTATCATTCATTGTAGGATATTAATAAGAACATTGTATATAGTACTTTAATTGTAATAATAATGTGTTATTTACTATTTCATTGTGTTATTTACTATTTACTATTCATTTCTAAGCATAAACTAAATGCTGTGTCTTGTACCCCATACGCACAAAGAGCTAATTTTATTACTTACGCTTCATACACACAGAAACCCAGCTATTATACTCTTCACTCATTTTAAGTTTATTTCTTATTTCTAACATGTAATGTTCTTAGCATATTATATATAAATAAAGAAAAGCTGTTGAAGTAGAAAAATATAGTAGTAAAAATATTTTCTATTGCAGCATATATTGTAACTGTGATAATAGTTAACATAAGTAAGATGTAAATACATATAGACTAACTATCTTAATCAGAAGGCTCCTATATTACCAGGTCATATGGTAATAAAATACATGTTTACCATATTTTTTGTATTCTCTTTATTATCATTAATGTCTGCTAGTAAATTGTATATTCCACGTTTGGATCTACGTGTATATGTGTATAAACGTAGATATGAAATTGCATATCAATAAATATATGCAGTTTATATTTGTATCGATGATAACCAAAACTATCTTCCACATGCGTCGCTGGAAAGGATCAGTATATCATTTTTGCGATAGCAAGGATAAAGAGTGCTTTTTGCCTCGACCGGGAATCGAACCCGGCTCTCCCAATTTCCGGTTAGTTGCTCTGACCGCTGAGCTATCGAGGCGCACTCATTATCCTTGTTAATGCGCCAGTTTAATGCGTCACTACAGTACTCCCTCCCTAGAGACATGGTTTGTCTCTATACAATTTAACGGAATGTGACCGCGTTCGCCATTCTTACGAACCGTTGTTCGGTAACCCCCGGGACTATAGGGCGATGGATAGGACGGGAATCGAATCCGCGAATTTGAGATGTGAGGGAGGTTGCATATACTGGAATGAATCACATCACGTCGGGGTTACCACTTTGGCGTTAGCAAGGATAAAAGTGCATTTTTGCCTCGACCGGGAATCGAACCCGGCTCTCCCAATTTCCGGTTAGTTGCTCTGACCGCTGAGCTATCGAGGCGCACTCATTATCCTTGCTAATGCGCCAGTTTAATGCGTCACTACATCATCAATCATAGAACATGAATCCCTCTTTTGTAAGATTACAAATGATATCTCTTCCTATTCTATCACTTTATTTTCTAACTAACTTTTTGTCTTATTATTCCCTTACATATATACCTCTTATATCTAAGTTTGCAACTAACCTATATTTTCATCTTGCGATGAACTAGTAACATATAGGCACGTATGGGACCCTAATGTTACAGCTAAGCCACCATACGGACGGTGTAGGAATAATAAATTAAACAATAGGTAAACTAAATAATGTACAAAATTCTTGAATAATGGTAAAGTGATTTTTACAAACTAAAAATTTTAAAAGGTTAGAGGTAAGCTTCTTTCAATGGCCTAAATGTTGAAATTTTCCTATCTATTTTGAAAAATAACAAGTTTAGCTGTTGTTCTTCGTAACCCCCAATAAATACGTGTAAACAAATATGCCAATATTGTGTACATATATTAAATTCTTACTTCTACTGTATTGGTAGTAAAGAAAGTCATATTAAGTATTTCTAGTTTTAAGAAAATTTTTGAGTTCATTTGGAACAACTGATATTAACTAAATGAATATTCAGTTGTCGCATAAAACATTGTGCATGTGCTACTTTAATTAGCCTCTAAAGGTCCTCAATGCTATTAGATGGCTTATTAATTAGGCATTTGCCTAACTGAAAGTTTTACTAAAGACCTCTCACTCCAGGCTTCATCATAACATTATCTAACAATATTCCATATTAAAACTATAAAAACTTTGTTGCAGATAATTATACACACTGCAATATATCTCATAGATTTGTCAACATAATATTATATACATGATAGTGAACTTTGAACTATCTGCTTATTTCTTCTTCCTATCTGCCTTTCCTATCTTTCCAATCTTTTTTTTCCTATCTTTGTACATTTCCCTTAGAATAAATCAACCTTTGAAATTCATTGAATAATATCGTGTGAAAGCTGAAACATTAGAATTCCTTCGATATTTCATATCACCTTCAAGAGTTTTTGTTAAATTGAACTGGAGTATGTTAAACTCTTTTCTAACTCGCTTCATTTAAGCAATATTTTTATTCTACGCAGGTATATTCCGTTGCATCCTTTGTTCGTTATAGAATGCCTGCCATTACTACTACTATTAAATTAAGAACTGGAATTGCTTCAACTTCCAACTGGAGTGATCATAATTATAAGTAATTTACATTGTTTTCAGGGTGATCAACAAAGAGCCAACCAGCCAGCCCAAAGTGGAGATTCTCAGCGATTAAATGGGGAGTGCCCAAATTCCCCTCAGTCAGCTGATTCAAATTCAAATGCTCCTTCAAGTAGTCACATACAACCAAGCTCACTTAGAATAGATCAGGAAACTAGTATTACACCATCAATTTCGTTAATCCCTATTAAACAGGAGCCAGGGGAAGAATATGACGGATCAAAACGAAATGGACCAGCAAATCTAAGCACATCACCTTCCGGTAGTGTTCAAATGCAAACAGCAACTTCAAGTAGTCTTAGTTCCTTGATTAAAGTTTCGCCACTGAAAAGTTTACTTAGGGACGATTTAAAGAGAAAAATCATGTCGAGAACAAACTCAACTGGTAGAGGTCGTTCTACGACATCTCCCAGTGGTAACCCAGAGGTTTCTCCTAATGATGCTGCTACTACTACTAACGGTGCTATAACCTCAACAGGCCCTGAGCAACCTTCAGATTCTTCATTATGGAGGACTATGGGTAAACGTGCTTTAAGTGGTTTACAATGTATATTTTGTGGTATAGGATTTCCTGATCAAACACTTTATTTTTTAC
This sequence comes from Rosalia funebris, assembly GCA_037954035.1. NCBI lineage: Eukaryota > Metazoa > Arthropoda > Insecta > Coleoptera > Cerambycidae > Rosalia > Rosalia funebris. Next base: position 34,640,090 of record JAZFAV010000002.1, read on the forward strand.
ATAAGGGTTGTCATTCGGATGCAAATCCTTGGAAATGCAATATTTGTGGAGAGCAGTGCTGTAATGTATATGAATTTAATTCTCACCTTCTAAGTAAAAGTCATCAATAGTTTTTTTATACATCCTATTTACTATTAATAATAGGAATGACGAACACATTTTATTTTAACTAACGATTTGATCAAAACAGTGAATTATAGTGTTTATCACATGATATGTATGTTCATATCTTTTTAAATGTTAATTTGCAAGATTACAAATGAATTAACTATGAAAATATATATTAAATGCTCGTTGCTATACACGAATAAAATACTATGAATATCAAATTAACAGAGACAGGAAAAGAATTAGAGGATGGAAGCGGATAGTTGGTATATAGATTCATTTTACAAGTTCAAATATTTTATTTATTAAGTGGAGTATTCCATGTTACAGACATATATATATATATATATATATATATATATATATATATATATATATATATATATATATATATATATATATATATATATATATATATCCTATCATAGATATATACAGTCAACTTTCTTAAAATTTAACACATTCCATATTAGATATACATATAATTTCTTTTTAAACATATTTGATTTATTAAAAAAAAAACAGTTTTCGCAAAAAATCTTAATTTTCTTTCCTGTGTTAGGTTGTAAATATTCTTCAACACCTTCCATATTACATATCTAGAAAATAATTTATAGAGACATTCTTAGAATAGTCCTGATATTTAAAATGCTATATAAAAGTCAAAATAAAAATAGATCAGAATAGCTTGTTTATCTATGGAAGTATCTAAATAACAGTAATCACAATACATTATTTACATACATTATTACATTACATTTTTTTACATGATTGTACTTTAATACATCAAGTACATCAATTATCTTCTGGACTTCAAGATGTATGCTTACTTACAAGTAAATAACAAAAGAACATAATATATGTAGTCTTGCATTTTAACCTTGCAATTTAACACCATCATTTTTAAAGTAGTGGTAACTGTTTTTGTTTTGTGCAATCAATATCGATAATTCATTAAGGTGAATAATTTCCTCGAGTTTTTTTCCAGCAAATTGGACAATTTCATTAAAACAATATACAATATATACAAACAACATACATATTAACAATACAATGTTTTTTTTTTGTTAGTGAGATCAGTTGTTTGGAAAATATCAATGCATAGGTATAACTCAATTTTAAATACAATAGAGTTAAGGTCTTGTAAGAATACTAAGAATGAAATATATATAACAAAAATTTGCTTAGATTGAGTAACTTGGAGCTGTCTCATAATAAAATACAATCTGGAAGCAGTATTAAATCATATCAATTAATGCCTTTGTTGTGAATTAAAATAAGATACACAATTAATTTTGACCGTACAACTGCCTGCCTCCAGTATGGTTCAAATTGTGCAGATATATATATATATATATATATATATATATATATATATATATATATATATATATATTGTTTATTTGTAAAACTCGAGGTAATTATATATAAAAACATTTAATTTTGAAACTATTCCACAAGTGTTAGCATCGTGAATATATAGATATTCACAGACTGTTACCGTCCTATCTGAAATTTCAAGAAATGTAAGTTGAAAATCTTCGTTTATTGTCTGTTAAAAACACATTCCATTTGTTTTAAATATTTTTTATTTATAATAAAAAAATATATTCCAGATTTAGGTTAGTTTTATAACCTAATCGTTGTAAAGAACTAAATAGTTTATATTAGGCATGTTTATTGTATTACATTTTTGTTGTTACAATATTTTTTTGTTCCAGTTACAGTATTTATTTAAATACTCATACAATCATACTGCACTGCCAGTATATTTTATCAGCTAACTACATTATTAGTGCATGAAGTTGTCTAACAAAAAGAAACCTTTTTTATTTAGATGTTTTTTTCTTTACAATTTATTTTAAAACTACAGATGTACTGTTTATTAATCAAAAATTCCGATTTAATCTGCACAAAAGGGATTCAAGAAAAAGAAAGGTCAAAAACCTAATATTTGAACTTAAATATAATTTAAACAAAATTAAAAGCCTTGTAGAAAATAACTTCGCATTATAAATTGACAATCAAATATGAAAAAAATTATTCTTCTTCATACCCAATATTCAATTTACTATATAGATACAATATTTTATATAAGGGGATATATTCATAAAATAACTGAGTGCCATATTCTAAATAAACAATAGTTCACCTTCCCTAATCTCTATAAATAGATTGACTGCACACCACAAAATAACAATATCAGTTTCCACAAAACACCAAATTGCATTTCCACATGAGTTTCACCAAGCCATTTGATAGAAGATGATTAAAACTTGTTATAAACGAATAGTTAAATTTTAACTATTATTAATTAATTAATATTTCATCTGTATTTTTAATCATCTATATTCTAAGTTGGAAAATTATGTATATATAGTATCTTTCTGTTTTGAGGAAAACTGGTATACAGGTTTTTACTTTCTCATCAAAAGTTATATTTATGCTTTTACGGAAATGATGTACTCGATAATAATTGGTTAAAATCTTCAAAACTAAATAAATTACCGTGCACACGATATTCTATTTAATTTATGTATTCCAAATTGTGGAAAGTTTTTTTTTTAATTCCAGAGTATAGGAAAAAAAATCTAAAACACTTCATGCACTAATATAAATTTATTTCATGCCTAATAAATGTTATCTGTGAACACTAAATCAAAATAATTTGTGATAAAATGTTGAAAGATAAACTTTTATGCAAAAAAAATATTAATAAGGTATATTGACGTGATAATTATAAATAACAAAATTTTTTATTTTGAAAATGTCAATAATGAGGATAGATCTACAAAATTATCAACTTTTTACATGATCGCTACTTGAAGTAGTGCTAGTTTTAATATATGTAATTAATAATTTTCACTTTGTATTCGCTTGAAAAATATGTTCTGCTACTGTAAAAATTGTCATTCAGAATATCTAAATGAATTTTATTTACTTGCAAATGTGTCATGATAAAAATTATCATCAAAATAGAGACAAGGTAACTGAATGTAATAAAGTACTAATTTTGTAGATCTTAAAATAAGTAAAATTATGTGCCCTAAGAAAAGCCTTAATACAAAGGCAACCTGATGTTTGCTCTAAAATTCCGTCCATTGTTATACATTATATAATGTATTATATATTTGAAGTTTTGCACCAAGGTACATATGTACAAATGTATAGCCGGTTAATGAAAGTAACATGCTTGGCAATACAATTGCATTTTTCCTTATACGTGTTACTTATGTACCCAGAATTGCAATAACTCAACTTTGTATGTATAAAATCAAAATTTATATATAAGAAATGTTTAAAATGTGTTAAAAAATATGATAGTTTTAAAATTTCTCAGATATATTCCATCTGTTTTATTATTTGACGAAATTATAGCTTATTGAGTTCTTGGTTAAATTTTGTGCAATAACTTGCAGTGCCTAAAACTACATGTTTTACCCTTTAAGTAAAATTATTAATATAGAGAATGTTTGTCAAATATAAGAGCAATCAATTTCGTTCAAGGTATTGGTATCATATACATAATAATCTGTCCATTACCAAATTAGGCTCAGGGACAATGTGTAGTCTCAAAGAAATAAACATATCCCATTTAAAGATTAATAATAACATTGCTTTATATATTTGCAGACATCCTTTATATACATATACAATGTATACAATATATCATTCCATCTTATTAGACATGATTGTAAGGAAATGTACCTATTTTTATATTTATTTGTTATTTATATTATACTAAGTGTAAATCACGACTTGTTATTCTGGTGATCGGGACAAATAAAATAATTTGATTTTTTTTAATTCTTAATGTGTACTCTTCCAAAATATGATCCATAATATTTTAAGGTACCAATTTCAATTTGATAAAAGTGATTTTATCAGAATATTGAGCAATAGCCAATATCATATATATATATATATATATATATATATATATATATATATATATATATATATATATATATATATATACATACATTTCTATCATTCTAAATAATAAAATAATTATTAAATAACAAAAAGGTAAAAGGAAATCAAATTCGATATGAAAATTTAATTAGATGAGCTATACAATTTACCACATAAATTTCAGAATATCTCTCTTATTTAACAAGACTGTCTTGCTCTATAGTTGTTTTTAATTACATATTGTGAAATCCAGTTGGTAATATTGAATTTTGAAGCAATTTGATTGAAAAAATAAAATATCTACAGGTCTGGGGACATGTTTATAAAATCACAAATTATCACATTCTCCCTCCACATTTTTATGGTTTATGAACTTGTTCTGCCACAGTATCTGTTGAAAGTCATTAAAGATTTATTTCATAGTAATCCTTTCCTCCTCGTGGTCTGAAGTATGGGAAGAATTACTGAACTTGTACTGTACCAAAGTGGTTTATGTTTTGACAAAATATGGGTAGACCATAAAGCAAAATATTTTGTAGTCCTATAATATTTATATATAGTCTGATCTACTTGAACTCGTAGTCAATAAAGAAACTACTAGATGCCGGTAGACAAAGAGCCTTAGCAATATTACTTTAATTTTGAATGGGGCCATAATAAGTAATCCATTAAGCCTTGGCAATATTACTTTAATTTTGAGTGTGGTCATAATAAGTAATCCATTACATTCATATTTCCTTACAGCTACCAAATAAAATTTGTCAAATATTTATTTACTGCTTATATAGGAATGCCATGGTAAACCTATATTTCCCATGAAATTAAAATCGCCAGTGGATATCTGATAATAAATCCCTAATCCCCAGTGGATATTCACTAATTGTAAGTTTTACTTTATATATCTTATCCACTGATAAGATATACTTACAAAGTATTAAATTTTCTCATTTTTAAACATTACATCTAAACTCCAGCATACCGCACCTATCCACACTATTGTGACTAGTAAATAACTACAATAATACCAATGTAAGATATATATTACATAGTGAAGTCTGGATGTTGCACTAAACAAACTAATTATATATTAAATATTTATATTCACAAAATTGTATCGACATTACATTTTTTTTTCTTGAATTTATATAATGTATAATTATTTAATGCAAACTGAGGTGCAAGCATCGGAATCGAAAATAATTATGTATTGGAGAGTAAGGGGAAGGAGTATATTCACAAAAACAAAGAAAGTAGTTAACAGAGTGCCACTAGCGCATTTCCTAACCTAATATAGAAAACCCAAATATTTTATATTAGCAACCCTGCAAAAGTAATTTGTATCTATAAATAAAATAGAATATTAGAGGTGTGGTTAAAAAATTTCTGCTTAAAAATACATCGGTAAATTCAATTGTTATTTATTTATTTTTTTGGGTGATTTCAATCGTGTCTGTATAGTTTAACCGGTTAATGCGTGGATTATCTGAGCTTTGAGGTTAAAGCCCGAAGAAAAGTCTCCAAAACTTTTAGTTTTAACTGGCTATAATTAAGTCTAACCAAAGTCACTCGGTTAATGAGCGAATGTCCATTTTATGTGTTGGTACTGTGATGTGTTCATTAGGTGATAAATAAATAAAAATAAATACTGAGAGAACATTTGAAGAGGACTTTTAAAAGGAGTTTTATCCAATTTTTTAAAAATCGTCTTGAATTGAAAATCCTATCCACAGTTAGGCAACTTGTACATTACTGGATAATCAGAACGCATTATATCTTATAGATTATAGGCTTGTAAACTGCCTAGACTATCAGACAGCATTATGTCCACAGACTGCTGGTTTATCGTTATAAAATATATTAGTTTTGCATAAATTATATAACAAAAGAGTAGATGCAGAGTATGAAATAAATTACAAGTTTTTCTCTAGAATATTCAACAATGCTTTTAATATTGGTTTTGGAAGTTCCGCTTCTGATGTTTGTAGATTTTGCGTTGGCATCAAAATCAAATATCCCTTTGCAAACAGAAAAGCTGAAACGTACCCTGAAAATTCATAAAATGAGAGTTCAACAGTTTTGTAAACTTATGAAAGAAGATACAGAAAATAGCATATCTTTGTGTTTCGATTTGGAACAGATGCAAGTGTTCTAAAATACCAGTAAGCGATGCATTTTATTCACACCACCTCGTTTTATTCTTTTTGTGTGACAGACATCGCCTGCAAAACACCAGTTTTCTATACCTGGCGGGCAAAGGATGAATATGTATAAACACCAACACCAAAGGATGTATAAACACCAAGCAGGCAAAAGATGTACCGAAGTTGGCTCTGCCTTATAAGGTTTCCTGAATAAAATGGAATTTCCTGATGATGCGACTGATGTAAGATTATTTTCCGACGGGTGTGCGAGCCAAAATAAGAACAACCATATTGTTCTCATGCTCATGACCTTGTTAAATAGAAGGTCTTCGCCCAGAATGAAGTCTGTTCTTTCCAGTGAGAAGTCATTCATACATGCCCGCTGACAGAGTTTTCGGTAGAGTCGAAAAGTTGCTCAAAAGCCACCCTGAAATAGTCTCCAGAAAAATATCACGAGATCTATGTAAAAGTTGGACAAGATAAATCTTTAGGAAAGGACTGGAAACTTTTTGACATAAAACACACTTCAAACGTTTTGGAAAAGATTAAAGGAATTAGCTAGCAAAGCGAAACGCATTATAGTTAGGAAAACGAATCAAGGAAGAATAGTAGTGTTATTTATCGAAATGATCCACAGAAAAAAAATGTATCTGCTGCAAAGGGGCAAAACTCTTAATAATGCAGAATTGCTGAATTTAACTCCTGGTCATAAAATAAAAGAAAAAAAGTTAAAAAACCTAAAGACATTACTGACAGAAATGGCTACAGCAGAATGTTCAAGAGACTCAGAGCTAGAATGGTTAGTTTCAGTTTTTGAACAGAATGATTCTTTAGGTGACCATGGTTCTGAAGACCAAAACAAGGCACACAGATCAAGTGAAGAATATGTATGCAACGAGGAAGATGGAGGAGTTAAAGTATGAACAGGATCAAAAGTCTGGCATTCTTTTTTCCACTGTGATTTTATTATTAGTTATGGTAAAATACATACTGATAGTAGGTAAATAAAAGTTAAAACAAAGACTTCGTTCTTCCCAGACAAACAAAAAGAGTAAAGTCCCTTCCTGACAAACAAAAATTATTTGGCCCAACCATTTTTTCAACATATTTTAGTTAAAATTTCAACTTGATTTTTAATATTCAATGTACAAAGTAAGTACTATTATAGAGATTGTTTGATATCTGGTTGCAACTTCCAGGGTTAGACGTTACAAAACAGCAATCTTTTCCATTTAACCAAATTTCATTTATATGGACAAAAAGCTTTTTGAAAGTCTGCTCCTTATTTATTTATTTATAAAAATTCAAATTTTATCACGCAAAAGTATAATAATCAATCAAATAAAACTAAAAAACTATATGTAACTCAAATATTATCATCACTCATTCATATTACATCATTTATTGTTCCAAGATAAACTTGAGTGGTATATACATAAAATACCTCGTTTTACAAACCACTGAACTAGAATGATCGACTCTGCGGATGTGCAATCCTCGACGTATTTTTTAATGCTATTGCTTATTAATGTCACCTAATATCATTGACCGTTGGATTTAGAGCAGCCATTAGATCAATAAATTGTTAAACTCAAAACAAAGCCTAGTCATCAACTTCAGCCGCAACGGTCCATTTTAATACTAACGAACTTATTGTGGTAGGTTGTAGTGTATATATATAATTATATCAGCATCAACATAGGACGTTTCACATCGATATGGGAACACGCATGAGGCCGTTACATCGGAATGCGTAAACAACCCTTGTCGTTTAGATAAGATTTATACTTAAGCCCTGAGTAGATAATAGTTAGTTCAGTTTCTCACTTGTATTATACGGTTTCACTTGTCATCTTTTGACTTTAACATAAACCTAAAGGAAAATAAACGTGTCTTTGTTAAAACTCAATCTTGCCAGTGTTTTTCTGATAAAAAAAAAAGGAAAACTCGCGCGCACAGCGGACTCTAACCGAGAGGCATTAGTTAGACCCAGTTTTAGCCGGTTAAAGCTGGAAGTGTTGGAGACTTTTTGGGCATTAACCGCAAAGCTGATAATCTGCACATTAACCAGTTAAACCTACATAGGTCTAGTCTACATTCTGGCTTTATCCGTAACATATACACATAATAGGCTTCAACCCTATTCAACATGAAACACATAGAAAATAAATGTACGTCATGGGCAGATTTCCATTACAGCACTATTTGAAAATCAGTTTACTAGTTATTATAATGTAACTCCAGCAATAAAACCAGCAAATATTATTTGTAATGTAGTAACCAAAAAATAAAGAAAAAAGTAGTAGTGTAGTTAAAAAATATTTTAACTTTAACAGCAGATTAAAAAACAATAAGTAATGTATGTCTGAAAAGCTACTAAAGAAAATACTCACAGCAAAAAAGTGGTGAGAACTTCTCTTATTTTTTCTTTTTTTCTTGATGGAAGAGATAGTTTCCTCCCTTAATTTTTCTGCTTATAAGAAATAAGAATATAATAAGGTGATCAAGCACCATTTTAAAAATTTGTAGCCATAGTTCAGCTACATAGTTCATAGATCGTCAAACCGTCTTGTCTTCACCAAGGGATAGAATATTACGACTATGACTGAAACTGTAACCCTCTAAAAACCTTCACATGAAACTTTTACCAAGTACAAGGTATATATCTGAATCAGCCTATAATGTTATAGCTGAAAAAATGACCCAACAAAAGGAAAAATCCTACAATATACATACTTGTAATATGAAATATCAATGAAAAATCATATAAATGTTTAATAACATCAAAACCTGTAGACAATATTTTTACTTGTAGTTGACAACAAAATCCCGATTTGTAGAAATAAAAGTTTTTCACAACTAGATAACTAGTTGATGCTGGGTCAACACTAGCTTCTTATTTATCTGTACGCACCATTAGCTTCTTATTTATCTGTAGCTGATATAACAAATATATTTGAATAAAAACAGTTCCAGTTCTTATTGCAATTATTTAAAACAATAATAAAAAAAAGGCATTACAATTAAAAAGTATGATGGAAAATTGTTATATGGGCAACACTGTATGTATATCATCGATTAAAGTAGATTTCTGTAATTTTTAAATTGATAGTTTCTGATCTACCTCCAAAGATAGGCAAATTCTTATACAAATGTACATATACGCTCTACAGGCTCTACTTATTCTAGTTTATTACAGGGTAACGCCTCTGCATGAAACCTAACAACTCTAATTAACATCCAACACCTTTACATAAATTCATTTACTTAATTCTTAGTAACGAAAAGCTTGATAACATTTACAGACTAGAGATTTAGTTTGTGATTACAATTAAAATAAATTAAACTTATTTTTTTTATGATATATTGTTGTCATATACTGCCATTGAGTGAGGTGAAATTGGTAAGATAAAATCAGCATTTTGTACATGTAGCAAACAGGTAATAATATATAGAAATGAATCTATTCAATATATATAGAAAATATGTTATGCGTTGAACCATTGAGAATGTAATGACAGAAATTTTCGATACGTTCTTCTGAAATCTAGAAAACCATTTTTTTAGAGTTAATTTTAGAGCTCATGGTCAACAGAGGGCATACCTATTGACAATAAAGGAAGAGTATAAATTAAATGCTCTAAATTTTCATTTAGTATTGTCAATATTTTAAGCAAACGTATCAAAAGTTTCATTACATTATTAATATGTATTATATGTACATATATGTGTACATGTTATGTACATAAGGCAAGGTTTTGACATGTAAGAGTATATAAAATGTTTTTAGGTACATTAAAAAACAGGGCAACATAAGCTAGAGAAAACTGATATAAAAAGAAATGTTTATAGTAGTTTCAGTATAGTAGACCACCAGAGGATTTCATATCGGGATGATTAACTCACCAATTTATACCCTTGTTTCTACATTTAGTATAAAATGATGTTTAACGATCTAGACTTTGGTGAATTTAAACGGCGTTAGTTTTATTAAAAATAAATTTTATTATGCTTTACTCATAAAAGTAGACATGTCTATAGAAGACAAATACAAATTAGAGAACTGAGACATTAATGCATGATTTAACTTTATCACAAATCAATGAAAAACAAATATACAATACTCTAAACATACCATCCCTTGAATAGGAAAAATCTATTATATTAGGCAAATAAAAGATCCCTATCCCACTACAAAAGTAGGGGATTAGCAAAATTTTCAGGTTGCGAGTAGCTCATCTAACAATGATAAGCTTTAGTAGCAAAAAAGAAGGCTAGGTTAAATAAATGAAATTCCAAGTAATTATTTTATAAGGCAGTATATCTTAAAAACAATATGTGAGATCTATGTTAATTTAGCAGTTATGCATGGTATTTTAATAAATCCTAGATTTTAGACTTTTTTAATAATTTATAGGTATCACTAAGATTTGAAAAGACTATAGAGGAATTAATTGTAACACCTAAATTATTATTGTATAAACAGAATTCAATATTATCTTATATAATACATATATTCAGTTTTTTTATTACATTTATCAAACGGTTTATTAAAATATCAAGTTGACGACAGCTTTGTTAGTTTCTATTCATGCATAAAGCCAAATTTCAGGAATATATCTAATCTTAGTTGCTCACATCAGTAAATTCGTTTATTTTGTGATCTGGCATGTCTTATAAACGTATCTGTATTGAGCAGTATCACTGTATATTTGCGTTTGAGTCCAATATAGAAATATTTCTTCTCACCTCTAAGCATACCATTTTCAAAGGAAGTTGATTTCTGTTATTAAACTTTGACTTGTCTATAGAGCCTAAGAATTCAAACAGTTTCAGGACCTTTATACATTTTACTGATAGCAAGTTTTTTAATTAATATAAAGTGTCTATTTTCCATTTTTTACTCAAGCACATTGAGCTATTACTTTTATTTTCATTATACGAAAGGAACATGCAATAATACAAATATTTAAAAATATTTATTAGGTATTATCTGTTTATTTAGAATTGTTCTTACAAGTTTTACTGGTTCTACTTTAATTAAATTAATATTCACTGACCTCACATCATGAAACAAATATGACAATTGATTTATATTAAAACATAAAATTTAATACAGTAAACCAATTATTTTAAGTAAATTCATAATATGTGCACAACAAAATATATAGGTACATAATCTGGTCAAAAGATGAGGAGCAGTAGGCAATAACATTTCTATTAAGCATGTTTGATTGTTATTACAAGTTAAAGCGCCATTTTGATAGAACTATTAAAATATCTCTCCTCCACTAAACTCTGTCAACAGCAGTCATTGTGTAATAACATAGTCATACCTACATAAAAAACAATTATTTATTACTATCAAATGATATTTAAAATAATTACTTGCATATTTTATTCTATGTAGATCTTGACAGATCATTGAATAGACTGTCTAAAGTCCATACGCCCATGCAAGGCTGAACATCTTTTTCTGGGTATAATTTGTTGGTGAGGAGTGACAGATCTATATCACCTAAATTTCCGAAGTTCGTCTGCTCTGTTTGAAAATTTTCAAACTGTGTATCTAATTCTTTATACGTCGATTTGTCTACTGAGGCCCTAAAAATTAAGCTTATTAGTTATTAATATGATGATTTGAAATATTAAATGTCATTGATGTTATACAAGATTGTCCACACTTGGTTTGACTTCTTTGAGAGTTTATATACCAATGAAAAGAAGTTCAATACAAAGAAGACATGGTAATTTTCTAATATCTATTTTTGAACATCATGACTACATATGTTGATTTTATACGATTTTCAAAAGAACTTTAATGGCTACTACCAGCTATCCATATTAGGTCTAAAATGGCTTAAAAACAATTTATTCCAAACATTGTTTTGCAAAAATAAAATTTCTTTAACTCTTGTTTTCAATTAGACACTTTGAAGATGAATATATATATGAATATATATATATATATATATATATATATATATATATATATATATATATATATATATATATATATATATATATATATGTACAATATATACTTATGTTCATCAGGTATACAAGCATGTGAACATATACGAGAAGCTCTAAACAATATTCTTTTGCAAGTTTATCTCCGTTCCAGTCCAGTTGGTTTTAAAACCAGTCTATTTAATAGTATCTCAGGAACTGTTGTCAGAAATAATGGCTCTAATTAAATACTTGGTTAATGAAGAATTTCTAATTGGTAATTTTAAAAACAGGTAGCTGCCTGACTTCAAAAACAATTATTTTTTTCACAGGAAAATAATTAGTCCAGTTGGTTTTAAAACCAGCCTATTTAATAGTATCTCAGGAACTGTTGTCAGAAATAATGGTTCTAATTAAATACTTGGTAAATGAAGAATTTCTAATTGGAAATTTTAAAAACAGGTAGCTGTCTGACTTCAAAAACAATTATTAAATAATTACTGTTATAATCATTTCCATTATGTAATGGTGATATGCACAATCAGTAACATTATTGTTGAATTTACCTTTGTATATCTGTAGTTTCATTACGAAAACTAAATTAGTAACCCCAATATTTTTAAAGTAGGATTTATCTAAATAAGAATATAGTTACGGGTTAAAATAACTATTTCTACATTTACTGATCTTTTATTTGGGGACATCCTTTATAAAACATAATTGTGAAAAAAGGATATCTACAAGAAAATACTGCAAATATTCAAACACACTAATTTGGAGTTTTAAGATATTTATTGCTGAATAATGATAGTACTGTAGTATATTTTTTCTTAATTGTTTCAATACAGTACTGAGTACTAGATTTTAAAAATGTGCCAATTCTTGAATACTATAACAAAATTATTACATACATAAAATTATATTAATTACATTTGAAGCTTGGTTATACTAATACTGTGGGTATTAATGTTAAGGCACATAACGTACTTTACAAGCCATATTATATTAATAAAAATATGATAAATAGTCAATGTAAAGTTTATATCAAATTAATAATCTTATCCAAACTAAAATACATACACTGGTTTTATATCAGGTAGATTTAAAGGATCTTCTTGAATATCATCAATATCTGGTATTTCAGGTATATCATCCTCTGATTCTCGTAATTTATCATTTTGAAAGCGTTCTCTGGAATAACATTGATATATTAATCTCAAATTTCAATATATCACCGAATCAGATACAAGTGCAATTTATATTAAAATGAGTGTCGATTAAAACTTTTATTAAGTGGAGCAATGCTTATGTTTAAGCTCTTATTTTGTTATAAAACACCATGTATCTATTTACAAGTCAATGTTTTGTACAGTCAAATGTTTTATCAACGGGCAAGTGTTTTATCAAATATTTACAAACTAGTAAAACAGAAATGAAAGAGACAGTGGTACAATATATTGTAACAAACAGAAAATAAAAGAAAATTGAACACTATATATACACAAAATAATATAAATTCGCAATTATTAAAACTTACATTTCAATGATGTTTGATCCATTCTTCCCCCTAGAAAATAAATAAGAAAACCATTATACCAAATAATACAATCAATTTTATTATTAATAGAGATGGATAGTTTTATTATACTGCATATGCCTGTAACATGTATGTTTCATTATACATTATTCTTCTATTTTCGCAATAAGAGCATATAATTTAATCTATAATAAACTAACTTTTAAAATTAGAAAACCTAATAATATTGAGACAATCTTTGTGAACTTTTACGTTTTTTGTTTTAGAAAGTAAGTTAAAAAAGTAACAAATTGGCCAAATACAAAAAAAATATATATCAAAATTGTATGGACCATAAAGTTTTAAAATATATCTCAGATCGTTAGTTAAAATTAACCAGCGAAAAACTCTTACACTTGGAAAATTTTGTTTTCAGTTTAGAACCCCAAGTTTTTACTTTTTTTACAAAATTTTTTATATTCCAAACCAAATTCAACAAATTACCATTTCAATGGTAACATATTTGTCCTTATTCAAATGTGTTCAGCTCTAGGATAAGGATTACCTGTAATCACAAACTGTATTAAACATATTTTAAATGTCTGCTAATATCCAAATTCTCTCAATAGTCGTGAAATGAGAAAATGATAATACATATAGCCCATGATAATAGAAAACAATGAAAAATTAAGTGCATAAAAAACATAAACCAGTGTTAAGTAATGTAATACTACTTATTTTACATACTTTGTAGATTTAGGTGCATCTTCACTCCAAACACCTGTCTTTCTTGTTCTTACACGCAAAGGTTCTGGTAAAGATATGTCAGAGTCAGCAGGTGAATTCTGAACCTTGTCTTCTGATACTCCGAGTGCTAACATTTTAATTTCTAATTTTCTTTATTTGATCAACAACAAAAAAAACAACCAAGTATTTACAATATATTTAAATAACCATCCTTAATAAGACGATCGGCATTCTTGTTAATGATTCTTGTACACATATAACAGAAATACAAATTTAAATCATATAATCTTGTTTCTTACCAGAAAGAAAACGTTTTGTATATATGTATATAATAAGGATAACAAGTATCCTTTAAACATTTATTCCAACAATCACAGAATAATTAATAATATACAGCACAGAGTACCTAATGCAAGAAACAATACCACAGAAAACAGGAGCACAAGAAACAAGAGAGTTTTGGAAACTAAAGAGACGCTATTTAAATTTGATTTGTAAATTATTTCACGTTAAAACAATCTCATGAAACTATTTTTAGTTTCCGTTAATATAATTAGAAATATATTAGTTAATAACAAAATAATTTAATCTACAAACTACAAATGATTTCTAATGATTTAATCATCTACAAATGATTTTTGTCAATTTATAATGTCTAACATAATTTCGATTTAAATTCTTAACATGAGAATCCCGAAACTATTTTAAATTATACCATTATTAGAAAGTGGACTAGATCTGTTTAATGAACTAAAAAGATTGCCTATATCCAAGAAGACTATATAGGAGACATAGCTCCTCGTAAAATCAGTGGTGGGGGTAGGACGAAAAACGGCGCCAATATGGCAGCCTCGCGTAGAATCGCGCGGGATCTGCGCATGCCGTTTATCCTCATCTATCGCGGGTCTTCACTATTTAAATGTAGGGTTAGGGTTCTATTGTGCTCATTATGTAAACAGTAAACAATTTTCGCGTGCATTTCTTTACAATTGTTGTTTCCGAATCATTGTTTGGTGAAAACACGCTATGAAAATTGGGATACAGTATTTTCAGTCCTAAATACATAGTATGTACAAAAAATAATAGTTCTGAATGCTTTTCTTTTAGAGAAAGAAATGTTATTGCATTTTTTCATCTGTCAATTATAATTATATCTATAATATAATCTTTTGTCTGCCACGAGTAGGATATCGATGATAATTTAGCTTTGTGGAAATGAAATAACATAATGAGCTTTTAGTCTAACGAGTTTTAATCATCCACAGGAAGATTACATATTTTAACCATGGCCACAAGTGGAATTGAGAACGTCGAACTGCGATCACCTTTGCATGGGGAAATGAAGAAGTGTTCGATCTCGGAAGGAAATATTTTGTTTGAAAGTTTACAAAGCAACAGACACTCCATTGAATTGCCAAGCGAAAAATGGTATGCTGAGTCTGGTTTGGACACCAATTTAAACATATGCATTGATAAGAAGTTGAATGTGAATGTGTATTTACACAGTGAATATTTGGAATGGATGGAATGGGATGTGCCGAAGTTTGTATAAGATATTTCAAACATCCAAGAAGTAACCAATAGTTTTCCTGTGAAATTCGCTTGTGAGCTATTATTGTATGAAATGTGAAGTTGTTTTTAAAAAATTACTAATCAATTGTATATATTCGGTTAATTTAAAATTTGCGATTTTGTGGTAATAACATTACATATTTACCAACCATTTTGTATGTTGCTTCAGTAAAAACAAAGAATTCAATAAGAGTACAATTTATTCAAATCAGTGTACTATGAAGGCAATACAGTGTGTGATGTAAAATCAATTAATATTTCAGAATTAACGTTAGTAATTAGACTTAAATTGAAGGGTACAGGAATAAAACAAGAAATGTCACAAAACTATTTATTCAAGAAAATTGAAATTATAAGTTGCATTCTAATGTAAGCGAAGAAATTTTTGAACTAAAGAACTAAACTAAACTACCTAACTAACTTTAACTAACTAACTGTAGTTAAACTTTTTTCAATTTAACTAAAGGGCCATAATAATAATAATATAAAATAAATAATATAGGATGTTACCTCTTACTAAAAACCTATGATAACCAAAAATCTTATTACGGAAACGTTCTGTGGAAAGTTCAAATTCATTATCGTTAAGTGAAGGAAAACTGGTATTTTGAGTTTTCTTTTTCTACTATTATAAAGTATTCTTTCCTTGAGCTGCATAAGATTAAGGTACTTGTCTTCATTTATTGGAAGGACATCTGGAAAATAATATAGTATGTTACCTGTTATTAAAAAACTATGATAACCAAAAATCTTATTATGGAAACGTTCTGTGGGAAGTTCAAATTAATTATCGTTAAGTGAAGGAAAACTGGTATTTTGAGTTTTCTTTTTCTACTATTATAAAGTATTCTTGCCTTGAGCTGCATAATATTAAGGTAATACGGTGACAGCACCTCCAACCATTTTTCTCGTCTCTCACAGTCCTTAAACGAAATTGAGTTGTAAATTACTATTTGACAATTTACTTCTACATTACACTGCACTTTTACTATTTACTACAAACTAGAAACGCTCAAAACTTTCAAAATACAGTAAACAAAAATGAACATAACCTCGCTTGGTTCTACGCAAGGACTGCCATGGTGCGGACGTTTTTTGTCCTACCCCCACCACTCGAGTTATTTCTCCTGTTCTCTAGTCTTCTTGCCTATATCATACGGAGCCCATACATTGTCAAACAAATTGTGTAACAACGCGATGCGCAACGTTCCGTTGCACACTTACGTCATCCATACACTTGGTTAAATTTTGTTGAAACTTTAGTTACAAGTTGTTTGTTGACAATAGATGTCGCTGTTAATTTGCCATACTTCAGGTAAATCCCTGCAAATTCTCTCCAATATTCTCTATTCTGAATAGTCGTCATGGTCAAAAGTGAACCGTTCCACCAAGAAAACCGGCCGAGAACTGAAAAATATTGCGCAACGAAGCCCTACACACACATACACAATACGGCGCGTTGCGCAAACGTTCCTGTTGTACAAAAGATTTAAAAAAAAATTGAAACTAGTCAAACATTTGTGCAACGCATCAAATACTACCATACATTGGCAAATATTTGCGCAACAGCATGTGTTGCGCAATTTGTTTAACAATGTATGGACCCCTATAGACTAGAACAATGGTTCTCAACCGGTGGTACGCGTACCCCTTGGGAGTACGCGAAAATCTGTATGGGGTACGCGGTGAACTACTAAAAAGTATACAAAATTATATTGATACATGCTAGAATTTAATTGTGACAAAAGTTTGAGTAATAATTTAAAACTGAAAACTATCAATAAAGCAGCAAGCAAACAGGTCGCTCGTTACAACTGTATTTGTAGCTGGAGTAATAAAAAAGTGATATGGCTGGTGAACGATTGTATTTGACCAAGCTGAAGCGTTAATGAACTTTGTAAACAAAAAGAATCCCAGCGTTCCCACTAATTATTTTCTGAGACTTTTTAATTATTTTGAATGAATGATTAATGAAAGCTTTGTAATAAAATTTCCATTAAAATAAAATTTCTTATTTTTAATTTAAATTACCTATTCGTAATTAAACTTTAACAGTTACACTTTAACTTAAGTAATATAACACATTTTAATAAAACTAAAGTGTTTTTGTTGGGGGTACGCATAGTTAATGATACACAAAAAGGGGTACGTGGGTTGAAAAAGGTTGAGAACCCTTGGATTAGAAGCTTACACGAGAAGCCAAGACTAAAAAAGTCTATTGATAATAGAAATTACTGAAAGTATAGTTAAAATTCCATATAATAATCTAAACATTTCTAGTATTTTTTAGATGTGATATATAAAAAATTTTTGCCTATTTCTATACTATATACAGCAACGCACATGGTTTATTGTGTGTATAATCTATAATGAACACATTCATTGCTTCTTTATGAATAGGTATGATTTCTTTACGATATGTAGAAATAACTATTTATTGATAAATTATTGGACCAACTATTGATTCTACGAGGGTGAATCAAATATAAACGAGCTTTTTTATTTTTTTTTATTTGACCTTGAAAAAAAAAAGGATAACAGCTCATTTTCTACATAATCTCCTGATCTGGAAACACATTTTCCTAGCGTGTAGGTAATTTTGTAATGCCCTGCTCGTAGAATGAAGTTTTTTGTGTCTCCAGCCAATTGCGCACGTAGGCCTCAACCTCTTCATCGTTGTTGAATCTTTGCCCTTCCATGGCTTCCTTGAGAAGACCAAAGAGGTGAAAGTCGCAGGGCGATAGATCGGGGCTATAGGGAGGGTGTTCAAGTATCTCTCAGCCCAATTCATCCAATTTTTCTCTGGTCAGGGCTGCTGTATGAGGACGAGCATTGTCATGGAGAAGTTTCCCTTCTCTCATCGGTAGGTCACGTCGTTTGCGGCGATTTGCAAGAGTAACCTCGCTTAAAATGTCGCAGTAGTACGCCGCATTAATGGTCCTGTGATCATGCAAAAAATCGAGGTGCAATAAGCCACGATGGTTAAAAGAAACTGTAGCCAAAACCTTGCCTGCTGACAGCCTTGACTTGGCTTTCACTGACCCAGCCTCGCCTCGACGTCTCCACTCCTTGCTCACTTGTTTCGACTGAGGGGTATAGTGGTGCACCCATGTTTCATCGCAGGTGATAACGTGAGTGAGAAACGAGTCTCCCTCTTCCCGAAATTTCGCTAGAAGATGCTCACACACCTGAAAACGATGTAATTTCTGCTCAGTTGTCAAAAGGCGAAGGGCCCACCTTGCGCACACCTTACGAAACCCTAGCTCCTCTGTGATGATCGAAAAGGTGCTTCCATAATTTATTCCAACTCTAGATACAATATCATTGGTGGTCAGACGCCTGTCACCCTCAAGAAGTTGTTGAACGCCGACGATGTTGTCGCTGGTGCGAGGTCGGCGGTCATGGCTCTCATTTTCAACTTTCTCACTACCCTCCACAAACTGTTTATGCCATGCAAATACTCTAGCTCGGGACAACGTTCCTTCCTTGACCTGCGCAGTCAATCTCGTCAGGATTTCAGATGGTATTACACCTTCCGTGGCGAGAAACTTGATAACAGCTGCGCAATTGATGAAGGCACCTCCTGCTTAGGCATTCTCACGGCGGGTACTGAAAGAAATGACCGACGTCGCCCACCTGCTCTTCCCCCTCAGTAGTATAGCTATGTCACTACCAGGCCACCCTCGGATTTGTCCGCGGACATTTGATGCGGATGGCATGTGGTCATTGTTGATCTGAAGAACTCTTGGCGCAGGTATAAATCAGGTCTGTACAGGTATAAAACAGGTGTGTACCGGTTTAAAACAGGTATGGCAACCTGTTTAATGACGTCATGTTTTTTTCCTAATACCACCATACCTGTTTTAAACCGGTACACACCTGTTTTATACCTGTACAGACCTGTTTTATACCTGCGCCAAGAGTTATTCAGATCAACAATGACCACATGCCATCCGCATCAAATGTCCGCGGACAAATCCGAGGGTGGCCTGGTAGTGACATAGCCTTACTACTCCGCTCCTGTTATCCTTACCTAACACCCCACGAAGGGGGAACCCTCACGCGTTACTATTGCATGCCCAGGACCAAAAGACTTGTTTATATTTGCTTCACCCTCGTATCATCCAGAATGGGAAATTTTGGGGGAAATGGAAAATAATAAGGTCCGTCAAGTGGTGCAGTAAACAGTGGTTCCGTCCTTTCACGGTGGCATCCCGAGTTGAATGTCGAGTGGAGACAGGAATTGATAGAAGTTTTTTTCACATACCCACTTGACTTTCGATTCAATCAGCCACCCCGGATCACTGTATGAATGATATTGTCGCAGCCACCTCTATTAAGACAACACGTTAAGTCACCGACCCGTGTTGTGAACGCGGAGCGCCAAGTCCTCCACTTTCATTAATTCCGTCGGGAAACTGATCTAAATGAGACAATTACAGTTGATTATGCTATAATTATATAATTGATAATATTATAATAAATTAGGGTGCATCTTACTAAAAAAAATTGAGTTTACGTACATTACACATGTAGGGCCTTTGCATAATAGATGCTCTACCATTAAGCCTAGTCTAGTTAATTAATGATAACTATTATTTGTTGTTGGTATATCTGTTTATATTAATTTCAGTATATCTGATTATATTAATTAACAACAACTTATACTAAAGGGGGTTAGGTTATTCCCGTTTGTCAGTCGAGTTTAGCCATTATCAGATTTTTGTGGCTTACCCAATGGATCTGTTTGCTATTGGGATAAGAATTTAAAAATATTTGTATTTAATAAGTAAATCAAATTCAATGGATTAATCAACGAAATAAGTGTGAATTGTTTCATAAAACAAAAGCTGTAATAGAAAAATTAAATAAACAATAGGTTCTTTCGTTTGTATTAGAGTGTAGTGTAATGTAGTAAATCCCATCGCGTCGAGAATCAGCTAATTATTGATGTAAGCAAAAGTGAACAAACGGTAAAGTGAGTATTAAGCAAGTAAAGTAAGTACATAAGTAAATTAACACTATTCGCATATTTTATTGTATTTGTTGGTGTTCGTTAAATGGCAAGCGTTCTTCAAATATCACAAAAATATTAATCATCAATTGTATATTTAAAATGAAGGAAATATATATTTTTTAATTATAATTACCAAAATTGAAAGATAATTTAAAAGAAAAACTATGATTAGAGACTACCCATAAGAAATTAAATAAAAAGCATAAGTGCATACTTTTTGAAATTCGATAACAACTTACCATCATTGAATAAATGAAGTGAAGGAATTATCAGTTTAAATTGTATTAATTTTAAATTGATTATGATAGACATAAATCGAATCCAACGGTATATGGATTTATGGTATAATATGCTATAACATAAGACATTTAAGAATTATTTCGGTAATATTTTATTGGAATTAATATTTTAGAAACATTATTTTGACATATGTATGTTACTGACGCTGAATCACGCTGAATTTGTCTTGGAATATGTTTCGAAGACATCAGAACTGTAGGTATTTTCAAAAAAATATTCAATATGTTGTATTTTTCGTAAAACATTGCTTTTCTAACTAAGCCGTAGCTATAATTTCTAAAAAAAAAAACTTTGTCATAATGTCATAACTCATGAAATGTTATCAACGTATTAAACATTTATAACATTGATACAAATATTCAACAGTGCATTTGGCACTGGATTCTAATAAAAAAATTCTACAAGAGCATATGTTTTTATTAATATCACAAACAGCCATGATATTTGAAGATATACTGAAAAGGTAAAAATATAACTTTTATTTACAACTGAAAGACAAAGAATTATAGCAAGTTTTTGTTATCGCTAATGAATTTATCTCAAAAAAGGTATCGAAAATGTATTATCCATATTTTTGTATTTCTTACGATTACTGACAAATCCAAACATCGTAAAAAATCCAAAACTAAAAATATTTTAACTTGCCCACCCTTTACATATTTTAATCGTTAAGAAAGTAAAGACATTATATTTATCTGAAATAAATATCTATTATATCGTTACCTGTAGTATATTACAAAATAACGACTAAAAATGTAAACAAGGACGAATAATTGGCATTTGTGAAAGAATGTAACCTCACCATAAGTTACCAAAGTAAACATTATATACTGCCATTCAGCTTCTACTTATTTTGTCATAGGACAATCTTATAAAAGATATTAATATCACCATAGTAACAAAAAATAATTTCGCGACTAAATTTTAATTAAACGCGTTTTTTTTTTACTATAACTAATGATTTTTACGTTTACATATATGTTTTTTATCGCTCATTTCTCCTATACCTAACTACATTCGTCACTTGCAAGCCGCAGGCATTTGTGGTTTCATCTACAGAAACCCATAAATATTTATCCTCAACTTTTGCATAAACACTGGATTTGACAGCAGCTTGCGGTAGATATTTTTTCAAATCGCCGATTCTGTGGGTACATTTACTTTGCCAAATTCCCCATTTAAACATTTCTCTATAAAATAATTATCGTGAATATATGAGGCAAAAGCACCGATCCCTGCGATATTCCTGCTTCCATAATCCTACTGATAACTGTGATCAGATAGCCCATTTCTTAGCTTTGTTTGATTTCTTAGCTGGTCCTTCTACTGGTTATGTAGGATTTAATTAGCTTTATCGTAGCTAATTAAAGTAGCTGGGGGTATCCGGCTCTCATATCTACAATCTTGATTAGTAGTCTGCCTTGCCAGTCTCTCTCATAACTTTGACTACATTTATGGAGATAACGGCAGCACGGTGCTTGTTGTTGAAATGTTGTTTTTGATTAATCTCAAGATCTGGAGTTCCGTCGAATGCTTCGGTCGATAAGTGAATTATTCGTTGGGGTTAATGCTGAATACTCCCGTTTGCTCTTTTATTCGACTGAGGAGGATTTGCCCTGCTACTTTGCTCATCACTGACAGTATCGGTCTATAATTTGAGAAATTAATTAGGTCCTTACCTGGTATCGGGATAAATCTGTTGTACTAGGGAAATGTCAATTAATACTTTTTTTGTTAAAAAGAATGGAGAGGCAATTTAAAAAAGATTATATAGATGTTATAGTAAATACAAAATCCAAATAAAAGATTTTTCAAGTCAGTCAACTTATTAAAAAAGACAATCTTTTTAAAAAAATAGGCTGATGTGTCTCAGAATTTTTCAGAAAACTATTGAAAAACAAAATCCCTAAATATTGTGTGATTGTTGATTACCACGCTGTATATTTTCTTGTTGTACGGGATGTAAGAAGTATAAGTGCCATTATTTTAACACTTGATAACTTTGACATAAACTAACAAAAAAGCATTAAGAAACATGGACGCTCAGCCCGACCGTTTCCCAGATGGAATTATTTGAATTATCAAAGTACACCCCCAGATATTTGGCACACTTGATAATATTGCAATAAATTGCATCACTGATCCACTGTATGACTACATGCGAACGCATGTAGTTATATAGTGGGTGATTAACCTTGACTTAATGTACAATAGACTTAATCCACTTAATATAAAAATTATGAAAATAAAAGAAAATGATAATCAAGTAGTCGTGGCGCGGCATCTGGACGGTGCGTTGACTAGTGTCTCGCTCGGCGAGAGGCCATCTGATTGGTTTCGTCGAGGGTCAAGAAAAGCAGGGAGAGGTAGTGCGCCTCAACTGGGGACACGTCCGGGGAAAGGGGCTATCCCATACGTAGACTGGTGATGTGTAGCATTCGGTATGGTCGACGTGCGAAACGTCGTATACGGATAACATGTCGATAGACACACGCAGGCTCCACGTGTCCGTGGTGGAGCTAGCAAGGTGGCCTCTGACCAAGGTTCGTCAGCATGAAAAAGCTAGGTACTCACTAGCGAGCTGTAGCTGTAACCGAACAGATACAGTTACGAGGTTCTAATGTGTACGCGTGAAACAATCTTCACTCGTGACATCCACCGAGCAGCCTCACCGAGCGTATTCATTAAGCGAGCTGTAATTGTAACCGAACAGATACAGTAATGAGGTTCTAGTGTGTACAAGAAGTCCACATTACTGTGACCGTAAAGACAAGCCGGATCTATCCACAGTGTTGGTTTGTAACTCCACGATGTCAGACAAAGTGTCTCTCGCTTGTGCAGCATACATACTTATAGATGCTTTACTCGATAATTATAAACGGCCACGAAGATGCTAGATTCATCTAATGTATTGGGAAAGAAGTGATCTACGTCTTATTTTAAGAAATCAACAAATCAGTAGTCATAAAAAAATTCACGAGAATGACTCCAACTGATTGTGAATATCTAATGAATTTAATCGGGCCCAAGATAATAAACAATTAAAATCAAAGGAATAAGCCCGAAAATACTTGTTGGTTCGCAGTGTTGCAAGGACCTTCACTCTCGATGACCACGAACGCACTGCGAGCGCCCTTTGATTCGCAGCAAAAACCGACAATCGTCGGCTCACTGCGAGCCGCACGTATTCCGCTCGTAGCGGGTTCGCGAACCACGTACACACTATGATATTTGGTAACAGTAACGTGCAACAGTTACAGCTACAGCTCGCTAGTGTGTACCCGGCTTAAAAGAGTTTACGGACCTTGGCCTCTAACGGCGCCCGGCCGTTGCACAGTGGATGAAAACGCCGAAAAGCTGGCCAAAATTCAGAAAATGAGGGTTCAGTTTAGGAATTTTTTGTCTCGCAATGTTTAGTAGGGTATCCTAGGTATAATAAAAACCGGTTCCGAGGGGTCGCCGACGGCCCTACACTTTGTAAGGGCGTTCTGAATTTGACCATTACAGCAAGCGCTTCGTGTATTTTGCATCGCACGTTTCGTAAGCCTTTGTGAAAAGTACAATAAAAAGTGAGCTATAAGTGCTAGAACAGTTTTGTAAAATGGATTCTCCTCCGCAAGGTATGTATAATTAACAGGTGAAAGCCGAATTTGTTAATTCTTAATATGAAAAAAGTTATTAACAATGCAATGGAGATAGTTTTTTTTGAAAAAAAAATTGTTTTCTTCAGCATATCCTCAAAAAAAATATCTATATCACTCGTTCACACTCGTTTAATAATCTTTATTTTGTGATGCACCCTGAATGTTTATCTTACAAAAAATTGAAGAATTGGCTGCTGCCATCTGCGGCTGTGCCTGTAATGATACTTACTGTTACGCGGTATCAATTGTAGCAACCCGTAAAATTCGATTTATAACATTACTTTCACATATATTCATTATTAAATTCCAATGCATTATACAAATAAACAATTTTATTTTGTTATTAACAATTTTTACATAAAACAATGAATTTTTTTATGAAATAAAATAATTTTTTTTATATTTATTGCAAGTATATAGCGATGATTTTCATTTTTTCTTTTATCAACATTCATATTATTCGAAAAATAAAGTGTTCGTACATATTTCCTCTGTTTTAGATGTTGTGAGCAGTGGAGACTCAATTTCTATAACGAGAAAGGAATTATTTTTCTTATTGAAAATACATTTGAATGATGAGTTGCAAATTACAATAGATATAATATCATAATAACGAGTTTCAGGCCGATTAAAAAATGTTTCTGCCTTCAATATTGTATATTTTCTGTATTTTTATAATTGCATGTAGTAAAATGTAGACTTTAATGAATGCTATTTTATTTGTCTCCGACTATACCTCCGATAACAAATTGTCAGTAGTAACGATCAATTTTTTTATTTTGTGGTCTCCATATTGGAGTTGCCATTTTGTTTCTTGAATAAAAGTTGTCAAATTGATACTCAGCGTCCTCGAAAATCCCCAGGTACCAATTTTTACTAAGAATAATAAGCTTTTTAATAATTTCGGTCGCCATATTGGAGCCGCCATTTTATTTTTTGATAAACCATTACCCGATTCGTAATCAGTGACCTCGAAAACCCACGAGTTCCAATTTTTGATTGGATTACATGAGTTTTCTAATTTTGGCCAGCTTTTCGGCGTTTTCGTCCACTATGCGTCGCTGGCGTGGCGGTGCTGGCGAGGATGCCCGAGGTCACCGAACAGAAATTACGACTAGAAGGTTCACTCTAAGCTCCGTCCGCTAAGTTTCCCTCCTTACCCCGTCTTGTCGTCCAGCGAGAATTAACTAACTAGCACGTGGCGCATGTATAGCATCGTACGAAGTATCTCCCATATACTCAAGAAGGCTCCGTTCAACATCTGCATGGTGGCTTACCCCTTGTAAGCGCAAGATAAAAGTACCGCGGGAGAGTAAACCTTTTAATTGTAATTTATGTTCGGTGCCGAGGTTCCATTTTGGACAGGTCATCTGACGTCGTAGGAGCGGCAATGGATTTGTGCTACAGACACACAGCAGACGTCACCAATGTCGACGTGGATGCAATTAGCGTGCAGGAATGTCGTGCAAGGGGTGGCGATGATGTCGAATCGTGTCCGAGAAAATAGTGAAAGGTAGACTTACCCCTATTTACAACCTGCCACTCGAGGACAGCTTCGCTCTGGTTCTCTCAGTTGGAATAAGGGAACAGCAACAGCAACACGAATAGGCATTCATTCCACCACATATAACCACTTTTTATTGCGGCAGCAATAATACAGTGCAATGAAATACAATACAAAAATATTTTAGGTTTAATATCAATATTCGTAGTCTGGCAGCTGACACAAGACTGAAGCGGAGCTCTCCAATATCCATTGGCAGGCATCATGGCCTTGATGGGGGTATTTACGAGCCGAGCGAGATTACCGCTCTTTACCCGCCCAGGTGCGACGCTGGCTGGGAGACCTGCTTAAATGCTTTCCCAGCCAGCTCTCTCATAAGGGCCAGAAACTCACGCGGCCTCTGATTGGCTACCATGGCAGCCAATCAAAAGAAATCGCGGCAATGACACAAGATTACTAAACATTTTAATGGTATTATTAATTAATTGTAATAAAAAAACAATATAACTAACAACTACGCAAAACAAATATGTCACGGTGTCATCCACTGAACAGCGCTTATCGAAAACTATAGTGGTTGAGCGATCGGCGTACAGTAATCCATTACCGCCGTTGCCACATGTGCGATTATACAAATTGGATAAATCTTAAAATGCAATTAAAATTATTTTCTACAAATTAAATTATTTTGAGCATGAAATACTACTTTGTTATTTACGAAATTCTACAAATCTTGCAGTGTTTACTTTTATATTTGTTTCATAATGTATTTATTATATCCATAATTAGATAACATACACTTTTTCTTAATGGTAGAGTTAAGCACCCATGTTCTATAAGACTATTTGTTTGTTTAGATCCACACTATCAGCTGTTGAAATAGTGGTTGAAATATTTCTTACGCCCTGTATTTGTTAGTAATCATTATTAATTACATTTATGTGATATAATAATACATAAAACGGAAAAAATTACCATGCAACACGGAGATACATGTTAAATATGCAAGCTATTAAAATGAGATACTTAATATAATATACAAATCAGCTATAATAGCTTATAATTATGTAACTATATTGCACGTATTATATCGATTATGATATTAAATCATTTACAAGCAGTAACTCCTCATAATTTACGAGTACATTACAACAGCCGGAGGGAAAAGGATGCACTTTTTACGTGCGGCCATATCGAACTCTGTGTACATTCACATTCAATATGAATATGAATATATATATATATATATATATATATATATATATATATATATATATATATATATATATATATATATATATATTCATCGATATTCGAAGTCTCAATTCGACTGAGTAAAGATCATGCTATTTATTGCGCACCTCGACGGCACCGGCGGTCCAATATCATAGTCTTGAGACTTGTTCCTATTCTTGATCAGCTGTATGTATACATATTGCTGTAAAGCTGCATATAATACTATATTTTTGAAACCTACTGCAGATTTTAAAGGTATTGGCGGTTTATGTTGCATGCAAATTACAAAAAAAGAAAACAGAAAAGCGAAAGATTGCAAGAAAAATAAAAAAGAGATGACAACAGGAAATTATATTAAAGTCCTGTTTAAAAAGCAGGTAAATTTTTAGACTTGTCAAGTTTTGCATTATTATATCTCGAAATGTATGTTTTTTATGTTTATAAAAACATATAAATATAAATAAACGAAATAATTTAACGAATCAAAAATACATTGTAACATGTGGTACTTCAAAAATACAACGCTTTTGGTAACGATTAGTATACAACATTTAAAATCAATATGTGTAAAAATAATTACAAAAACTTCAACAGATTTTGGGAAAAAATAATTTAATATTAAGAGACAGATAGCAAGTAAAAACAAGCGAGTCCTTTTTTCGAATTGTGATTTCCCTAGTTTGTAAACAGACGACATGTTTTTTTTTTGTAACCGAAAGAGAACAATAACGATAATAGGTATTCAAATTGATATAAAAAGTATAATCAAACAAACTGACTTCAGGAACCATAGAGTATAGTACGTATAGATATTATAAAAACAGTATCACTTGACTGTGAAGAAAATGATCCTGCGAGCAAGAAGCTAGTTCAAACCAGAAAAAAATAAATGGGTTGGAAAGTATTAATATTAACCAAGTACAACAAAGAACTGGTGATCGTCTTGAGATTAGTGTCAGCATGATACAAATAGTAAACACCGAGCAACGACCTTTTGGGATTGTATCAACATTAAAAAGTTCCCGAAAGAAGATTGCACTCTGAATATCTGAATTTCTACAGGGGGTATTAAGAATAATTATCTTAACTTTTGTTTAGAGAAAGAGAATCCATATATAATAGAAACATATTACAAACTTAGAACTGACGTCCATAATTTACTTGAATTTTCTATATCAACTTTATATAGATAGCACTATCAATATAGATATATTGATATAGATAACTTTATATATCAAATTTTTATAGATGGTTTCACAAACTAAATTGTTCATATAAAAGTCTGTCTATTGTATCTGAATATACATACATATATCATTCTGATGAAAAATTATGTGGTGCCAATTACTCTAAACCATTTGACTGGGTTGAGCTTGTCCAACCTCAAATTCGACATAATTTCAATCAATACAGAGGAGTGCGACAGATAAATGAATATAGAGGTGAAATTAAATGTCCGTCTCGATTACGAGAAAGAGTAATAATTGAAGAGTAATAATTGGGAATGAAAATGGTTTTCATCCCTAATGTGGAATGAAAACTATTCAAATGCATTGGAAGATTGTTAAGGTGTTTCACTAGAAACAAAGTGTTGGGTTTGCAGGTTACTACTATAATATGACTATAAAATATACTTCGAAAACATGAATTCGTTTCACATTATTTGTAATACGAAATAACCAGACAAGTCGGCAATTGTAATTGGTGAATCAACTGCCATGTGGAAAAAACAATAGGTTATTGAATTATGGTCCAAGGGGCATAGAACCTTTATTAGATGGAAAACGTGCTTTTGTACAGTTAACTAAGGCAAGACTTTTAGAGTTCCACCGATTTAAAAAAAAAACGTTATTAGTTATTACTGGATCAGCTGCGAGGAGATAACGTTAAACTTTTATGACTACCTATAGCTTATTGCGATTTCATAGACTTAAAAAATACAGAAAGTAATGATGTTATATTTGATATTAAAATTTATCTCGCCATTTATAATGAAAATAATAAAAATGTAACACAGATAAACAAGAGTTTTAATCAAAACCTAACATAATACATCACAACTTATCAATTAAATTTAATGGCTAGCTCACTACTACACTTACTCACTAATTACACAATAAATGAATGATTAATAAACATTAACAACAACGTTAAATGACTTCAAATATGCCTGAAGACATCACAAATATTAATTCAACTTCTTACGGATTTTATATATTTTTTGTCTCGGGTCAACTGTAAATGGTTCCGTTATCTATTAGTCGGTAGCACCATATTATCATTTTTTTTCCATCTCCGAAGTGAAAATATATTACACAAACATATTTTGTCAGACATTCTCTATGAACACAAAATCGATTGGGTAGAACTACTTTTCTTATAAATACTATAATATACGTTGAATTTTAAATATAGAATTTTAAATAATAGCCAATAAAATCCAGGCAAAAATTTTCCGAGTTAACAATGGCAAACAAAGTAAGTTATATTTACCAAACGGCTGTTTTCGTGTGTGTGTCACGAAATTTTTAGGTCGATGTACGAAATGCTTTTCGTTCGAATTTCGGCATATTGACAAAATCAATATAGTAAGTCGACCCTTGCGAACAACGTGGCAACTTTTGTTTTCTGATCCGAAGCCTCTAGAGGTGTGCCCCGGAGGTGCCTTCGATATGAGCGACGAGGCAGCACAATATTATAGCGATGCTTACTTGTATAGATATTAATTAAGATAAACTACAGAGATTATATTAAATTAACGAGCGAACTTTCATAGCGACAGTACATCATTGTCAGTGAAAAATTATATCATTGGGTTTTATTTAGATCCGTGCCTTACTTTTTTTTTACAGATAACAGATAGAGATCATTTCCAGTGTTATGTGCTAGTATCCACCTCATTTCCAGTGTTCTGTGAACTATACTATCATATATAGCGATAGTGCTGTCCGATAACTATACATTGCGCGTATTAAATCTAGAACTGTTGGAGACAAAAAACAATTGTCTTTAAATCTATCTCCCATTTATTTTTGAGCTTTGAACTATAACTAATAAGAATAACGTCTATAACTAATAAGAGATTTCATGAATGTTTATTTAATTCAAATGTACCCATTGATGTTGTTATTTTCTAAATATTCAATGCCTACACTCTAGTAGAACTTTTGTTGTATTGTTCTAATCGTTGGTAGTTATAATTTACCGCTCCAATTTTTTAAGCCATCAATTCGAAAGTGTAAGTCCAACCAGTCTAATAGTCTTCTGAAAATGAAACATTTGTACATTTGTACATTTTATTTATACATTGACTTTCCGCGCTTTGTATGAGCACTGTACATCATTTATAAGCAGACTTCTAATTGTGCAAATTACATGAAAATGATCTTTAAAAATCGAAGTGGCTGTTAATAATCTTTGTTTAATCATTTAGCTGATCTTACTTCATAGAGATGTTACATACTTTATTTATTCAGTATTTCTGACGTAACGAAATATTAGCCTGCAGAATAATAAAGAAGCATTGAAATCATTGTGGAGGGATACCGGAGAAATGGCGTGCTTTGTTGAATGTAAGATTATTTCTTATATCCTATTTGATGCAGTACGAGATTACTCTTGCACAAGAGTAAATAATTCAGTGCTTATCCCGCTTAGGTGCATCTAGTGCAATAGATAGATACCCATGTTCATTTCTGAAGATTGGATAATAAGAATGGTAAGAATGCATTTTTGTCTTTAAATATTTAGTATTATTATTACACTATTTAGATATTATTTTTTTTGCTTTGTAACTTTTTTAGTTACGCTGAACACATTTTATTTAATTAATAATAATAATTGACTGTTTTAGATACAGACTATAAGTTTGTATAATTTGTTTTTGTGTAAATTATTTGTCGTGTCTGTTATTACAGACAAGAAAACGTATTACATAATAAATAATAATAAAAGTTTATTTAAATTAAAATTTATAATAATATATAAAGGTATAGGTACTACATGGAACTGTGGATAAACAAGAAAATTCACAGAGACAAACCTTGTTTTTTTTTTTTAATTAAACATCCCTTTCGGGGTATTTACTTTTATAACAATCGGATCGTTGAGTCGATTAATGAGTAATTTAGTTCTAACTTAAATTGCTACTTTGAAAACCTAAATCTAAGAACTTATTCACTAGTGTTCCGTAATTTTTAGTAAGTTAATTACACCAATATTAACGTGTATCACAACTGCACAATACGCTGCTTTTCACTAACTAATAATCACTTGGCCAACTCAAAAGGCTTTATTCTCTTGGGTCTTCTTGTGATATTGGACAAACCTTGTGAGTGAATCTTTTTATCATACCTAGGAACCTTAAGTAAATATGAAATTCCATGTAAGATCCAGGATACGGCACAAATATCCTATACCATATTAATAATAATTAACGCTAACATTGATTATTCGACAAATTAATGCAAATTGCAATTACCCATGAAAAAAATGCATTATGCGAAGATACTTTTTGTGATTTTCCATATCGACGACGCAACTGCAATGTAATTGTATTTACAATGCACACAAGTAAGATTTTATTGATATGTATTATTGAAAATTAACATGAGTGGTATTGAAAATTAACTGAAATAGACACCCCTTACTTTAGGTGTATTACGTACGTATCACATGTTTATTAAAACGCTAATCACATCCATAATATAACAACAATATACGACTGAATAATATGAAATTATTATCAACAATTCGGTCGTTATTTTCGACCTTTTTTTTCGTTTTTCATTCTATAAAATTATTTTACGTTGTGGTTGGGTCAACTGTTTTTTTTTAATTTTGAAAGAAACTTGATAAAAAGAACTTAGAAGTTTCTCTATAAGGATAAACTTCTCGTAAAATCACAATATGCATTTTATATCACTTTTTTTTACAACAATTTATTTTTAATTTACGATTTTGAACACTTATGTCAAAAAAGGAGTAACCGGTTTTTATACTCTTAACTTGAGACTTATTCGACGTTTGCTCGACGACTAATTGAAGATTACTAACTACTGCTGATTACTGAATTTACCGACTACTGAAGCTACTAGTGGTTGTTTCTCTATTTAAAACATTTCTGCTGCTGATGCTGCAGGAATGTTTCTAAGAAGTGTTTTTCTTGAAGACTTTTAGCAAGTTGCAATAATTGCGATAAAACACAATGTAAGTTTATGATAAGCACAAAAGGTTTTTAGTTACGCGATAACCGCAATGACTTTGGTATACTCTTTTCTGGACATCCTGTTTGCTAATGGCCTGTTACAATGTATATTACAATATTATAAAATACAGTACTATTTTAAGTCTTAACCTAATATAAGAGAGGATTCTATATAACTTGCATATACAACTTTGCACAGAGGAAGATCATCAAAATATGAGGTACACGTAGTTTTTTGCATACTGGTATTTGGGTAAAAAAGAGATGAAAACGACGTTCGACGTTGACAAATTAAAGTTACCAGTTTTTGTATTTTTTCGTGGCTATTTAACATTTCGTTTTAGTGAAAATTCAAATTATTTTTTTATTGCAACTGAAAATGCAAGCAATTACAATTTAAATACAGAGCTACAATTACAATTTAAGGGCAAAAGCTTACATTTATGAAACATTAAATATTTTACTAAAAGTCGCAAACAAGAGTATAAGCATTTGAAAACAAAAAAAGGGAATTTAAAATAAAATGTCAAAATGCTAATATTAATGAACGGAAGTACCCCCGGACAGTTTTGTTTTCTTTTATTTGAAAATAATATAATTACAATTACATAGGTAAGTTTCTTCGGATTGGTTTTACCCAATTTTACCTGCATACTTTGTAATTAAATTTCTGATTTTTAGAAAGCTTCTAGGAAAGTATTTAGCATTCTTGAACCAGTAAAAATTCTTTCGTAAAAATATTTTCAGCTCCCATCAATAACAAATAATTAATAAAGCTGTTCATCATGAATACTATATCAGTAGTGTTACACTCGTATAGGTAAATCCACAGTAGCCGATATGCTGTGACGTGGACTTGAGATATTTGAGTTCAATTCACTTTAACTTTGCCGTCATGTTTGACCACCTATGTACATATTAAATAAATATAGTAATACATATTACATACATTATTATAATTTACGTAGTTGCTTATACACGGCCACAACTGATGAGGCATCCAAGTAGGCCGCTCTAGTAATTAGTTTTTCTAAACATTACAGCAAAACAAAAATCGTTCTACAAAAAGTTTTCCTTAACGCTTTTCCTATATTTTTACATATCCAGTTTCTAAAGAATATTATTGAAGGGTGAAATTCGAATGACCATAGTAGTTCACATGAGAACTTAAATTGTTTGAATATAATCAGTGTATAAAAATATATGACTGCAGTATTTTTTGTATATGCCTGTACAAAAAATACTGCAGTCAGTAACAGACATAATATAATTTAAAAATAATCGTTTCTCTCTAATATGCACTACAAAAAAAAAAGAAAGTTCCCTTATTGCGTAGAATAAAAAAAATATTACTCTAAATGAATACCTCTGATCAAGGAGGTAAAAAAAGGTGATAAATAACCACCACTATATATTTATATTTGTTCATTCAGTTGAAAACCCTTTCGGAATAAAATATTATGGTTCTTAATTAATTAATCCAAATAACACATAAAATAAAATATGTATATATTATTTTTCGATTTTCTTCCTCTGTGCAAAGTTTAATCAAAGATGGAAATAATTCTGTCACTAATATAATGTAAAATAAAAACAAATATAATATAAAAACGAAACTAAAGACTGTCATGTTCGCTAATTTTAAAGTAGTAATATGTAAGGGTATAGATTAGTCTTGTTTCTGCTATCTAATGTTAAATTGGAAAACAATCAATATATATTTTTTTTCAAATCACAATAAAGAATCTAAAAAATTTAACAAACTAAAAACAATTTAAACGCGTAAATGAAGATTTTCTATTTTTATTTTATTTCGAGAAATTGGAACACTGGTTAGACTAAATGCATAGACTAAATGTCGCAATGTTTTCTCGGGAATCCTTACGCGTCACTGTGTATGTAAATATTCATGGTTCTCATTTTTTGGGTTCTCATCATCTTGTCTAAAGGACAGTACATTCAACTGTTCCCACAATCATTTTAAACTCTCTACAAATCATTATATTAAAAATGAACTGCGGAAAAGGTAAATGTCAATTGCAAGATAAATGCAGAATAATCGAAAGTTATTTTTACTTTAAATAAACCTGGACATTAGTTTATATATGTAAGTAAATAAGCGATTGTATTTATATAACAAAATCTAAATTTTATAGTCATGTTACACAACATGGTGTAAAACATATGTAAATTGGAATTTATTTGTCTTTGCTAATTGCACCTTCATATTACTGTACAGTAAAAATGTACGAAATAAATATCGAAATCTTATGTTTAAAATATATACATACTCGTATATTATGTTCTCATCGCTGATAATATTCCTCAAAGATGCAAAATAATTTGTTACACTATAAACAAGGTATACGATCGCATTTCTATTGTTATTAACAAACGCATTCAGCACTAGACTTACAATTTCTGCTGGTAATGTCCCTGTAACTACTTTTATAATAGGAATACTAAAAATCATAATATTTAGAGTATTGCTTATGAATGTTTATTAACTAAATGATGTTGGTAATTATTGATGTTATTTTAATAGGTTTAATCTCCTTCAATCTCCGTCAAACATGGGCATATATAAAGGTGATCTACCTTTTAAGTACACATAAATTTCCTATGTGCACTACTGTAGATAGTAGTGTGAATCTTCCACATTATAGTATCGTATTATTATTTTAGCATCTTTAAATACGAATTGGCAAGGGTTACGAAATAATATATAAAAAGTGGTGTTACTCGATAAAAGTTTGATATTCACGATCCGAAAGAGTTAAAGAGAAGAAAATGTTGAACAGGTCATACATATCCTATAACCGATACCGTATGCCGCATTTTAACAGAAAACCTTAATATATTCAGAGCGTATGTTATTGAGTATGGGGGGGTATCTTACTTTTACACAGATCTTACATGGTAAATAAAATTTTAATTACTTTGATTTGGTCCTTTTATATAGACCGGTGATGTGTAAATATGTATTTTAAAAAAACTATTGATGATGCTTCTCATTTCTCTAGATCTTCTAGAAACATGACAGTCCTTTTAACCATTAGATAGAATACTTCCATCACAAATAACATTTTTCACTCACGAGTTTCATCCGGAAAAGCGAAGGATTAGATGCATTGGGGTCGAAACGACCGAATCGAATACGGATACGATTCTAAATCCTATGAAGCCAGTCTTGAATCATAGTGCTAAGTAAGCCATTTTTGGAAAGCAGAACTGGCGCTATGGGATGAACCTAAAATACATTTGTACGATGAGAAGAATAGTTATCGTGGAGCAATATCTTCAATTTTTGAAGTGACATGACGTCGCGGTGTGACACACAGGATTACAGGACACAAGAAGAGCAACAACTCAGAACAACACAATGGGAATGGCCTAGGATGTTTCAACATTAGGCAAATTGTGGCAGGGACGGCAAGCGCTCCTTACCATCAGATGCAGTATTAGTAGTTGTGTGTCAGTTTCATCATTGTTACGCTGCTGTTTTTCTGATCCCGTTTCAATGAGATTACTTATTATTTCGTAGCACTATTTCGTTGAAGAGATAAATTCTTCCATATTGGAAAGTAAACCTAAGCAAACGTAGAGATTGAAATAGTCCCGTCGATTGTTTAGCAATTGTGTGTGTGTAATGTAATACATATTTTGTGTAGGGTAATTATTTTTTACGCGGATTAGGAATACCTAGTCCGACATCCAATAAAAAAAAGTATAATTACCTGTATTTTCCAAAAATCATGTAAATCATTCCGTAAATGATGTCACAGTCATTTTCTATAAAACTATACTTTATTTAATACATTTATTATGAAATTCCAAATTCAGTTTAAATACGACGGTCCAATTTAATTCTTGTATATTATGTGCGAGTACAATAGAGAATAGTTTTTCTGCTCTAAAAATCGTGGGTGATGCTTGTAAACAATATTACAGTCAGTTTTCCAGAAAACAATATTTCATTTAGTACGTTAAGTAGTTCCAAGTCTAATTTTAATATGAGGACAAATTCTCCGTCTTTTGTGTAGTAGAGAGAATAGAGAATAATTTTCAGAAATCGTGGATAATAGTAATTCTACCTACTTTTTAAAATTATTTCGTATTTTTGCAAGAAAACAAATTTATGAACCTTTTTAAAATTAATAATTATACAAATTTCCTTTGATAACTCAATATTTCAAATATATATTGTAGATATATAAATAGTAA
The DNA here is from genome assembly GCA_037954035.1 of Rosalia funebris. Classification (NCBI taxonomy): domain Eukaryota; kingdom Metazoa; phylum Arthropoda; class Insecta; order Coleoptera; family Cerambycidae; genus Rosalia; species Rosalia funebris. The sequence goes on from JAZFAV010000002.1 coordinate 34,677,172, forward strand.
ATGTATATAACAAATATAAATTTGAATAAAACGTAATTAGCATTTTTTATCAGTTTCTGTGTTCTTATACACCCCTTTTTGAAGTGTATCTACATCCCAACGATACAGATGACACAATGTTTTTCCTTTTATTTTAATTTGTCTTGCACTATGTCTAAACCTAAAACGCCGTTTTTTCATATGTCCAATACTCTGGTTATTTGTATTATGAAAATACCAGTGATTTACAAAAAAAAAAAAACAGTTTATATTCTAGATGGATGTGACCTTCTGTTATACAGGAAAGTTAGTTATTTCGTTAGTTCCTGCTGATATTTTGTTTCTACTTTCCTTAGGATTATCCTATAAAGAATAGTGTGTCATGTATTCTTTAAATGTGTTCTCATGTCCTTTAAATTTGCTAGACATGAATCACAAATGAGTAACAAATAAAGACAACTAAAAGCCTTATTCAATAACCAAAGAATTATTATCATTATTTAATTGCTACCACGTACCAGAAATTTTTATTCAAATAAACTAAGGCATGCTTATAAAGTGGTAAATCTGAAACAATATTTATTAATTAAGAAATTATATATATGTTTGAAAAATAATACCAAATATTTTGGTATTACATACAGAACCTACTATTATTTTGTAATTTATTACAGAAATAAAATTTCCAAAAATTATTTTTAGATCAACAAAAACTGTTGATAACACGATATTAAATAGTTATAAATAAACCTTGGTATATCTAAACCAAGTTTTATGCTTGATTTAAACGAAACATAGATCAGCAACTTTTTTTGTATACTAGAATACATTTTTTACTCTAGAATTATATAAAAAACGTATGTGGTTGAGCATGAAAATGGTAATAATAACATTTTAACTATTACAGTTAGAATATTTTCCTTGTTTGCTTTCGTTTCCTTAAAAAACTTACTATGCTTTAAAAAACTTAATAAAAACTTTATGTACTTAAACATGTGCATATTGTTTTCAAATTCTCGATTAAAAATTATAAATCCCAGGAGAATGTGTATTGTGTATCTATTCTTCTAAGATTTGTATTGTTAAAATTTACCCAATTTTTTATTATTTAAAATTAAAATTGTTTCTTATAAAATGTAAATAAATGTAATGTCTATATTGTTCGAGTATATTACTATATTATACCGGGTTCGGGTATTTTCGGGTATAACTTTTATGTTTATAAACCAATTTTAATTATTCTTTTAAAAATATTTATTTCTTGCTTTTTAGTTACGTTACTTTTTTGAAGTCGGTTTTTTTTTAAACTTGTCATTTTTTTAACTTATCATTTAAAACGATATTGACTAACTGTCATCATAATATTGCAACTTCTTATTTTTTTAACTGAAATGCATTACTTAATATTTTCCTAGTGCAAGGGTACCCGATATTAAAGGTTTCCTAATTACTGTTTCTAATATGGAGGATGTTTCTTGAGAAAAATACAAATAAAAATATTTATATTTTTCAATGAAACAGTGTTTTAGAATTTCCAGTATAACCCTCTCTCTCTCTTATAAACAGTAAACAGTAGACCACTAATACGGGGCACCGTTATACTTGGAAAACTTTAAGGAATCCGTTTTCGTCAAAAAAAGAGGGACAATTTAAAAAATACTATGATGATGTCACACCTCAAACATAAAATCTGAAAAAAAAATGTTTAAGTGTGCCAATGTTTTTTTAAACAAGGTTTAAAAGACGTGTTTCAGAGTTTAAAAAAATCGTTTAATAACACAATTGAAGCGCTCGGGAAAAAAGGCGGTAAGCCACAATACGTTAGTTGTGAGAAAAATGGATTTCAAAGTTTCAATCAAATCCTGAAATCATGTTATGGGATGTCTGCATATAATATTTCTACATAATGTTCAAAATTAGGTTTAATTCAAATTGCTGTGCGGAATTAAGAGGTGAAATGTAAATTTTAGGAAAAAAATGGAAAAAAAAACTGGAAAAGGTGGTTTGTCACCTTTTTCTACTAGACACAATAGGCTATATTTTGGACGTATATAAAGAAAAAGTCATCACTATTTTAAATAAGCAATATATTATTGGTTACATATTATAAGAAAATAAAATTAGTGGAACATAAGAAAAATGTAATCACTCATATCATGTCCGCGTCGCTTCGCTTAGTTCTTCATCCAGCTCCAAATCGAAGTGTTCTGTCTCAGGCGGCTCTAAAATCAAAGCAGCTTCCACATCAGCGACACCAAGAATTGCATAAAAGTCGTGGTAAATTGAAGGGATATAAGGCATAAGTGCCTTTAAATTTTTTAATTTATTTTCCTGGAGCGGAATGAGATTAGAATATTTTGGTTTCAACTCAGATATTTTCGTTGTACTTGTCAACTTGACTCCTCGTTTCCCTATATTTAGACTACTGAATGCTGCATTCAGATAATGTTTAAAGAACATGGTATTAGGATGAGCAGCTTCGAATCTGAAACATCGAACATTTGCAAAGTCAACAGGAGTCTTATCATCTGCAACCGTTCTTTTGCACATTTGCTTTTGCAGTGTGTCAAGAGAAAGAAAGTCACTTTGCCGCATTTCAATAACCTCGAATGGGTTCGTTCTTTTGCTGTTCGTATTGCCTCTAACCATTGTTGAGGATGATAAATTTGTTGTAGAAACTTCTTTCTTTTTTCTATCATCGCAAAGTCCCGGTCGCTAGGTAAGTGTGTATGCCCACTCACGAGGAAACGATGTTCAATAACAGAAAACCTTTTTTCTCGTACAAGTTGTAGCCATAGACTCATTATTGTCCAATTTTTATTTTGGCCACCACAGTTATCTGTAAAAATGATCAACTCGGTAGCATCTGGATTTATATATGTGTTAAAAAATTTTATAACGGCACTGCCTATCTCGTCACTGCCTCGTTTAGCTACATTTTCTGTCCAGGCAAACATATACCCCTTTCCATTATTACATCTGTGTATTCCCATATTATATAGCCATGCCTTCCCCAGATAAAATGCTTTCCCAACTGTGAGGGATGGAATGGGTAGGGTTTGCTGTAGATCGAAGGATATTACGTCCTTGTATTTGTTAATTTCTTTCTTTATATCAGCCTGCATCGCTTCTGCTCTTTTTTGATGTAAATCTAGCTTGATTCTTAGTTCTTTTAATAAACCCTCATTTTCTTTGTTAGATTCAATTTGAACTGTATACATGTCACATGTATGACAAGTATCACTCTTCTGTAATTTGAAACCAATATTATATTCATTACAAAATATTCGTCTATATCTGTCCTCTTTTACAGGAATGATTTGGCGCTCACAGCACCATGGGACGTAATAATCTTTGTACAATGAAGCTATAGAAAAGTTATGATCTATGTATATTCGATTAGGATTTTTATTTCTACTGTAATGTGAAGTGTATTTTGGGATGCATTTAATGTGATCATGCACTGACTGAATTCTTTCTTCTGATAATTTGTTTTTCCGGTTTCTATGTTTTCCACGTCCATCTGATTTTGGTGTCGAACATCCTCTGGCAATGAGAGAGCAGATATTGTATACACGCTTCATTAAGCTTTGCAGCCCATGCACAGCTAAAAATTCTCGTTTACAAACTTCCACATCTTGACCCTGGATTTCAATAAAGTATTTGAACGTGACTATTCAAGATGATTTATTTCTCTTAGTTTTCTTTGGATAGCAACGTTTTTTGGGTACAGCTTGAATCCTGCCAAAAAGGTAATTATTTTGCTGATCGTGGGTTTCCAAGTTCCAAAAGGCATGAAAAATGTCGCGTTCTTTTTTCAAAGGCTTTTGCGGACAATTTTTCTTGCAGCTGCATGGCTCTCCCATGACTTTTGATGATTTTTCTACGACCTTATAAGTTTTATAAGCATACCCTAAGTTCAGTCTTTTACTTTCTTTTGTTCTTTTTCTATATTCAGAATTCACTCGTCTCCATCTGGAAGGACCCTTTTTATTTGGCGTGACAATACTACCTCGACTTTCTGTTTGATCTTCTCCCTGAAGAAACAAAAAAAAATAACTCAGCAAAAAGGGAATATGACACAGTGTAACGGCGATTGTTTTTTAATTTCATTGTACGCTAAATTGATTTCAATTAACCTCACTTCCTGTAAATACTAGAATACATTGAAGAGGTTCTTGAGCAAATAACTGTTTACAAAGTGTGTTTGAAGACTTTATATGATTAATAGTAAATTTTATACCAAAAGTAATATGCCAACATAAATTTATTTTTAAAAGGGATCATGCCACAAATAGTTATACTTACTGATTCTGAAGAATTTTCAGGCTCAGACGACTCACTTGACGGATAAACATAATCCTTATCTTTAACACTGTCATCTGAATCACAAATACTGGCATTGTCTTCACTATTTCTACTAGAAAATAAACGTTTCCTGATGTCACTGACACTTGACTCTGTCGCCATGATGCTTTTAACTGTGGCTTATTCCCCTTTTCCGACACAAATATGCTTGTTTACTATTAAAGTGAAAACGAAATTCAAGCATAAGTGTCGCCATCTAATATTCAATAAAAGAAATATTTTCACTGTGGCTTGTTACCAGTATAAAGGTTTTAGATGTGCTTAAATCACAATTTCACAAAAATTGTGGCTTATCACCTTTTTCTCCTGAGTATGATCTTCAATTATGAAAGTATTCAAAAAATTATCCCAGACTATATAATTAAAATAGTTCAGATTTTAATCAATGATAGATAATTTTAATAATGATAGATAAATTACGTCTTGGACTAGTTTTTGCCATACATATTGCAATTGGCACTAATTTAATTTTCGTATCGACAGTAACATAATGCATATTTATTTTCTTGCATTTTTTAGCTAAATATAAAAATCTAGTATGCTTTTTTCTCAATATATGACCTAAGGTATTGTAGAGATATCCAATATTCTACTTTGCTGATATTACCAAAAGCAATGAAACATTTAGACGATGATTCACGTAATAATATGAGTTACCTTGCATAAAAATTCAGATTCAGCTATGCTACGTTAAGGTACTTACAAGGCGAACGGTTCTGAAAACAAGCTCCAGAAATAAATTATGACACCTCTGAATGAAGAATATTGCATTTCAAATATAAAATACGACGTTTACAAAGAAAACTATTCATCTTAAATTGTGAACGAATATAAGTAAAGCATCTTAATAATGTCGGTACTTCCATTATTTCAACTTGTGCCCTCAAAACTTCCGTAAATTAGTTCAATAATTTTTAGTTATTTTAGTGCATTCATGTTCAGAGTACACATTGCACATAGAAAACATTATGGAGCGTTAGTAATCAAAATTAATGTCTCAGAAATATAACTATCTTTTAATACTAAAGGGCATGAATTACCTTTTTAATAGAGTAAATTAACTACGATTGGTATAGTAAATGTGTTATTTGAGAGTTATTAAAGTCTACTAGGTCTACTAAAATTACTATATCCACAGAGTGAAATTATCATGAAATTAGATACCAGTTTTTAAAAAAATCTACGCCTCTTTCCTTTCCTCCCCGAACTATAAAAATAAACTCACGATGTATCCTAAATAAAAAATATAATTGAAATATGATCAGAGGAAACATGTTTGCAATATAATTTGAAGTATACAATATATATATATATATATATATATATATATATATATATATATATATATATATATATACAGCGCTTTCCTAAAATATTGAATAAATTCGTTAAAAATTCAAGGAATATTTTTGAAAAAAACTCTCGAATCCGTCAAATTTTGTTTTTAGTTCCGCAGTTTTTAAAATACAATTAATACATATAGGGTGATTCACGTAGGAGGTATGACGCCATCAATATTATACGAGTCATTATCCAGAAATGCTATCCCATAAAAAGGGCAATTTGGGCATGTCCCTCGCCTTAATCCTCGCCTCCTCTAGGATAACAGGGGTCCCTAATATAAGGCACCTCCTCTCCTCCAGTGCGGGGCAGGTGTAAATAAGATGAATCGAGGTTTCCTCATCTTCTCTACAGTATCTGCATGCCGAGCTGTCAGTCAGCCTCAGATTGTGCTTATATGCATTCAGGCTACTATGGTGGCCCGTTATGATTCCTACCAGAGTTCTGGCTTTGTTTCTGTTTAATGAATTCTTGGGCCCATTTCTCAATCTCTGAGTATTCGATGAAGAGTTTTGTTATTCGGCAACCCGTTACTCCTCTCCATCTTTCTCTGTGCTGGTCTCTTGCCCAATCATTGATGCGGTCTCTGATCAGATTCCGACTTATTCCCACTGCAGGTTCTGGTCCATAGAGATTTTCCCTGGTCCCTAGTCTGGCAAAGTCATCTGCAATTAGATTTCCCTGAATGCCATTATGCCCAGGTATCCATAAGTGTTCCACCGGTCTCTTCCCTGCCAAGTGGTTCAATGCTTCATAGCATTTATAGACCAGCTTCGACTTTGTCGTTGCTAAATTCAGGGCTGTCAGCGCCGCCCTGCTATCCGAGCAGATACATACCCTCTCCTGGGTCCGATTTGGGTCGGTCCCCAGAACACCGTATGTAATTGCAACTAGCTCGGCCTGGAGTGCAGTAGTGTATTTTACCCAGGGGGAAGGTTTTACCTATTCCATCGCGTCGCCTATACACCCCCGCGCCCGCTCTGTTCTCACTCTTGGCTCCATCCGTGTACCAGATGTCTCCATTGAGCGGTAATCCAGCTCGACTCTCTATCCGGTCGGTCTTACTGGTAAGGGTGATCTTATATTTCTTATCAAACAGGAAGTGGACACCCGTACTGTCAGAGGGCATCCACAGGAGCCCCTCCTCAGCTAGCTCTCTTGAGAGTCTATTCAGGTTCCCTACCTTCCTGTTCATATTTCCCACCCTGTGCATTGCGTTTGCAGCTTCCGCTTTCAGGGTGACATCAAGAGGTGGTATTCCCGTCAGTATCCCCATCGCCTCGGTTGGTGTCGATCTTGAGGCTCCGGTTATATTTCTTAGAATCAATCCAAAGTCGGTTGACTTCCGACTTTAAACAGGATCTCTCTCTCGCCAAACCAGTGCTCCATAAGTCAGTCTGGGTTTGAGAATTGCCTCATATATCCATTTCATGGTTTCCGGTTTCAAGCTCCGACTATTACCAATGGCCCTTCTCAGTTGCCAAAGTGTTGCTGTGATCTTGGAACATATGTGACTTAGATATTTTTCCCATGACAGTTTCCCGTCCAGGATTACTCCTAAGTATTTCACTTCGCTATTATAGCTTAGTTCGATGAGACAACCTTATCCAGAGCTGTTTCTTTTGATTTACCAGCTTGATAAGCTTGCTGGCCCCCTTGAAGTGGTCTCTCTATTAGGACAGTATCCCGAAGGCACCTGTCAACTAATCGTTCGGCCATCTTCAGTAAAAATGAAGTGAGGCTAATCGGTCGAAAGTCCTTAGGGGACGTGTAACCGACTTTGCCCGGTTTAGATATAAAAACAACCCTTGTATCTAGCCACACTTCTGGGACTTTCTTCAGTGCCATTATGGCCCTGATGATCCTTATAAGTGGACCAAGAATTATATTTTCTGCTTTCTGCAGAAGTACCGGGTAAATGCCGTCCGGTCCCGGTGATTTATATGGATCAAAGGACCTCAAGGCCCACCTCATTTTAGCCGGTGTGACTATCTCCTTCACAAGTTCCCTGTCGTCCCCTTCTCGGTTTACCGCCCAGGTCCCATGTGCCCCTATTACTAGTGGGTCGGAAATGTCTCCCGTCCCCGGTCTATGAAAACCCGGAAAATGTGCTTTGATGAGATGGTCTAAGGTTTCTTTATCCCATTCCGAGAAATTACCATTAGGTAGCTTAAGCGATCCTAGAATCGCTTTCGGGCTACGGGCTAGGATCTTGTTCAGCCGTGCTGCCTCAGCTGCCTTATTTATCTCATTATAGAGAGGCCCAACTACCTTTGGGCTTCCCTAACCTCAGCCCTATACTGATCCCTGGCAGTTTTATAGTCCTTCCAGGTTGTATGGCTGTTACGTTTCCTGGCTCCCTTGAGAAGGTTTTTTACCTTGCATCTAAGATTTTTCAGCTTATTATTCCACCATTTTATCTGTCCTCTCGGCCCAGCTCGTTTAGGCTTACAGTTCCCTTCATAGGCTTCTATCAATCCTCTACTCAGTCGGGAGGCTGCCTCCTCCAGTACTTCCCTCTCACTAATTCTGGAGAGGATCCCCCGAACTGTTACTAAAAGATCTGATTTGAACTGTTCCCAGTTTGTGAATCTGGGGTTACGGACCCACTTCGTCTCTTCATGCCCCCCCCACTCCCAGATCAAACTTAATAGCAGAGTGATCAAATAGTATAGGTTCATCCGAGATTATCCAGTTCCGTACGTATCCCGCCAGGTGTTTGTAGCCCAAGGTAATGTCAATTACTTCCTCCCTTATAGCATTATGAAAAGTGGGTGTGTTCCCCACATTTAAAATATCTTGCTCTATACTTACCAGATATTCCATGCGCTCCCTACTTCTGCTGTTGGTGTTCGTACTACCCCAGACAATATGGTGTGAGTTCGCATCACATCCCATCAGCAAAGGCAGATCGGCTTTTTGACAGAAGTCCACAAGCTCCCTCACCTCCGTTGTCGGATTGTCCCTGCTGTCATATGGTAGATAGGCTGACGCTATGACCACCTTACCTATATTATCATGCATCATAGTTACCGTCATTAGATCTCCTGTTGACCATTTCCACAGGGGTGTGGCGCTGATGTTCTTCATTACTACGCCGGCTCTGGGTCTGTTGGTACTACTGCTCCTGTAACAAAGAAAATTACCCAGCCCCTTTATAGATCCTGTAAGAATGTTGTAGTAAACATATTTACATATTGACTATCTTATGAAGTTTACAATAGTATTTAATAATACATAAGTTCACAAAAACAGAGCAAACCAATTTCTTATTCTCTTTAACGGAACAACTTGTATATGTTTACATTATTTTGAAAATTCTTTTTCGAAATTTCAAAAATATATTGTCAGTTACTATTACATTATGAATTTTTGTACTTGTGGCATCAATATTTCATATTTCAGTTTTACAGTAAATGGGGATATCACAATTTGTATTATCAACAAAATTCTATACCTAATAAAGAATAAAAAAATATATTATAAGAAGTTTTATATGTCGTCGTCATTATTACTGTAAATTAATAATTATTCTAAATCGCTTCTCACTAGTCACTTCTTTTATTACTGGAGTAGGTCGGAACCTTTAGTGTGACGATAATACTGACTTAGTTTTTCACAAAACACCAAACACTATACACTACACTCGACGCGCGTTTCGCCAACAAAGTTAGCATCATCTGGAAATTATTAAAACTATTATTTTAAAACATACAAGCATACACAATAATTCACTAACAAATGAGATACAGCAAAGAACAAATCGACCGCACAAAAGGCGCTCACTATAGACAGTACTTCCGGAAATATATTCCTGAAACATAATACCACCTTTTTAATAAGAATGATCAATATCCTTCAATTTTTAATTTGCATTTGATATTTTTTGATCAGTACTAGGAATTACGATATAAATTCACATATTCCTAAGAAAAAGACATGAATATTATGTGTAAGATATAATATATATCATTTCTTGTAATTTATATTATACCTACATTCTACATTAATGTAGTTCTTAGGCTTTTACAACCAGTATTGTTCAATTGTTTAACTAAAGGACCCCATTCACTAACAGTTCAACTGCAGACTAATGCCTGTGATGAAGAACTGTAGGCTGAAATATTATAGCACCACACATATAAATGACTGCATCCTGCAGGGAGTCTCTACAGGCCATGGACTGTCAATTGCCCACACATAAGGGCCCCATCCACTAACAGTTTAACTCCAGGCATGGATCTGACAGTTCGTTGTGGTTAGGCACACACATACAGTTTGACTGCAATCTCCGCGCCTGATAAATGAGTATTTGCTATAAAAACAACGGGCCACGGATCTTTCGCTCTCTCTAACCGGTTTTGAACTGACGGAATTATGGATAACAATTCGCAATTTATTTCAGCCTTCATTGATTTACATATCGGCAATATCCGTACTTATGGAAAGTAAAGGACGATTGTTACTCGAATAAACTGACAAAAGACGAAGTATACAGGAAATAAAACTAACTTAACAATCCATAGAAATTATAAGTAATTAAATAAATCGTCCTTGTTCGATTGCCGTAATACACGTAATAAAATCATATATATAATATGGGAATGTGTTTTTCTTTCTTAGAAAGAGCGAAAAATCTGTAGTCTGTGAATCTTAATAAAATCTTAATACTGACTATGTGTGTGCCTAATCAAGACAAACTGTCAGATCGATGTCTTCAGTTAAGCTGTTAGTGAATGGGAACCTATAGAGAGTGTGAGAGATCCGTGTCCAATTTACGTGTTCCCTTGCAAAAGGCAGTCTTGTAACTCCTATGTTCTTTGGTGAGCAGTGGTGTAATACTGGTCTTCTACTATCCTATCCTTCTTTATTAAGCTTCCTCCTGACGGTTCGTCCAGAAGTTGCTACATTTCGAGCTGCTGTTACGGATCCGTTTAGTTCAGTTTATAACTAAACAGATCCCTACATATAATTCGTGTGTCTTAAGGTAACTTGTATAAGACATCGCTCATCTGTTGCATCTGTAGACTTTTTACAACCTTGTTCTGGGATTCTACAGTAACATCGTTCGACTAATTGTTGATTGTTTAAATCCTAACAAATTACCCAATATCTCTGGCTACGTCCCTCTTTGAACAAATTTACCACATTCACTGTTTCTTCTTCTTTTAAGTTGTATAGACGATTTATTTCTTCTACTCTAAGTGTACTGGATAAAATATTTCGTTCACTTGATGACATTAAATTAAACAAAAAAACACTATATTCCATCTGCAGTTCTCGATCTTAATACTGACTGTTATGTTTGTGCCTAACCAAGACGAACTGTCAAATCAATGCCTTCAGTTAAGCCGTTAGTGAATGGGACCCTACAGTGGCGAAGCGAGAGAGAGTCAAAAATCCGTGGCCTGTTGTTTTTATACCAAATACTCATCTGTCAGGCACGTGGGCTGCAGTCAACCTGTTCGCAGTCGAACTGTGTGCGCACTATGACTTTGAGGCACTGTCATAGCAGATCCAGGCCTGTCGACTGTTGACAGTTCAGTCCCCTATCTCAGCCGGCGACACATTAGCAGGTACATTCCATCTGCAGTCCTCGATCTTAATACCGACTGTATGTGTGTACCTAACCGCGACCAACAGATCGGTGCCTTCAGTAAAACTTTTAGTGAATGGAGCCCTTTTCCGAGCTATTGCACTGTAGTCTAAGGATCTGTACTTCTCAAAACGTTGTGCTGTTTCTCACTGACGATATCTGGTAATGTAATCATAACTGATAATCATTGGTCAATGATCAGTTAGACTATGATTACATTACCACAATACAACTATGGACCACCTGAGTTGTCTTTCACACGGCCAGTTCCAACAGTTGTCCATGCCAAGCAGGACTGTAGATAGCTTTCTCAAATCTATTGCGCATATAATGCAATAAACTTTTATAAAATCATACCACTATAATTCAACGTTTACTTCGCTATTTTGGCAAAATCATAATAAAAAATAACAAAACATGAATAATTATTTAATTTTTATAATGATGAGGATATTATCAATTTTTGGCCAATTACACTAGCCATCAAATAATCGTCAATAAATTTAACCAAAATAAAACGTCCTACAAAAAATGTAACGTAATATATTAACGCTATAAACTACGTGATCAAGGTCTACAACATGTAACAATATTTTATTTAAATAGTAAATACTCATTCAATATACTAAAGGTTATACTTAAGTGTAGTTTTAGTTTATCTTTCGGATTTACTAACAAGTTCATAACTTTCTTATATTACCTACTTATTTTTTAAGACTAAGTCTAAGGATTGTAGTAGAAAAAGAACTTCTTAATAATTTAAAATATTTAAATTGAACTCAAATAATATAAACACGTGTTTTATATGTTTTCTAATAATAAATAATTATAAAATGTAATTGAGAAAGAAAACGCGGTATGAAATGAAAATATAAATATTTCTATTATTTATACAGAATAATCACTTAAAATTTATAAATGATTCTGTTCTACAGTGTAACAAGTGACAAATATATTTAATATCCCGTTAGCAGAACAATAAACTCCTACCAAAATTAACGCATCAGTGAAACTTCACATTATTAGATACATTTATTTTTTCGCAGATTTAAATCATAGTAGGTATCTACAATACATGATTTTATAATTAAATAATTTCAACTAATGTTTAACAAATTAGAATTATTTTATCGGGGACAAACATGAGTAAGTAACAAGAAGAAACAATAATATCAAATTCAATGAAAACGGCGTGAATGAAAGTGAAATTAAATCGTAAGAGTTTGAATTCAGTAGCGTGTAGATCCTTCTCTAGTTCTTTTCACTGCTTCGATTTATCCGAGCATGTTATTGATTAAGTATTAAGTGATGAATGATTTCCTGAGGAATATTCGACAAAATTCGACAAAAACAACTTGTTCGAGTTCCCTAAGAGACATAAGGGCAGGTACGTGGCGCTAAATTATCATTTTAGTGCATCCCATAGATGCCCTATGGGGTTCATATCTGAGCTTCTTGGTGGCCAGTCCATAGTTTGAATATTCACAAATCGAAGGTAGTCCAGTACCTATCTAGCAATGGGGGACCGATCATTATCCTGCATAAAATCACATGTTCTTCTATGATGTTTTCTACATATAAATGTGCATTCATGGATTTCTCCCGTATAGAAACCAAATCTGTGCGGCTATTGAAACAAATTGCTCCACAGAACATTAGTAATCCACCAAAAAATTGTATGCTCGGAAAGATATTGCAGGCAGCAATATCGACGTTGTATAGACGATTCATTTCTTCTACTCTAAGTGTACTGGTTAAAATATTTTATTCACTTGATGACATTAAATTAAATAAAAAACACTGCAGTAACTGAATTTATTGCCTTTTAAGAATCATTTTAAACGTCAAATATACTATTAACAAACAATTACAAAATGTTACTTTACATCTGTCAAATAATTGTAATTTGTAAGTATCAGACATTGCAATTGTTTATCAGTCGTGACAGAGGATATGCTAGGCCACCTGCATAACATGTTTAAGGATTTAAAACTTTGAAAAATTATAACAAATAATTAAATGTTTTGCCGATGCGTTACTTTTGTCCAGGAGTGTAGTTATTAATTTAATTTTCAGGTAGGTTATTTAATGACATCAGTTCATTACATTTAATTTATATCTACAAATTGTTTGAACTGGGTAAAAGTTTGGAGATTAGTCCATAATTATTTGTTTTTAATATTTTTACATTTAAATATACACCACATAAACAGTATCTAAAAAAATAATGGAGTTAAGACTAAAAGAAATAGTAGATTAAATATGTGATCTGAAGAGAAGTTCAGAGAGAACTGAATATAATAAAAACATCATCATTCAGCACTACAGTCCTTAATGGGCATCGGCCTACTCTAAAATTTCATTCCATTCACCTATATCTAACGCCTTTCTTCTCCATCCTCTCACGTCAATGTTTTATGGGTTTTCCTCGATATATTCAAGACATCGTAACCTTGGTCGTCCTCTTCATCGTAAGTATATTACTGGATTCATTGCAAGTATATATCCAACCTAAGTATACTCGTATATCCAATTTTAAGCAATTAAGTTATAACGTTTTCTTCAAAGCACTTCTTTTATTGCACCCTATAGTTTACGTTGAACTTTACGTTCGAATCATCCTACCTGCTCCTCACTATACTCACTTTATTAGAGTTCATGTCAGAACCATATATCAATATGGAGCTAATACGTGTATTGCATATTCTACATTTAGTTTTTCAACATACGTTTCCGATATCAGTCATAGGATCAGCCCAAAGTATATATATATATATATATGTTTGCTAGAAATATATGACGCTTCATTTCTACCCCTGCATCATTATGCATGTTTACTATCAAGTCAAACCTAGGTAAACAAATTCATTCATAGATTCTATTTGAGTAATATTGATCTTTAGGAACCTACACAAAATTAAAACATTGGCTGGTTAGATTTTCACTTTTTATTTGTTAAACATAACAATTGTTTCACCAACACAGTGGCTTCTTCAGATGTTGAGTACATAGACTAAATTTTACGTTGTGGAACTGCGTTTATATAACTAGGGTAATTTTAGGTTTATTACTATGGGAATTTCTAGTATTAAACTATTGTTATTAAGTTATAAAATTTTAACTGATATCTGTAAATTTTAAACAAGATTTTTGAATAGAATGTAGAACTAAAATAATTGTAATAATGGAGATGAGTTTGTTTCTATTTTATCATTTAATATGATATCAGATTTCTTTGCTTTATTAATTTCTAAATATTTTAATAAACTTAATTTTAAGCCTTTCTTCTCTACATGTACAAACATTTATAATTTTAAATTCTTCGTTAGAGGTCTGCTTCAATCAGATATGCTGAATCTCTTTTTTTATTATTAAAACTCTTTCTGTGTTCTGCTATTCGCGTGTTGAAGTTTCTTCTTGTTTGTCTTATATATACCTTAGGGCAAGTACCGTAAGCCAGCTTATAGACTCCTAAATTATTTTTGGTATTGGTTTTATCTTTAGCATTTTTTATGTGTTTCCAAGTTATTAGTTTTGTGTGTTATTTTATTACTTCGTTTCTTTAAAAACGATGCAATTTTTGAGATGGTTCCCCTATGTGTGTTATAATTTTGAAATTATGTGTATTTTCATCTGAAATTTTCGGGATTTCTACACGATATATCTGCTGTATAGCTATTTTGTACTGGTCGCAATATACGCATATATTTAGTTCTAGTACGCTTGCCTTAACATTTACTTCAAATCTTCCGATTGTATCGATATCATTCGCTAGGCAAGTATTTGGATGCCATTATATCTATATCTTATCGTGTTTTCTATAGCTAAATTGAATTACATGAAAAGGGGTCTCTTTGTCGCCATCCGCAATTGCTCTCAAATTCCAAAGACAAATTATAGTCCCTTCAAATTAGACAAAAATTCACTGATTTTGGGAAATTTTTCCTACAGCTAAGCGACCTATACAGAAAGTTGTGTTAGGCTTGCGTCAACATATTTTTCACCTAGCGCATGATAAAAAAAGGGTTGTTTTTTAGATATAGACATATATATATATATATATATATATATATATATATATATATATATATATATATATATATAGCGTTTTTTGCCGTTTTTTTCGGTTTTTTTCGGTTTTTTGCGTTTTTCTGAAAAACTATGCATTTTTGGGAAAATATAACCTGATTTGATGTTGTAGATTTTGCGATTCTCCCAATTTTTGTTCTTTTTTGATTTTTTTGAAATTCTGCTTAGTTGGGCCGCTAGAGCGCGCTGAAGTATTTTTGAGCTGTTTCTCGATTTTAAGCCAAAACTATGCATTGTAGAGAAAAATATCAAGAGATCAAAATTGTAGATATAAAAATTTTCGATACATATTGTTTTTTCTAAATATCGCACGGTTTTGCCACTAGAGGGCGAAAACCGTTTTCTTTTTTTTTTTGTAATGCGCTTGTGCAAATGAAAAAAACACTTTAGCACATTATTTCTTATTTATAGGCAAAACTATGCATTTTTTAGAAAAGTTCAATCACGTGAAAAGTTGGAGAGCAAAAAATTTCCTACAAATTGTCTTCCACTTTTTTTTAACAAAAAATGCAGAGTTTTGCCTATAAATCAAAAATAATGCGCTAGAGTGTTTTTTCATTTGCACAAGAGTATTACAAAAAAATAAAATGGTTTTCGCCCTCTAGTGACAAAACCGTGAGACTTTATTTTTTATATCTACAACTTTGATCTTTTGATATGTTTCTCTACAATGCATAGTTTTGGCTTAAAATCGAAAAACAGCTCAGAAATACTTCAGCGCGCTCTAGCGGCGCAACTAAGCAGAATTTCGAAAAAATCAAAAAAGAACAAAAATTGGGAGAATCGCAAAATCTACAACATCAAATCAGGTTATATTTTCCCAAAAATGCATAGTTTTTCAGAAAAACGCAAAAAACCGAAAGAAACCGAAAAAAACGGCAAAAAACGCTATATATATATATATATATATATATATATATATATATATATATATATATATATATATATATATATATATATATATATGTCTATATCTAAAAAACAGCCCTTTTTTTATCATGCGCTAGGTGAAAAATATGTTGACACAACCGCAACACAACTTTCTGTATAGGTCGCTTAGCTATAGGAAAAATTTCCCTCAATTTTCCTAATTTGAAGGGACTATTACTCTAAATACGTACTATACATACTACTCTGTCCATTGTAATTTTTGTAAGGCCTAGAGGATGGCTAGGTACACGTAATTATTCCATGACTTCAAACAGTCAAATCAGGAAAAACGTAATTAGGAAAATTAAGGTTATCATCACAGAAAAAAATCTTCTTAAATCTGGAATTTTAGGAAGAGACTGGAATCTTCGATAGGTACGTCATCAATAACAGGAGACCAGTTTTCTATGAACATCGAAATATTACACGTTAATCGATATGTATTTTGCCAACCAAGCTGGCAGGATCAGGAGATAATTAAAACTGTTTTAGTTTTAATCATATATCTTGAAGCGGATTGTGTTATATACTATTTCAGTGTCCTTCGTAGAAATTTGATCCCGTTTATTTTTTGAAACATTATGCAACATTTCAAGTTCTTGTGCCATCAAGGATATACGATTGGATGATTACGACAGAGATTATTGAAGATATTTATGGGCCATATTGCATATATTTCTTATATATCTATATTGTACTATTCATTTCATCGCTATTTGAAAAATAAAAACCTTTCTTATCTTACCGATAAATGGAACAGTCTACCTGAGCATAGCCATAAAAACAAGCTACGGTACGTTTTGAGATTTTTTATTTGGGAGATAGCGACTAAATAAACTATACATATTTTGGTAAAATTTTGGAAATCGAAGACATTTTAAAAATCCGTCAATAATCCTTATATACTTACTTAATATTCCATTTACATATACCACTAAAAGTGAACATTGGAATTATGTGTTTTGCTCCGTTCTATTTCTATTCAAAGCCATGATAAAGTATGTAGTTTTAACACATAGGTATATCGACACAATTTTCTTATTTTGATACGCATTATGTGAGTATTTAGCCATTTATCGTAATTAATAATTACAGGCTGTATACTCATAATATAAAAAGCTAAATTGTTAATTTATAATTCAACATATTAAATGAAGTACAAATATCAATATAAAAATATGTTACACCATCTTCGGTTATGTCGAGGTTTTTTACAAATATTATTCATAGATTATAAAATAATGCAAGTGGCCTTTCACCTCTCACCGTGCCAATTCAAAATGAAGGCTTACCAAATTTAGCAAAATATATCACACACCTTATACCATTGTGTGAGAATCCGTATGTATCTACATGAATAGTAATAATCATATTAATACAGTCCTTCACCAGATTCTGAAAAAATAATATTTTTAAGACATCGTATTCAAATATATACTTTACAACACGTATTAATTTTGTAATGCAAATTCAAGGTACAAAAATTAACAACTCGCAAATCAACGTAAATATCACTATAATAACGCTAAATTAAATCAAAATAACGCAAAAAGTAATAAATATTTAATATAAAGTCTCAATACGCACTATAAATAAGTAGTACTAAGTATTCGTACTAACATTTTAATTGGAAATATCGTTGACTTTATAGACTAATATATAGAGTGTATATATATATATATATATATATATATATATATATATATATATATATATATATATATATATATATATATATATATACATATATATATATATATATATATATATATATATATATATATATATATATATATATATATATTAACTAACTAATATATTAATGTGTTAATCATGTTATCTAAAAACATTAATTTTGACATTAAACTGTGGGGTTTTTAAAGAATCCTTTAAGAACTTAAAAATTAAACGTTATTATTTATTCAAATGTATTAAAATAAATAATAAAAGTGTTCTCTATTTACAATACTTGTTGACAATAACCTACTTTGTACCAAAATTCCTGCCTTACTTCTGTTTGTATTCTATCTTTGGAGTCATCAGTATTATCTGACTTTGTTGCATATACTTGAGATAATCCCACAGAACAAAATTAACGACGTAGGATCTAGTGGTGTAGGTGGTCACTCAATAACACCTCTCCGTCCTCTCCATTTATTAGAAAAAGTTTCATTTACGTATTATCTTTATAATTACAATGTGATGGGATGTTGCTCAGCCTTGTTGAAATCAAACAATATAATTCGAGTGGGTCCAATCTAGTGCATTTACATATAAATTTGTCAAAACATAAATAATTTATTGCTAATTAGAATGATATTAAAAATTTTTTTAGCAGTAGTTGCCGATGATACCTTCCCAGATATTAATATTTTGAGGATATTGTGTATGTGTTTCATATATCCAGTGAGGATTCTCTACTGATTTGTAGTTCAGTTGGTTTTTATTATTTTTCCTCCGGAAAAGTAAAGTACTCGTGTAAAGAAAAATAGAAAAAGAATTGTTTTTAGCGTTTATTTTGCGTTTTTCGGTCTAAAATTTAAAAAAATGTTGCTGTGTGTGTGTGTGTGTCGTTGTCGTTGTCGTTGTCGTTATCGTTGTCATTGTCGTTGTTGTCGTCGTTGTCGTCGTTGTCGTCGTTGTCGTCGCCATTTAAAAATCTTGTTAGCACGATAACTCAACTAAATCGTGTCGGATTGATCGGGTTTCGACTGATTCTGATTAGGGACGTCTACCAGTTGACATCTATTGATTTTGAGGTAGATAGGACACACCCCACCCTGTCCATGGGTCATGAGAAAGCACGATGGTGGACTATTTAAGAAAAATTGAAAAAAGTAAAACTGTCGATTAAAACACATATTCTGCATTTATGTGTTGGTTTATTTTTTCTCAGCCACTCAATTTCGAGATAAAGATGTTCTACGTGAGGAAAAGTCCGCTTTAAAATTTCAAAACTGTATATTTTTCGGTTTAACTTAAGCGTTCATTTGTTTGAATAAATATGTCCTCGTTTCTGTTCAATATCTTCAATATCGAAATTCAATATCTTGTAAAAAATTAATCCTCTTCTGTTAGTTCCTGGGCATATTTCATTTTATAATCATAAAGTTTTTCTTTATGGAGATACTTCAAAACAGTTGCATGGCTGATATTATTTTCTAGTACAATTATGTTATAATATTGGATTATCTTGAACACTTAATAAAATGTCTCGTGTAACATTGTCTTCTACGAAATGAGGGTTTCCTTTTAACGGTTGGATATACAAGTCCCCTGAACTATTCATTTCAAATATGTTTGCTTGTGATATATTGGTAAATCAGGATCCTTATGATTAAATACGTTATCAACTTGGGCTTCTTATACACATACTCATAATCAATCATAATCAAGAGTTCTTCAATGAGTTTATCTTACATATCGTACTGTTTATTAAGTACAAAATAATTTTTCTAAAACTTTTTACTATAAGTTTATTTTATTGTTGGTAATTGCCTGTTGTTTTTATTTCAGGGCAGACAATTTTTCAAAAAGTCAAAGTATTTTTGCGTTTATATATAAATCATAAGTAGAGGTACGTAATTTTCGCAAATAAAATATTAAAAATTCGCATTTAAAAAAATACAAAAGCAAAATTTCGCATTCAAAAAAATACAGAAGCAAAATTTCGCATTTATTCGCAAAACTTTACGTGACAAAATCGATAATAAAATACAGTATTTTAAATATTTAATTAAAAGCCAACATTGTAGAAGTCTCTATATTTTCTTCCTTTAGCCTTTGCCTTCTGTCATTTATAACTATGTTGTAGATACTAAAATATTTTTCAACATCTACACTGTTAACTAGACTGAAGAGGCTTTGAATAATTGCCTTTGCAAAGCTAGGGTAGCAGCATTTTGTTGCTATTGTTGTCTATGAAAATGGGGATATTCATCCATGAGTTGATCCTGTGGTATGTCTTTGAAAAATAGTATTTTAGAGAAGTTTTCTAGAGTCAAATTTGTGTTCAGAAATGACGTAGGTACGGCTGCTGCTACAGATAGAGAAAATAATTCACCAATGTGCTTGTAGGCTTTCTATCCCCATCTCCTCACGCGCCCACCCGCCGAATGGCAACGTATGCTCATGCGGAGCGAATGCTCAAGTGTATACGCGGCTTTACTTGATCGTTTCGCTTTAAAAAATGATAATTATCGAGATTTCGCAGAAATGAATTTGAAATTTAAAAAGCGCATTTATAGCATATTATTGGCAAATTTCGCCTTTATCACATCTATTTCGTAAATACGAAAGTTACGTATCCTTAGTCATAAGTATTATAGGTCGTTCAAGTTTTGTCAAGGTGAATTAAATAATATACAAAAATATTGGATTCTCTATTTAAAAAAACAGCCTTCTTATATTACACATGAATCACCTTGTATATTAAAAAGACAAAAAGACATACCTCTTAGTTGAAACATCAACATGTCCGATCGTTTCTCATAAACCTTTAAAAGGATGCCAAAAATAATTTTATTCCATAAGTTTCCACCCTGTATATGTAATATTGCATGTAAAACAACTTATTCAAATAATATAATTAAAGTAAGTAATCACAAGCTAGATTACAACGGAACATTATTCGTCAAATATATACTTTTTTTTAGCGTATATTAACATATTAACGTATAAACGTTATTAACGTATAAACATGTTAATTTAATGTATTCAATTAATTCCAGAGTGTCATTAAAAATACTTATGATTTTACTGATATTTATTTCATAACACACTTTTCCGAACTATCACACCTCCCCTAGTGTAATAAAAAATGTGCGTTAAATAAGTCGAACCATATGAAATACAAATTACAATTCTATGCTTTACTAAGTTTTATAATGTCATGATTAAGCTGAAAATAATGAAATTAATAAATGAAAATAATTCAATTATTAATTACTACTAGAAATCAATGAACAAGAGAATTGATTATATCTACACCATCGCAAATTCTAAATTTCCTCTAAGTTCTAATTCTTTTCTCTGGACTCTAAATTTATTCGTAGTTCTAAAATAGAAACTGAATTTTTTTATTATTCTATATACTTAGCACTTATTTTGAAGTTATTATATATAACCTTTTCGAGGTATAAGTAAAGAACAGCCCAACAACGATAAATTATCGTTATAAAGAGAGCTCGGAAATCAAGTTGACAGCAACCTACACCTAAACGAATGACTATTTTGAAATGAGATTTTTGTGTAGTATATCTGAGAACTTCTAGAATGCTGGATACTAAATGATTTTTTTTATATCAAGCTGTTTTTTTTTTCGTGTATTTTAGATTTTATAAAAAGTATTTTTAATATCCAGGAAAGAAATACAAAAACAAGCATTCCTCCTTTTACAGATATTAATTATAACTAATAAATAACGTATAATTTGTATTTGTAAAAACAAATTTTATAAATTTGAATTTGTGTTGAGCATTTCACGTCTCATCTATCGTTCTTTGTCAAGGTTCAGGTGTCCACAAGCTATAAATGTATTTTTTTTATCACAGTTTTCTCAAAACTAGAAGTATTCTTGGTACTGTTGATAGAAATTATTCACCTTTTTTCTAATATGTTTTATTTAATTACATAATTTATTTAATTACATAAAAAAATAAATAACTATCCAATATCGACTTATTGTTCTTGCTCTACAGATCATTCTTAACTGTGCAGCATAAAAGCAAAATTTAAAAAAGTCTTGACAAAAAGCACTGTTACTTCAGAATAAAACTGTGGTAACACAAATTCGATAGTTTGATCGTTGTAATCAAATATTGTTAAGTACCTATTTATAGTTGTCAATACTGATAGCTTTCCGTTAGTGTTGTAAATCATTTATTTTTAGATACAAAATTAAAAATTGTTTAAAACAAAGCAGGGAGACAAATATTTAAATAAAGTGAAATAAAGATGAAAATTAAAAGCTATAATCTAAGAACTAACAGAGAGATACATGTATGCAGTAGACAAAGAAATAGAAAATAGTATTAATATAAAGCAAAATGAAAATATAAATAACAGGAAAATCCTCATAACGGTAGCACATTAGAAATGTTTGTGGGATAAATGGAAGAGGAGATAGTAGAAAAAGTAAAATAAATTTAAAGGAAAAGATGAAATGGAAAATATATATGGAGAACAGAAATCAACAAAACTATGACAGATAGACAGAAAAATTATAATCTATACAAAAGTCCTGTGAGGAACTGAAAAGAAACTGGAACACAATAATAAAGAGAACCAAATACTTCTCTATAAAGCACTAAAGGGTTTACAATAGTGCATAAAAACCATAATAAATAATTACTTGCCACCGGAATTGATACTATCAATAGATGGTATAAATATTTTTATGAACTGTTGAATAATATATCTTACAAACAAAAGAATACAATAAATTTGATTGAAGAATACAGGAGAAATAAATAGAATTAGATGAAGCATTCGGAAGCTTAAACTAGAAAAGCTGCAAGAGCTGATCAAATTAATGTAGAGTTATTAAAATTTTCTAGAATCACGTGGAAAAAATAATTTTTGAATCTATTAAATCGTGGCGTGGAAACAGAACTGTATACCGAAAGAATGGAATCTGCTATAATGAATACACCCAATATATAAAAACGAGAATCCCAGGAACTACAACAATTATAAATCAATGTCACTCCTTTGTTCTTGGCTGAAGCTGTGCGATATTATTACTGAAGATACATTGAGAGGCATTGTAGAAATACAGTTAGCAGACAAGTAAATTGAGACCTCCACATAGTGCAAATGACCGTACACTTATTGTACAGCAAGTTATAGAGAAGGCGCTGGCAAACGAAGAAAATCTATATGTATTTGAAATTTACAGACGGAAAAAATATTCAATATACGAAGAGAAAATATGCTTGAGCCTATAAAATAAGAAAGTCGATGCAGATATGATTCAAAGAATTAAAAATATAAACTTTTATATTGAATAAGCACAAACGACAAGATTAGAATGTATAATTTAACATCGAACAATTTTACTAATAAATGTCGAGTAAGACAAGAAGGAATACTAAGCCCCTTATTGTTCAATCAGTTTGTTCATCAAAATATTTAGTAGGTTATCTAAATTAAAAACCAGTATTAATTGGAACATAATGATATTTTACTCGTTTCTAAAAGCGCTAAAGCACTGCAAACAAATATAAAAATACAGAGTTAGTCCAAAAATTCAACCTAATAGTAGTAGAGACAATTGATATTAGAATTAGAAAAAATATATTAGAATAAATTAAAGAATTTATGTACCTGGGTACCAGTAATAAATCAGCACAACAAAAAAGAATAGAGAATAGGATCGAGGTGGCAATAAGGACATGTAATGCAATTTATAGAATTTCTTAAGTAATAAGAAATATCTCCAAAGCTTACTGATATAATACAATACGTACACCGATTTTAATATGTAGGACTGAAAACTGAATATTAAAAAAGTTCAAAAGCAATGAGGTACTTTGAGGAAAATTAGCGGGGGAGTAAGAATATATAAGAAATGTTGACATTAAAGCGCAACTTGGAACAATATCATTGGAAGGTAACACACATCACATGAAAATAAACTTAACTAATAAGACTTAACAACAACTGATAAATCAAAAGTATATGGGACGGCAGAAAAGCAACTAAAAATAAAAGGGGCCGACCACAAATAATATTGAACAACAGCATTGCAGAAATACTAAAATAAAATAAACAATTTTAAAACCTTAAAACAGACTTTTCTGCACGTAGAACATCTCCATCTCGAAACTGAGTGGTCGAGGAAAAGTAAACCAACATATAAATGCATAAAATGTGTTTTATGCGACAGCTTTACTTTTTTCAAATAGTTCACCCTCGTGCTTTCTCACGACCCATGAACAGGGTGGGGTGTGTCCTATCCATCTTAAAATCAATAGATGTCGTCTGGTAGACGTCCCTAATCAGAATCAGTCGAAACCCGATCGATTCGACACGATTTAATTGAGTGATCGTGCTAACAAACAAATTTCTCAAATAGTCCACCATTGTGCTTTCTCATGACCCATGAACATGGTAGAGCGTGTTCTATCCACCTCAAAATCAATAGGTGTCGTCTGGGAGACGTCCCCGATCCGAATCAGTCAAAACCCGATCGATCCGACATGACTTAGTTGAGTTATCGTGTTAACAACAAAAAATTCTCAAATAGTCCACCGTCGTGCTTTCTCATGACCCATGGACAGGGTGGGGTGTGTCCTATCCACCTCAAAATCAATATGTGTCGTCTGGGAGAGATTCTCGATCAGAATAAGTCAAAACCCGATCGATCCGACATGACTTAGTTGAGTTATCGTATTAACAAAAAATAGTCTACCATCGTGCTTTCTCATAACCCATGGACAGGGTGGGGTGTGTCCTATCCACCTCAAAATCAATGGGTGTCGTCTGGGAGACATCCCCGATCAGAATTAGTTAAAGCCCAATCGATACGACACGATTTAGTTGAGTTATTGTGCTAACAAAAAAAATTTTTCAAATAGACCCAAGGGAGGGGGTGGTGTGTGCTATCCACCTCAAAATCAATAGGTGTCGTCTGGGAGACGGCTCCGATCAGAATCAGTCAAAACCCGATCGATCCGACACCATTTAGTTGAGTTATCGTGCTAACAAGAATAAATGCCGACGACAACGACGACACACACAGCAAAAAATTTTTAAAAACCATTTTTTTTTTGTTTTTAGGCCAAAGAACGAAAAATAACCCAAAAAAAAAATGTTTCACTTTTTCTTTACACGATTACATTACTTTTCCGCTTATAGTGGAGTGCGGAAAAGTGAAAGACAAGCAAGAGATGAAACGATGATAATAGATAGAACACGTAGAAGTGGTGTAAATTTGTAGAAGTTAACTGACACTGAAAGAAGTGAAATTAAGATGAACAACATTCACACGAGGTTTATCATTTATTTATTACTATTTACCCAAAGAGAAAACCTTATTACCCAACCTACCGTTTCAAGGTTGATTAGAGAATTTAGAGATACATGATATGCAAAAGACCTTATAAAACCAGCATATTTCAAATCGGCAACAAATCAAGATAAAGTCCCAAACGTATTGCTCGCAAGTATGGATAATCTAATTACATAATTCAATGGTCCAATTTTCCTTGGATAAAGATCTTCCAGTCGATATAAGATAGTGTAACAATTAGTTTAAAAATTAATGACTACAAACCCTATATCCTCTACATGAAGTGACAATGATCCATACAGAATAATGCACTTTTGTGAAACAATGATGGACATAGTAAATGATAACCAAAATTTCGCAAATAACATTTTTCTTTTTGATGAGTCGACGTTTTCCCTAAAGGAATTTGTAATCAGACATACGCAGATTAACAATACCACCCTACAGAATCAGTTTTTGTAGATAATATTGCATCATTGATATGATGAGAATTTTCATTCCGCCAGTAACGACAGTTGTTACTGGCCGAATGAAAATTCTCATCATTTTTTTAAATGCTATATTTCCAAATATAGCATTTATTAAGTTTAGTGTATTGCACTTATTCAACATAGTATGTACAATGTAGGAGCAATCTTTTAGACAGCGTTAAACAGCTCATCTCTTAACACCCTGAAACCTCAGTTTAAAATATTCGTTTTAAAAACACATAGTTTGGGAGATTTGACAGTCATGCGCTACTTATCACTAACTTTGTATATATGATCATAAAAAAAAATTAAATATAAATGTTATATAGCAAATATTAATCCAAGAAAGTTGTATGTACCATGAATTCTAGATTCTTGGATAGATAGATTTTCCAATAAATTTCATAACTCCATTGTTATTTGTTTTATCTAACAGTCACAGCGCAAAACTAAGGCACTTATATTCCAATAAGACCTTGCCTAAAATAATGAATTGATCTGATAATATGTATATTGAGTATAATATTTTATTCATGCTACAAAAAGGGACTATATTATAAACATTTTGAGCGGAATTAATTTTTATTTAATCTGAAATTCAACATCACCTTTCTTTATAATAAAATAGAAAAATATCGATACTTCTATTAAAAAATTTAATAAAATTTCTATTGGTATTATTATTTCATTTATATTAAAGTATGAATTTTATAAAAAAAAAATACGAGAAGTCATTATGAAATGTAATTTCTAACGAATTTTATATAAATTATGCACATATATATGTATATACAGCATATAAGGACTATCTAACATTTTTTTCTATTTTATTTATACGTATAATGTACGTATATTAAAAATAAGAAAAACGTGTAATAAGAAATAAAGGAAGCTATTATTACGAAAAACTGTTTTTTTTTTGTTAAAAATGTTTCTTGTAAATATTATATATCAGGATTATAATTATTTGTGTATAAGAATATATGCAGGAAAAGAAAATGTTTTGAAAATCTTTCCATATTCGTTTGATCGCATACCTTTTACTTTTAGCTAAAAAAGTTACGTCTATGGTTACACCCGTATCGTATAGAAAGAATAACTGAACAGTTATGCTCGACTATAGCTGAATAAATTTGGCATATAAAAGAACATGTATCGAAGTAAAACGAATCTGTTGACTGAGAAAGGCCATCTGTGAACATTACATCGCATACGTATCCATATTATTATTTATATTTAAATGTGGCATAAATGCCCTATATACACATAATAACATAAAATCGAATTAGAATCATAATAGAAAATAAAAGATTTTAAATAAAATGAAAGAACCCTCTTGACCGTGAATCTATTGTTTTCTTGCATCTTTTATTTACATAAAAAATAAGAAAATACTTCCATTTATTTTGTCATTATATGACAATAGTTCCATGACTACCACCAACACAAGGAATCCTTCAAATCATAAATATAAAGTATAATTTTTTGCTAGGCCGAAAAAGTTAATTGTTATCTAAAAATCGTTAACAAAATCCAAACATTTTAAACTTTCCTGATGTCGGTCTAGTCTAAACTAGGAACATTAAAAAATATATGTTCTGAGATAAAAAGGACATTAATAAATATAGATTTAGATCTGTGTGTACCTATTTCAATATTATATAAATTTTCTTCACGAAAATATAATTTCCTCAAAATGACTTCACTTCATTGATCACATAAACAAATGTTTACAAAACAGCATGTATCCCAACCCAAGAACCAATACATAAAAATAACTTTAGAACTTAAATATCGCCTCTACATAATATTAAATAAAAATTATCATATTCTAGTTAAAAGAATTAACTCGTACTGTGTTATTATGATATTAAAATAAAACATGTTTATTGTAAATTATTATATAGAAAGAAATAAATATACATAAATTGATTGGTTATATTAAGTTTTAGTGTTTTTTACGCTGATGTAATTGCATCCAGGAATGTCATAATGCAAATTTCAATATTGAAAATGTCAGAATTAGAAATGTAGATAACGACAATCCGTTATATTGCAAATTATTTTTTATACTTGCCATTAATCCCCATATGTTCAAGTGAAATAAATTCTACTTGAATAGTTATTGGCTTGAAATATTTTT
This sequence comes from Rosalia funebris, assembly GCA_037954035.1. Classification (NCBI taxonomy): domain Eukaryota; kingdom Metazoa; phylum Arthropoda; class Insecta; order Coleoptera; family Cerambycidae; genus Rosalia; species Rosalia funebris. The sequence goes on from JAZFAV010000002.1 coordinate 34,705,101, forward strand.
GTTGGTTTAAACCCTATATTTTAGAGGTCTTAATTAACATTATTCTTGGAAATTTTGCCAGAAAGATTCAATATCTAATCAATACGAGTATCTAAGTTAAAATGAACAAAGTTAAAATCAATAAAAGTTTTCGAATTTTTTTGACTTCTCTGATATCTTACCTCTCTATATCAGGTGAATATAAAGATTTAATAGAAGGGTTCTGTGAATCATTTTTGAGAGTTTTTATTCTTAAATTAAATAATACATGATATACTACTCGTATAATTTACATATTCGCCCAGTCAAAAGAATGACGGAACAGAAATTTGTATAAGAGAACTAACAATAAGTTTTCATACTGAATGTGATTGATATTGTTTAATTTATTATAGGACAATTTTTAATAAATCGATTCATTTTAAAAAAATACTCGTGTGAATACTAAACCACTTTATTTGACTTTGGATAAATACTTTCAAGCCAGTTGTATTAGCATGTACCGTTTACCTCATTTAATTATCACTTTTAGTCACGTTTAGTGGCTGATTTTATTTAGTTCATTCATAATTTATAAACATGAAACGCATAAAACTTTATAAACCATATTAAAATGTAAGCTGTGAATTCTTAACGAAATATATAATTCGCAGAAATATTGCATTATTACGTTATATAACTTTCTTTCATAACAACAGTCATGTAGGTAGATGAATCTTGTTTGTAGCAACTTCATGATATAAAATTACTGCTCATCTTAGTAATCAAATATCATTAGACGAAGAAAGTTTATCGGTAACAAAAGGTTTTGACACGTTATACAATCACTTCCTGAATGTATATAATATTCGATACATCAACTTTTTTTATTCAGTAATTTATCTGATAATTTATTTACCACAATACGTTCAGACAATTTTTAAAAAGTTATAATTAAGGCGTAGATGAAATAATATATTCATTATAGTAATTACTTATTATTATAGTAATTAGTAATACAAATTAGTCTCCACACACTGTGTAAAAGATTGTAAATACCAAAATTGTACGCAAATAATCTTTAGATATACACCACAAAATATTGGATGTCTTCTATTTGCTTCTATATTTATGCTAAACGTTTCACTCAGGATATAAGCTTATTAAATGATTATAATACAATAGTACATGCATCAAGAAATGTCATGGATGTCACAACTAAAGCTGCCCACTGTAAATACTACATCAGATGTGTTACACCCTTCAGGCTTGAGATATATGAATCGATGTAGGTACTAATAATTCAGTGCAATTCAATTTAGTTTTACAGTAATGTTTGCCCACCTATTATATACTACATATACATCTATGTAGCACAATTAACTCTGATAACAGCTTGTGATATTTTTCGCAGAAGAGGCGTACATAAAAGTGAAAACTCCAAATTACAAATATCCCAAATACTATGTAGTTATAAGTTCTATTAAAAATTATGTAAATAGAACATTCCAAGATTTCTAGAAAGTATATTTGAATATCCAGTTCATAATCATATTACCAATATTTAACAAAACGCTAGTAAGATATGAAATCCATCCAAAATCGCAGAATTTACTACTTGAATACTACTACTCGTTAATCTTCTGTCAGGTGCATAAATATGCATCCTATAGTAAAGCAAAAATGTAAGAAGATATTCTTGAGGTATATGTATATACACCTGAGAGAAAGGAGTGACGGTAGTTAGCTTCCCTTGTGATATATAAGTATTAAATGATCAAGGTCAGTGAAGCCATAGGTGAAATGACAATAAGCTGGGGTCGAGCTCTGAAAACAAAGCAAAAGAACATTGGTTAGAATATGATAATGGATATTGAAGTAACGCGTTGTACAGATGAACTTAAAACATTTCTACAGCCTCACGTCGATTGACAACTTACAAACTCTCACAATCAGTCCTGAAAATTTTGGATGAATAACAGCTGTTGTAATAATAAGTTTTATATTCAATATCTAGCTAATACGGTCACACGTAGGAACATGAAAAAGATGCATATGAATGACATATTCAACGCCACTGATGCGGTTAGATAAATCAGTCAGTGGGTAATAATATGGTGTAGCTATGAATGGTTGCTTGTATTCACGACACTGTCTCTTCCATTGATTTCACGTTTTGCGGTATCGATCACTTATATTTGTGTTTTCTAATGCATGTATATGCAATTTTATGCAATGGTTGAGATTGATGCGGAAACGTATTGCAAAGTAATTAAACAAAGTTATATCTTTGTCATTTACGTTGTCTGTAGGGTGTATCAGGCAATAAAACTGAAAATATGTTACAAATGTAGTGAGCTCAATCAATTCGAAAAATTGTGCTAGTCAAAAGTTGATGTGTCCTAAATACTCTCTAAATTCCTTGATGTATCATTAGTGTTAATACCAAGATACCTCCTAACTGGAATAATTTTTTATGAAATAGTCATCAATAAGAAATTATTACACTATAAAGATCCATTATTTGGTAATAAATACGAATTAGTAGAAAGTGAGTTTGAATATACTGATATAACTCTAAATAATGCTAATAAGTCTTTTCAATTCTATTATCAGAACATTCGTGGTTTGAAATCCAAAACATTATGAGGTAATGCTGGTGAATTTCGATTAAATTCTTTAACTGAGACTTTGAGAAAATACAGCAATTTTGATCTGGCAGGCATGGACAGAGGAGGGGGGGGGGATCTTAATAGCCTTATGAAAATAATATACAATTACGATGCTAGATCTGAGATATATCTATATCTACAATTTATTATCCGGTATTGATATTTTAAGAATAATAGTGTAATCGGTATTATTTTCTGTATCTATTCCTATATTGTACATTTCACCCAGTACTAATACTGAAATATATGAGACATTATCTCATGCATACACCTTACACTGGAGTGGGTCGGAGTCTTTGGTGTGAAAATAACACTGACTTAGTTTTCCACAAAACATTAAAACACTATACAACACACTCGACGCCCGTTTCGCCAATTAATTCTTCACCGATTAATCATCCGCTCATGATTAATATTAGAGTTTTAATAATCTCCAGATGACGCCAACTTTGTTGGCGAAATGCACATCGAGTGTAGTGCATGGTGTTTTGTGGAAAACTAAGTCAGTATGCATACACGTTAATATGTCCTTATTATTAATAATTCAATTATTTTAAAATATTTTAACATTTCGCCTTATGGGCAGTATTTAACATATAATTAAACAATTGACGTTTAATTTCACTTATTAAAGTTTGTGACTTTTTAGGACTTAATCAGTATAATAAAATTCTCAATTGATATAGAATAGAATAGAAATTTATTGACATTCATATACATAAGTACATTTGTAGTCACAACATTTAAAAAAACACAAAGTAAATATAACATTAAAAAAACACAAGGTAAATATTAAGATATCAGTTACGTCATCCCACTGCACCGCAGCATATAAGAATAAGATGATAATATATTGCTGACTATTAAATTTCATTATACTTTTGTTCTAGTTCCGTAGGTTACACAGTCAGTCTGTATTATACTCTCTTGTAATTAACATAAAATATATATTGTATAATTAATCCAGAAATAAAGTTCGTTCTGTTCGTTTTAAATCAAATTGTAAAAGTTTTTAAAAAACCGTTCGGTTGTTACACGAAACGTAACTTATCATAAAACAAGAGTCAAGAAATATAATCAAACCTAACATACATTGCATAAATATTCGTCAATGCGGTAAGAGCAATTGGCAAGTAAAAATTTATTAAAATATACATGGAACGCTTTACAAGACATATTGTTAATATTATCACATTTCCTATATCGATCAAATTCATTATAGAGCCGTACTTCTAAACTATTTTATTTTGTGATGTGAATTCTTGACAGCGGTTCTCTAATATCACCAGCATATCTTGTATTATGCTCGTGCACATTCGCATTCGTTAGTAGGTTATGTAAGTTCCTATGTACTAAAAGAAGCGACTCCAGCAAATACAAGCATGCCAGTGGTAGAACCTTATATTTCCTAAATAGTTCTATCTGTTAGAAGTACGGATCGCTTCGCCCTCAATGAAACGAACCGCAGACTTCTGCAAAATAAACGCCTTTTGAGCTGTGCTACAGTTTCCCCATAGTACTACTCCATACGCCAAACGACTTTGGAACAAGGCAAAATAAATTGTTCTCATTACGTTTTTACAGATCGCCGCAGTTGTCTCATGACAAATGCTTGTGTGCTTAATATCGAACTATATAGTATTTCCATATAATAGACTTTTAGATGTAGTTCTCAGTAGATCAAATATTATTGTTGATAAATCAGAAAATTATTTGGTACATAAGGATTTTCATCACCCTCCAATAGTCATATTTTATAATAGAAAGTAATCAAAAAATATTTGCTCATCAATTATATTCGCGGTTTAATTTTACAAGATGCTATTTTGTTATCATATGAAAAACATTAAAAAACAGGAATTAGGAGCGAAAATAACGTCATCTGAGTACTCCCGTAAACGAGTAGAAAAATTATGTGTGCAGCGCTGTACCACGTCGGCTGAAATAACTTCAATTTCCCTTGTTATTTATTTCAACAGTTAGTTCGGCAAAGGTACGTCGTTTCTCAATGAAAACTTTTGCTTTGAGGTATGCCCACAAGATACGATAGCGGGACGACAGGTCCGACAATCGTGGAGGTTACTCGATATCGTCCCGCATGGAAATGAGACGCCCAGGAAAATGTTGCCTCAAGTAGGCCATAGTCTCCCTGAAAGTGTGGCAAATAGTCCCGTCTTGCTGAAAATAAACTATACCCATGTTTATATTACGCTTTCTCAGTTCAGAAATAAGAAATTCGTGCAGCATCGTAACATAACGGTGTGTATTGACAGTCAGTGTACATCCGTTTTCTCTAGAAAAATAAGGACCGATGATGCCGAATCGAGCTACTACACACCACACAGTAACTCGGTCTAAGTGAACTGGTCGTTTCTGAAGTTCACATGGATTCTCCTCCAACTAATATCGGAAATTATGTTTATTCACAGCGCCTAGGCGCCTGCAAATGGAAATGCACCTCGTCGCTCATTATCAGTACAGTGTCATATGCGAGCAATTTCAACATGGTTTCTGTGAATGTAAGCCTCCGTATATAATCATTTTGACGAAGTACCTGAACCACCGTTATTTTATACGGGTGGAAGTGGAAATCTAAATGCAGAATTCGTCGTACTGACTTGTCAGATAAGCGCGCGAGCATGACATACAGCTGACTGCTGCAGATTGGCTTCCACTGTTGCACAAACTCTTTCCACGTTTTCGGGAGACCTTACCGTTCGCTGTAGTCCTGGAAGTATTCCAGGTCCAAAGATCCAGTTGTATGGAGGTTATTCACTCACTTCAAAATAATGTAGTGTAGGGACACTATTCCGTGCCTTCCAACGTTGAAATGATTTCGGCGCCTGCTTTGCGTAGCGACAACGAAACGACATCTATGAATGTCAATTTTACGAAAATTTAAATTGAACATTCCTTAAAAGCGTTCCTAAGACAGTTTCTAAGCAAACAGTATGTCCTCCTTGGTTTAATGGTTCAATAATTAAAGACATGTTAGCTAAAGTTATGTTTGTAGTACTTATACAAATATAACAGAGATATGACTTATTTCAACCAATTCAAATATTTACGATCTGAAGGATATTGACACAGCACATAAGAAATATATAGAAAATGCGGAATCTAATTCTAGTAAATTTTTGTCTTTTTCAAACACTATGAGGAATACGTCAAATATACAAAACACATGTCTTATCAGAAGTCATCGTTCAGTGACCTCCAGAATATAATTAATACTTTTGCCCAATTTTTTCAGACTGCATTTATTAATATTATTTAGTATTTCAACTATAACCGGGGAAGACAAGTTTAAAACTTTAAAAAAGTTCAGCTCGGAACTACCCTTCGCCCGAGGGTTAGGTGGACAGTGTCTATGTGACTGTCCACATGAACACATACAAGTACACCCAACCGACTGATGTGGGAATCAAATACCCGGATTATTCCTGATGACATTGTTGCCCAAGATCAATTCAGGAAACGTAGAACGTTACCTTCTGCGAGGTAATTATGAGACAATTTAATATGTCAATCCGGAATCGAACCAGAAGTTTGTTCTGGTTTGATTTCAGGGTAGTCTTGTGAAAAACCGACCAGTTCTTGTTGGTACTCGGCATTGAATCTGGTACGTCATGTCGCATGTAAATAAAGCCAGAGCGTAGTCCAATACACCACTTCACCGACAAGCCATACCACTCGACTGCTTTTTTTTAAATATTCTTTCGGAAACTTGTCAACCTTATTTTTAAAGAGACAGAACAATGATTGACGTAATTTTTTCCAATTTTATGTATGATTTAGTCTTTTTTTAAATTACAATGTTTTTTTAACCGTTCATTTACCGTTTACAAGATAACTTATACATATTTCTTGAGTAAAATAAAACAAATTCGACTATATTTGGCGATAATCTTAAAGTTATTCAAAATGTCCTCCATTGTCAATCTGGCATTGTAAATATGATACGTTGAAGTGAATTTGTGGGCGATACTGTGAATAATTTGTAGGCTGATGTTTTCCATTTCAATTCGAAGTCGTTCAGATGCTGTAAATTATTTGACTTGATAATATAGACCCGCGATTTTAACCAACCCCAGAAAGAAAAATTTGAGGAGGTGAAATCTGGTAAACGTGGTAGCCATTTAGTTAGTCCTTGTCGCCCTATCCATCTGCCAGGTGAAATATCGTCAAGAAATGAGGGCACGCAACACCAAAATAAAGTTCGTTTTGTTGAAGCGGATAGAACAATTTTTTAGTGGGGAACATGATTATTTGGATAAAAAACTGCTAAAGCTGCAACTAATACGATGAGACATACCTTTACTATATAGTTGCAAAACATTTTTATTTTTCAGTGCAACCGTATTTTTACAATTTTAACTTTAATACTCTCTATATTATAAATGGTAAATAGGAAACCTAGAAATATGTTTCTGTTTCCTGTGTGGAAAATATTTGCCAAACTTTAACACCACGCTGTGTACCTATTCTATGTCTTCCAATCTTATACAAAATTAAAACCTTTGCTGGTTAGATTTTCACTTTTTATTTGTTAAACGTAACAATTGTTTGAGTACATAGACTGTACTCAACATCTGATGAAGCCACTATGTTGGCGAAACAATTGTTATGTTTAACAAATAAAAAGTGAAAATCTAACCAGCAAAGGTTTTAATTTTGTATAAAAGTGGATTTTCATCAAGTAACGGCCTAATCAATTCAGAATCTTCCAATCTTATTTATTAAAATGAATTATCTTTTTTACAGCATCCATTATGTTTAATAATAGCGTCGATGATACCGACACTGATTGAATCAGCACCATCACCTTCTACGTCAAGAGCTCAATTCATCGGAAATAAAAACAGTCGGCATGAAACATCAACAAAAAAAATCTCACAACGGCAGACTAGAAGTTTCGGAGAACTTAATTTGGATATTGAAATTTGGACAGAATCACCACTCGCCTTCGTATATCCTATGCCCAGCGTCTTAAGCTTTGACTTTAATAAAAATGGACATGTAACTCCAGATTTTAGTAACGGTTTAGGTAATATAATTCAAACTATACTAAAAATGTGAAATTAAGATAATGTGTATATTAAGCATTTATTTATTTTTGTATACAATCGATACACAAAATAATCGTCTATCCAATTTATTTCCTGTAGGATTTATCAAACATGAAAACTGCATATCGTGATTTCATATTAATGGTATATTTTCCTGGCTTCTAATCCTTTTCGTGACTTCTAATTCACAAGCTAGAAACTGGAGGATTAGAAGCGAGAAATAAGAAAGGCTTATTTAATATCTTGAACCTAAACTATATATATATATATATATATATATATATATATATATATATATATATATATATATATATATATATATATATATATATATATATATATATATTATATAACATCTATTTTCTAGTTCAAACAATGGCGTTACACTCATAAAGCTTTCCTCAATGATTCTTCTATTTAATCTTTTTATTTATATTTTAGAATTCTATTTCAACATTTATTACGGTATGAATATTTACATCCATTTAGTATAAATTTAATTCATTGAAATAATAAATTGAAAAATAAGTTTTAACAATATTTAAACATAAAAAGGAATATTCAAGTCAATATATTATTTTCGATTAACTCTATGTATGGTAATATTTACAGGTTTATTTCAAATTGGAAGAAAAAATCGATTTGTTTGTAGTTTTCTAGCATTTGATTTTTCAATAACTGAAACGGAATAAGATTAAATACGAATTAATTAAAAACGAAATAATAAAAATTATTATAAACATAAAATTATTAATAAGCAGTAAGATTTTTAATTATGTTATATTATGTGTAATTATAACAAAACAAATAATATTTATAAGTAAACAAACAATGTAAACACAGAATACATATAGTAAATGGAAAATAATGTTTCTTGAATATTTATTTTTATGTGTAGAACATAATAAATATTTAAATAATTAATTTTTAATATGTTTGCTAGTTTTATGCAATTAATTGTTATATATTGCTATACTGTTCAATATAACAACAAATGAAATTTTGTGTTAAAATTTTTATTTTGATTTACATTTTCAAAGCAGTAAATATATCTTTCGAATAATTTCTAGGAACAAATATGCACATGAAGATTTTAAAACAATTGCATATATACTAGTATTAGATATTTACCTAACTTACCCATACCTCTGTTATTATTAAATAAAAAATAATAAAATATACCATATATTTCAGATTATCCCGACCCGTTGTTAATAACCGGAGTAGCAGCCAAAAGGGCGGTAACATATCTATACAGCAAAGAATTATTTTTCAGTGATATTTCTCATGTACGAGCAATTTTGCAAAATCAAGAGCAAAGAAGAATAAATGGTCTAGCGGGCAATCGTCTTGGGTCTATTAGAGATAATTCCCCATTTTCTAGATATAAAAAACAACGATTTCAACAATTTTTATGAAAATTTTCTTTGTTACTCATATATTTTTATTTTGTTAATATATATTAAATTAGTTTTTGGAAAATGTATTTTGTGTACTTTATTTCTCTGTTCATTATTTTTATAAAAAGAAAATAATTAAGAATGTATTAGCCAAAAAATAATTGTTATTTTCCAGATTCTAAAAATGAACGGATTAATTGGGATATTAACCTGTATAATAACTCTGTAATCTACTACAAAAGCATTGTTACTTACATTTATTATAACCGTGTGTCTCATTTAAAATGAAGACACCCGGTTGTTTCGTCATTTTTTGAAATCCAGATTTGAGTTGTGACACAATTGTAGTCCTATATAAGATATACATTTTAAGGTAACCAACTTAAATTTAAGTAACACACTGAGACAACGGCAGCCACCCCCCCCCCCCCCCAAATGGGGCCCATTCCCGATATTTTGCTTCGCGTTAAAGATATCGAAAAAAGTTATTAGAAAAAGTTGTTCAGAATCTAAGTTTAAGACTACCATAACACCAAATTTCATTACGAAATTCGCAATTTAGTTTTTTCCAATAGAGTCTATAAACGGTTACAATTTTGGTTTTACAAAGGAGAATTAACTGATAGAGGCTACATCCGATATTTAATTAAAATTTTTATTTATGTGTAAGTAATAAGTAATTACCTATCTCAAAAACTGATTGTTACTTAAAACTGTTGTTTTTTACTTATTTCAATTACCAAAAGTCAATTGTTTGTTTTATTTTCTCTTAAAATGTACTTTTTGTCAAATCGGCACAATATGTTTTCCGTTTTGATGGCATCCTATTAAATGAAAAACCAAAATTGTAATTAAGAAACTAAAAATGCGAATTTCGTAATGAAATTTTATTATAGAGCTCAAATTGAACATTTTGATATCTTCAACGTCAAGCAAAATATGGGCCCCATGGGAATGGACCCCATTTGGGGAGCTGACATCTCAGGTTGTTTAAAATTTGAGTTGGTTGCGTGCCTCAAAATTTACGTTTTATATAGGACTACAGTTGTGCCAGAGCTTAAACCTGGATTTCAAAAAATGACGAAAATATCCGGGTGTCCTCATTTTAAATAAGACACACGGTATGTATATCTTAAAACCGCAAAAATATTGTCAAAAACTAGTATGTAATTAAAATTTTATTGTAATTAACGATCAATAAGATACATAACAAGTAGTATACGTATTACTATAACAAAATTAACTATTAGATATCGGATGGCTATAGTTTATACAGTACAAAAATATTCAATGAAAATGGTCCTAAGTGACTGCCCTCAATTTTTACACAACTTCGTGTGGTAATAAAGGGTCCGAAAATAAAGAACACGTATTTCTTTTATCTGTTCTTAAACCATCTAATAGGGGAAACGGAGGGGGTATCCAATCTTCACTTCTGAGTATATTAAGGGTGCCTTATCGTGAGTAACGTGTGAAGGTAAATAGTAATTGCCAAAACAATATTGACCTGTTTTTGAAGTTATCACTGCATTGTAATTCACTTTCATATTAAAATTGTCATATTTACATTATTTATTTGTATTTTAATTTATTATTACCCCCAATCTCATTTAAGAATTAGAATAGGAATTAATTTTATAATAAGTAAATTCTGATTTTGGGTATGAAAAACAAACGTGACTTTCCCTTAACTAAATAATAAAGATAGGATTTAATATTCTCATTTATCCACTCGGATGGCTTATCAATGGCGGCTCGGTATATATGTATAAGCAACTAAGTAAGTATAGTAGAATTATTTTATGAAGAGCAAATCGGCAATAAACCGTGCGACAAAGAGCAATGTATAGCTTATCTTCTCCCACGCGAATGCAGTAAAAGAATTTTATAATTCTTTTACTGCATTCGCGTTGGAGAAAGTAAGCTATACATTGTTCCTTGTCGCACGGTTTATTGCCGACTTGCTCTTCATAAAATAATTCTACTATAGTAATAATTTACTAATACGTAATGATTTCTCAGTGAGCATTAAAATTCTAGATATATTGCCTAGACAAAATATCTGTGGCATAAAACTGAGGACTTTTTTATTTTGCATGTTCTCCAAACAAGGTATTAGAATCAGATGTGGAGGTTCTGAAATATCAAAACACTGTTTATAAAATTCCAGAGTAAATTTGGAAGATTTGAGGAAAAGCTCAATTTGAACTCCCTTTGGCGTGAGCTAATCAATATGGCTACATCAGGATAACATTGTTATGTAGGTACCATTTTCATATAGTACATATGTAAGTAGTTCATTATTTCAGTTTATATGAGGTTCTTAATTCATAATTAACTACTTAAATAGTAGCCATGTATGAATAAAATTTAAAGAATTGGAGACAATTTGAATACATTGACATGTAATGCGAAAACCAAAATACAATGTAATAAGCAAGTTTATACTTAAATATAAACATGATTATTTTAAAAATAGGAAAATAGATTAATATATTTCATGGTTTAACACATAAGAGCCTGAATTATGTCATAACGTTTCATGTTATAGTTATACGGGATATTGGGGTGGTACTATGGAATTCTGAAAATGGCATTAAAGGTCATTAGAAGCAATTGAACTAAAAATAGTCTTGTATAGTGTCGTCATTTCAATATATTCGCGATTTTCAATTTTTTTCATTTCTTAGAGGATTCTGCATATTGTCATTAAAAAAATATAAGTTATAGCTATTAATTGACAGACAAAATTAAAACTTTGAAATCCTAGTTCTTTATTTTTTTCTTTGTGTCAGAATTTATTATTATAGATAGGGTATTTGATGCGCGAATTTTTAATTTGAATATTACTTTCTATTCATATTAATTTAATTTTAGTATGATTTGAACACTACTAGAGTATTATTAGAATACTACTAGATACTACTAGAATACTATGGAATACTATTACTAGAATATAATTTTTTGTTTTTATAATAATTTGAAATCACAACTTTATATACAGACGTATCTTTCCTCATCATGAAAATATGAATATTTTCTATGAATTGACCAATTTAATTAAATTACTGCTTAATAAAAATAGTTCACCGTACAGATTGGAAATAACATATAGTTTATCAATTAATAACTATAACTTTTTTAATATTGTCATTAAAAATGACAACGCAAAAACCGAAATTTAAGAAAATCGAAGATTTGGAAATTGGCAACACTTCATATAAGAATATTTTTGATTCAATCGATTGTAGATAACCTCTAACATCCTGTACTGCCTCCCTAATCTTCTGTATGTTTCTGGTAATGATGAAATACAACAGATAAATATTTGTGTCTAAATTACTCTTAGTAATTAAATTAGGGAAAATTGGAATGGATAAAATAATTGTGTTAATACCTCCATTTTTATTTTATTTGATTTGTTTTCACGGGGGCGAGATTTAGTTCAGGTCTATTCTTCCGCTTAACCCTCGGATAGTCACACGAATATGCACAGCACACCCAGACTACTGATGTAGGAATTGAACTCAACGCCGGGCACCGTATCAATCGAGGGAATTTGGAGAGCTTCTGCGAGGTAACTATGAGACAATTTACTCTCAGAAAATATGGTCATAGCTCTAACATCCACGTCAATCTAAATTCGAATCAATCCACAATCAGAAATGGAATCGTCTTTCGAAAAAAAATCGATCAGTTCTTGCCGTCACTTGGCGTTGAATCCGGGATACTAACATGAAAGGCTAGAAAGTGATTAGTGCTACTAGTACCATTAAATTTTATTTACTTAGAGTAAAATACGCTGTTTATTATTTATTTACTATCCAGTATCTCTTAATTCATAAGTAAGTCTTTGTCCAAATTGTACTCGGTTATCCACTACCTGTTCGTATTACTCCAATTTATCTGAGATAAGGTTAATCGCACAAGACTATAGACAAGAATTATTTTGGAAAATTTATATGCCCAACAAATAACAAAATAGTTTACACCGAATGCTGACTATTGCTTAGTTCCTTCCATCGTGCAGTGTGGCTGGGATATACCCACGCTATACCCTCTATCCTCTGTCTTCCAAGGTATCCACTACCCAGTTAGAATGTGGGTAGTGGATACGAGCCAGTTTAAGATATACTTATTTCTTAAAGCTTTATCTACAAATATACGAAATGTTCTCAAAATCGCGCGTATTTGTGCTTGGCCTTTGTTATGACCCATTCCCATTATAGAACTAACGGCTGATAAAAAAAGTGCACCAATTTTACTCAATTTGGTCTATTTCTTTTCGGTTCTTCTGGTAAATTGCACAAGTTTTTACAACTAGGATTAATTGCATGTTGTAAAATTATCACTAACTCCTCGTTCAACAGGGCTCTTGAGTATTTTCCCTTCTCAGTAATAGTATATTCCAGTAATGTTATATATTAGATATTGTAATTCTATTGTTTCCATCAGCAGCAAAAATTAAATTTTAATCTATTTATCTCCAAACCTTATATAAGGTATACTAAAAATTACTTTTCAAAGTATATACTTTTGATAATTTACTCATTTTGGATGAATATTTTCTTAAAAAATAAATTAAATCCTTCTTTATTTTTTAAACAAAACTTTAAACATTACAATTCTTTATATGTAACAAGTTAATTTCGATTTAATAAAAAAAATAGGATTTTATATTAATGTATAAATCTATGAAATGTTTAATTGCTTCCGTCTTTAGCATATACAAATATACTTTAGATTAAAATAGGCACAGGAATTACTATGCGGATGCACAGGTTTATTATATTTCATTAATCAACAATGTAAAATAAAATACATTATTTTACATATAAAGCACCAGTGATACATTTCAAAATTAAATGGATTATACGTGTCGCGAAACTTTTTACTTTTCCGCAGTCAACTATACTAACAGAAAAGTAATGTAATCGTGTAAAGAAAAATAATTTTCGTTTATTTTTCGTTTCTTGGCATAAAAACAAAAAAAAATAGTTTTTAAAAATTTTGTCTGTGTGTGTGTCGTCGTCGTTGTCGTCGGCATTAAAATTTCTTGTTAGCACGATAACTCAACTAAATCGTATCGGATCGATCTGGTTTTGACTTATTCTGATCGGGGACGTCTCCCAGATGACACCTATTGATTTTGAGGTGGATAAGACACACCCCACCCTGTCCATGGGTCTATTTGAGAAATTTTTTTTGTTAGCACAATAACTCAACTAAATCGTGTCGGTTCGATCGGGTTTTGACTAATTCTGATCAGGGATGTATTCCAGACGACACCTACTGATTTTAAGGTGGATAGGACACACCCCACCCTGTCCATGGGTCATGATAAAGCATGATGGTGGACTATTTGATAATTTTTTTTGTTAATATGATAACTCAACTAAATCGTGTTGGATCGACCGGGTTTTGACTGATTCTGATCGCGAACATCTCCCAGACGACACCTATTGATTTTGAGGTGGATAGGACACACCCCACCTTTTCCATCGGTCATGAGAAAGCACAACGGTGGACTATTTGAGAATTTTTTTTAACACGATATCTCAACTAAATCATGTCGGATCGATTGGGTTTTGACTGATTCTGATCGGGGACGTCTCCCAGATAACATCTATTGATTTTGAGGTGAATAGAACACACTCTACCATGTTTATGAGTCATGATAAAGCACAATGGTGGACTATTTGAGAAATTTTTTTGTTAGTACGATCACTCAATTAAATCGTGTCGGATCGATCGGGTTTCGACTGATTCTGATTAGGAACGTCTACCAGACAACATCTATTGATTTTGAGGTGGATAGGACACACCTTACCCTGTTCATGAGTCATGAGAAAGCACGATGGTGGACTATTTGAAAAAAGTAAATCTGTCGCATAAAACAGATATTCTGCATTTATGTGTTGGTTTATTTTTTCTCGGCCACTCAACTTCGAGATAGAGATGTTCTACGTGCGGAAAACTCCGTTTTAAGGTTTTAAAACTGTTTATTTTTTTATTAAATAATATTCAGTTGACAACTTGATGTCATAATCTTTCGTTATTTAAATTTTATTATACTTTTTTTGTATTATATAAATGTTTCGTTACTCTCATTTCCAATAACAATAAACAGCTTTTCTTTTGCAATAAAATCATAATTTTGTGTTTAGCCTTAGGTATCTACGTTAAATGAACAAAAGTTATCTAAATATTTCAGAATAGTAAAACATAAATAATTAAGCACATTCTTGTAGATATTATTATTTAACACCGGTTTTTGTTTGTATATCTCTTCCTACCAGGTGATAAAATTAACATACAATGTTAATTTGAAGAAACAAAACAAACCTCGTTCATTTTCCGTCAATAAAAAAATACTTAAATATTATAATCATTTATATATATATATATATATATATATATATATATATATATATATATATATATATATATATATATATATATATATATATTTTTTTTTTTTTTTTGTATAGGTTTTAATATTTATTCTAGTTGACTAAAATATAAAATAATTACAAAAAATAGATATTACGCTGATAGTAGCTATGAGCAAATAATTCCTATTTATTTTTTTGCTGGAATTACATAGGTCGCCTCTGCAAAAACACATTAAAACTCTTCTATAATTCCATTTCGTATAGGCACATCTATCTTCACTATCCGAAGGGCCTCTTTGAAGGCATATTCTTTGAGTGGCTACTCCGTATTCTGTAAATAAATATAAAAGAGAATTTATGCGTATTCCATAATTAGTAATTAGCAATGCAAGCTAAAATTCAGAGTACTTCAAGTATTACATTAATACTCCAAGGTATTATTATAATGTGACTTTTTTCTGTATACAGATACACTATAGGCCAGTTTATTGATTTATTACTACTCATTAAAATTCCTCAAAACATACTATATATAGGATGAAGACATCCGCCGACCGTTGCCTGCATACTACATCTCACCATCACACACCAAAAAGGGCGTGTAGTTAAAAAGCTAAAAACATTAAATGTCTATTTGGTAACGGTATTTTACATCCAAAATAAACCTGAATAGATAAAAAATGGAACGAACACAAACAAATAAACGAACAAAAGATACCAAATAATTATGAAATAAAAACTGGAAAACATAACTTATGCTTGTTTGTCTAACATCTCTATTTTCTTTCTATAGATAAAGAACTAATAAAAGAAATAACCGGAAATATACTCTCCAATAAGATTCCTGTTCCTATATTATTATATTTTAAATGTAGAAAAAAAGAAATTATCCATACAGACGGAACACACAGTAGCACCGAATTAAAAGGACATCAAATACATACTAGACTTGAATATATAGATAGATCGATAATAGAGCTGATTTTGAAATATCAAAAGAAATATATTGATCACTATGAATGACCATAGAACACTACCATCGGTGTTTGGATTACGTTTGAATAAACTGACAAAGTGATCAGCGAAACATTAAGTCAAGTTTGACTTGAAACAATCTGAACGAATCTTCATAATAATTGTTGTCTTAAACCTTGTTATTAGTTCAGGTTTATTACGTGTTTATTGCCCTGTTAGCATGAGAAGTTACCCGATGGTCAGGGAATTTCCAGATAGAAGACATATTCTAAAAAATAGCATCGAGATTTAACTGAGATTTAATGTTTTGTAATTTTTATGGGTAGTATTCAGCAACTTTAAAACATATATCTTCACTCGATATTTACTACAATAAACTATCTTTACCCAATATTTCAACATAATAATATTAAAGCCACAACAATCCCTTTCATCGTAACATACCTTCTTTTTCTGCATCTTCACTCTCTACAATTTTTCCACACCAACCCGATGCACATGGAATTATCTCAACACCGATTTCTTGTTTATTTTCAACAAGCGTGACATTCACTGCAAAGGGATCCTTACAACTTCCCAGTTCACCGCGAGATCTACAACCAAAGCATCTTTGTAGACCTGAAAAAAATCTTAATTAATAAACTCAAGTGATATTAAAACATGTTATAATTTTTTCTGTTTGCTTTAAAACTCAAATAAAAATCTGAATACGGAAACTCTCGAGTCTGAAAACAGTTAAACTGTATAAATTTAGCCCTTATCCGCTATAGCGAGTCAATAAAAAATATATAAAATTGAGATACTGTACATTTATAATCAGGCTGATAACATCTAAACACATATCCAATATATATCAAGCACAAAACCTGCCAAGAAGTCTTACTATCCCTGCTAATTTTTATACGAATTTCATTCTATTGCCGAACGAACAAAATAGGCAATGCACGTCATACTACTGTCGTATTCAAAAATGGAAAACGCGCCAGGTACTACAATCTTGAGCTGAATGAAGAGGTGTATATAAAAATATAGAGGAAAAAATCATATACAACTACCTGGGTAGGGACGAAAATTCAATACGATCAAATAAATATGATCAAAGTCAAGAAGGAATACCTTCGCCAAATGCGATTCATTTCGTATGAACACACACATTGGGATTCGTATATGGCACTCATTGTTGGCCTGAATAGCATTAGATGAAATTAAAATAAATTAATGAACATGATAATACAGAAAACCAATCAAGGCCAAATAGTTCCTGACTCCAGTTCTTCGAATTGTAATACCGGAAGCCACAAATACCAGAGATGTCAAACGATCTTCAGTATTGAAGGATAATATACAGTATTGTAACCTCGAATCCGTCGAAAAATATTTATTAATTGAACGGTGTTCGAGTTCTGAGTAGCTATCCTGGGACGGAGGACGCTATATTACGTAGCCTGAATGTAAAGACAAAAATAAAACTCTAAGAGTCATAGCTCTGGATCTGTATTAATATTAGGCACCATCTACGAAATATCATCGGCATGCAAGTTATTAGTAAGTATAAAATTTTTCCTGAAACATTTCTCTTTTTCGTGATTATTAGACCTGTTTAGACGCTACCGTTGATCGTTGAAATACATATTTATTTTCTATTTTTTGATTGTCTATTGTCGTAGTCGACGATAGACATTTTCCATTTCATGACCACCTTTGACTAATTGTAAGAGCATTTTTACTTTTCCGCACTCCACTATACGCAGAAATGCAATGTAATCGTGTAAAGAAAAAGTGAAAAAACAATTTTTGTTGGGTTTATTTTTCGTTGTTCGATCTAAAAACAAAAAAAACAGTTTTTCAAAAATGTTTGCTGTGTGTGTCTCGTTGTCGTCGTTGTCGTCGTTGTCGTCATTGTCGTCATTGTCGTTGTCGTCGGCATTTATTCTTGTTAGCACTATAACTCAACTAAATCGCATCGGATCGACCGGGTTTTGACTGATTCTGATCGGGGACGTCTCCCAGACGACACCTATTGATTTTGAGGTGGATAGAACACATTCTACCATGTTCATGGGTCATGAGAAAGCACAATGGTGGACTATTTAAAAAAAAAATTGTTAGCACGATCACTCAATTAAATCATATCGGATCAATCGAGTTTCGACTGATTCTGATTACGAACGTCTACCAGACGACATATATTGATTTTGAGGTGGATAGGACACACCCCACCCTGTCCATGGGTCATGAGAAAGCACGATGATGGACTATTTGCAAAAAGTAAAACTGTCGCATAAAACACGTATTCTGCATATATGTGTTGGTTTATTTTTTTTTTTTTTTGGCCACTCAATTTCGAGATAGAGATGTTCTACGTGCGGAAAAGTCCGTTTTAAGGTTTTAAAACTGTTCATCTTCTAGACAAGTTCTTAAGATTTCACTGTGGTGTCAGACATTTCTTTCATGACAGATGTGGGAACCTTGATATTGCAAGTTTTGGATATTTTCTTCGAAAGCTACATAAACAGGAGACCGATATAGTTTTTCATTTTCATTATCTTCATTTAAAAATATTTTAACGCACGTACCTAAACGTTAACTGCATTTCTGGATATAACATATGTCTGGAGTTGAATGGTTTTCTTATATTAAAAATATAATGAAACTGGATATTTAAATACTTTCTCACTTAATATTATTTCTTTACATTTTAATTGCGGTATCATTTTATTTTATATTATCAGTATCAATATAAGCATCACTGATATCAATATTAACATATATATTATCATTATGTTATTAATTAAATCATTACCTATTTATATCTCTGTGCTAAAGCTAAACAAAGGCAAAGGTCAGCAGAATTCTTTAAATGCTAATATGAAAACTGACATTTATACATACATACTCTCGCTTACGGTATACACAATGGTATACACAATTTAACCTCATTTTGTACCAGAAAATAATGTTAATATATTTAAAAATTACTTACCATACGAAAATGATGGTAAATTAAATGCAATTATCCCTAATGCACTAAATATATATAGTTTTATATGCATTTTATTTAATTAAACTTCAAGGAAACATTTTACAAATAACTACACAGGTAGGTATACGTAGCAGACCTACTGACTTTCACCTAACAGGAACTCAAGTTTAAGAATACTGTTCTTATACAAATGCTACCAGAAGCAGAATGAGTAAATCCCTATAGAAACTATTCATTCAGACAATGCTGCTTTTATTGTTAAATTTCTTGAACAAGTATTCAATCCAGAGAAATTTACTGTTGCTTTTAATGTTTCTCATGTTTTAAAAGAGCGTTTATAATTTTTAAAAATTATGTAAAACAAGTGAATGAATTATTATTATTAGTTAGTTATGACATAATAATTAACAATAATTACTCATTCAAAGATTAAAATTTCATACACATATACATATGTACTACATTGATTGCTGAATAGCTTTAACTATTCCCCTGTTTACCATTATGTTTTACCACATACATATACAATATTGTGTAAATCGAACATTCTAAGTCCCAATAATGTGTGAGCATATGTGAGGTATCCCTGTGTGTTTACTTATAATATGTTTACTTCAGATTTATATAGTGAGGTTGAATACACAGTTTTGAACTTTGAGGAAATATTGGCATACATGAACAGAGTGTTTCCGCTTATGTTAGGAATAATAAGTTGCAAGTAGTTTTTGATTGTATTTGAACAGTAGATTCGGAAGGTTTAAATTAATCATAAATTATATAATTTACGAATATAAATATGTCCTTAAGATATACCGTTGCATACACTTATTATAAACGATATATATAAAATATGTTATATACACCTTATATTTTGGTGTTTTCCTATGTATATTAGAATTTGGGTTTGTACATGCTTATCGTAAACCTTAGTTATGTTACGTGACAGTTAGATACAGCAGATGATAAATCAATATATTAATTAAGCAATGCACATTTAATCATAATTGGATATTTATTAAAGGGCAAAAATATGATTAAAATTAGTATTTTAAACGTTACATCAACTTTTTTATTTCAAATCGACCGTGAAGACGCCCGAAATTATTGGACTCCCGCGTCACTTGCTGCAGTGCTGAAATGCGATGGTCCACGTTACATCCAAGCTACGCGTTAGATGGGTGAAAAGGTCAATGATCTTACGCAGTCAACAGTCGAATCTCGAGTGGGTGTTGTCGTTATTTCCGGACTCAGTTATGCGATTATGTGAACGCATCTTGGCGACTGTCGCCATAACATAAGGAAGATTTGGAAGCGCTGTTTCAGGTAACTGTAGAAAATGGAAATGAGGAATGGATAAGAAACCGTTATTTGTGCTAGAGGCCTCTTAACTTTATTGCGCGACTTTGATTTTAATTTTTTCTTAGCAGTGTTTCTGCAATATTCCCACATTCCGAGAGTCTGTTTAAAATTCTACAGACAAAAATATCACATATTAGTTACTGCAATAAAAAGATCGCCGATTTTAAATCACATATTCAAAAAATGAGAAACAAGTTTAGTGACATTTGGGACCGTATGGACAGATTTGTGTTAGAAAATCAACCACCAAATAAAATAATGCGTTTGGATTTAATTCCTGAAGAAGATAAGAAAAGCACCTACGCACGATTGTTTTATGAAATTTTGGACGTTATTAGTTTGAACATTAGCGAACGGTTTAGTGAAATTTCTAAACTGAAATTCTTAAATCTGAAAAAGATTCTGCACAATTTACTTCATTCGTGAAACGTTTTCCTAACGAACTTTTTTCTTCTTTAGTAGATGCATATGGAACATTCTTTGACGCAAATCGTTTAAAAAGTTAATTTTCAGTGATTTATAGTGATCCCGATATGAAAAAGAGCACTGTGTTTGAGCTTCGCCAATATATTATGTCCCTTCAATTATCTTCTGTTTTCCCGGAGTCATCAAACTTGTGTCGTTTAATTTTGACTATTCCTGCCACAAGCAGTTCCGCGGAAAGATAATTTCGATGTTTAAAGAGAATAAAGACTTATCTGTGAAATTTTCAAAAGCAAGAAAGACTTGTCAGCTTTAGCATTAATAAATATTGTGCCTTGTTAGGAGACATGAGATCGTCTCCAATATTTGAAGAAAATGGTAGACGTTTTCGCTAGACAAACAAAAACCGAAGAATTGATCTTCATTTTAAAAATTAGGATACATACATCGGCATAATCATTATAGGTTAGTGTCTTTTTTTAATTTTTACCATTTGCATATGGCCTACCATACATCTAACTATATCTTTTCCCCTTATAAAATTTTTATCACTAGATTCTTTTCTCACGATACGTCCCTGATAAATACTTTTATTTGACATTTAGGAATTGTATATGTTACGGTAAGAGTACGTATAACGGCAAATGTACACATTCGCCGGAAAATGTATACTTGCTTATAAATGTTTTGCCTGCTTTGTCGATTTGGATGATGTTCACTTTGACCGGACAATGTACACATTCACCGTGTTCGTACTATTACCGTAACATATATATTTACATATTATTCAATTTACGTAGTTATACATGTTATATAAAATATATTGTATTGCATTCATTATTCAAAGTAGTTCTCACACGTCTATAACTTTATTATCAGGTAACATAAAACCTTCAGTATGTTATCTGAAAGCTAGATGTAACTTAATACTGCTACGTGTCTTATCATATAACTATATACATTGTAACCAACGTTTATGATGATTTGCTGAAACCTTATAATGTTCTTTCTTTAAATTAATCTTTTGCCAATTATATTTTAACTTTACTTTCAACGATGTCAGCATAACGAAACTTATAAAGTCACAGCAAACCCGTTGCATGATCAGTATAATTTTAATATAGCTTTAGTATAATTTTAGTATTAGTATTATTGTTATACTCACACATCTAAATTCTTGTTCGTCCGTTAAATAAAATAAATTGTTTTTAAAAAGTTTAAATCCAAACTAGTGATTTAACAAATTTGGCGCAGTCGTTGTAGGATTTCACGCGTTATTAGAACACGGATTTGCCTCACTAGTAACGTGGAATTCCAATTCCGAAGTGAAATCAAGAACAAGCTCAAGAAGAAAAGAAACACGAAACAAGAATACTTCAAAGAAGCAACTTCGAAACACGAAGACTTCAACAAAAGAAACAAGAAACAAATCTACAAAGAAACAAAGAAACCAACAGGGGAAATCGCAGATAGAACACGGACCTGCCCTCACTGTTTGTGATTCTCCTCTGCAAGCCATCCTTCCCGAAGACACCCCGCTTCCAGAACACGGAATTGCCTCACTGGTTGTGGACTCTGGCCGGAAGACAAATGGAAAAAATTTGGTAAGTCAAAGAATTGACACGTTACCTTTGAAACATTTATTTATAATTTTAAGAAATATTATACAGGATATAGACCAAAAAACTATTATCCTTCCCATCTGCAAATTTATTTTTATTTAATTTTATTTAATTAAATAACTTTACAATAATTAATTTAAACATAATAATTAATTAACATATAAAAATGGCAATCGAAGCTATCTTAGAACCTTACAAACTGTCAGAAATTTTCTCAATTGTTCCGGAGTATGACGGAAACCAAATTTTCCTGCAAACATTCTTAAATGCTATTAAATGCGCTTTCGACATGGCGGTCGATAATCAAAAAATACTTTTAACTCTCTACGTCTCTAATTCAGGACTTGCAAAGAATTAATCAACAATCAAACGAATCCGCTTTAAATTTTGTATCCCGCTTGCAAACGCATAATGCGAAAATGCATGCAGCGATTCAGAAACAGCATTTAACCGCTGAACAAAAAACCGCACAGTCAAATTTAATCGAGACAATGACTCTTAACACTTTATTGACAGGGCTGGATCCAAAATTAGGATCTATAATAAGAGCAAGTAATCCTATGGATATGCTTCAAGCAATATCATCATCCACCGGATCAACAGCTATGCGAAATAACGGAATTAGAAAACCAAATTCAAATAATGAATTTAAACACCAACCAACAGCAAGACAAACAAATATTCCTATAAATAGAGGAATATCAAGTGCCCTTTTAACAGTAAATCCCAAAAACTTATATTACATTGAAGATGCTACAAAAAAATTTAAAATATTAATAGATACAGGTGCCGGACTATCCATATTTAAGCCAAAAACTTGTGAAAGATATTCTAAACGTTTTCCCGAAAACGTTATAATACAGGGAATTACCGATCAAAAAATTCTAATTAATGAATCTACACTCGTTCCATTTACTCTCAACGATCCTCACAAAGTTTACATTCATAATATTGATATTGAATTCGACGGATTACTAGGATCCGATTTTCTAGAACATTACAACTGCATTATTGACATAAAAAATAGACAATTAATTACTAACTTCAAAACTGTACCTTTATTCAAAGCCACAGAAAATTCCACTAATATACAAGATAATAAAAAACAAAATGTTCAAACTAATAAATTTCTCAACAAAATTTCTATCAACCCTCGTACAGAACAAATTTCAAAATTTCGATGTACTCTTGCAAATACAGAAGCCATATTAACAGCTATGGAAATAGATAAAGTACGACTTCCTAATGCACTAGTCAAAATTAACAATAAAGGAGAATTTCTTGCCTCCGTATTAAACGCAAACGCAGTCCCAAAAATAATAGACTTTTCCGAAATTAAACTAGAACCAATTCAAAATTTTTCATTAAATAATTTGAACGAATATAACTCTGAAATTTATACAGATAGACGCGAAGAAATAAAACAGCAACTTCGTCTTGATCACTTAAATGAGGAAGAGAAAGAAATAATTACTCAACTTTGCCTAGACTTTTCAGATATTTTCTATCTCGAAGGAGATATTCTAACATTTACTAATGAGATCAAACACACAATAAACACCAACAATGATAAACCTACTTTTACAAAGTCGTATCGCTACCCTCAAATTCACAAAGAGGAAGTGAAAAAACAGGTATCGAAAATGCTAGAACAAGGTATTATCAAACATTCAAATTCCCCTTGGTCTTCACCGATTTGGGTTGTCCCCAAAAAGCTTGATGCGTCAGGTAAACAAAAATGGCGTGTCGTAGTTGACTACAGAAAACTCAATGAGTTAACTGTAGGAGATAAATACCCTTTACCAAACATTTCTGATCTTTTAGACCAACTTGGCAAATGTCAATATTTCACCACCCTCGATTTGGCCTCCGGTTTCCACCAGATTGAGATCGAACCCAGTGATATTCCAAAAACTGCTTTCACAGTCGAAAACGGTCATTTTTAATTTAATAGGCTTCCATTCGGTTTGAAAAATGCCCCATCAACCTTCCAAAGGGTAATGGATAACATCTTAATAGGAATCCAAAACGAGAGATGCCTCGTATACATGGACGACATAATCGTCTATTCCCCAACAATCCAGGACCATGTTTCACGGCTTACCGAAGTCTTCAAACGTCTTCAAAAAGCTAATTTGAAAATTCAACCGGACAAGTGCGAATTCCTTCGTAAGGAATTTGCATATTTAGGTCACCTCGTCACCAAAGAAGGTGTAAAACCAAATCCAATTAAGATCGAATGCATCAAAAATTTTCCCCAACCAACTAACCAGAGAGAGATTAAATCATTTCTTGGCCTCGCCGGATATTACCGACGATTCATTGATAATTTCGCCAAAATTTCCAAACCTCTCACTAAATTACTGCAAAAAGACACCCCTTTCAATTTCGATTCAGAATGTTTAAAATCTTTCGAAGATTTAAAACAAACCCTTACTTCAAGCCCCATACTATCGTATCCAAATTTTGACGAGCCATTCCTACTCACAACAGATGCGAGCGCTTTTGCGATCGGCGCTGTTCTTTCGCAAGGTCCTATAGGTAAAGACCTACCCATAGCTTTCGCCTCCAGAACTCTCTGTAGTGCGGAAACAAAGTACTCAACAATAGAACGAGAACTCCTCGCTATTGTTTGGGCCGTAAAACATTTTCGCCCTTATATTTTTGGAAGAAAGTTCAAATTGATAACAGATCATAGACCTCTTACCTGGCTTTTCTCTATTAAAGACCCCGGTAGTCGCCTAGCACGCTGGCGCTTAAAACTTGAAGAGTACGACTACCAGATTGAATATAAACCTGGCAAAATTAATAAAAATGCGGATGCCTTATCCCGTATCAAAATTAACCATTTTCAAAAATGTGTGGATTTCAAAAACAAAATTTTAACATCAAATACAGACGACGAATCAATTAGTTCAGAAAATACCGAAATTTCACCAGAATAAATTTTACAAGAATTAAATACATTTGTTCACTTATATAAAACCCAGTCATTAATAGACTATTCCAAAAATTAAAATTACAAACAATCAATTATTAGACAAAGGACATAAGGACATAATAACGTTTTTCCAAAAGGACAAACTCGAAGACTTACATTATAAAATAATTGAAGATATTTTCGAGGAAAAACCAAATTTTATCCACAATAAAATTAATATTGTCACGAGTAAAACGGTGAAAAACCGAAAATACTATACTGTTTTGTTACCCTTCGACACCGAAGAGATAATCGAAACAATGTTTATTACTCTTTACAAAGACAAAGACATTTTCGAATCTTCAAAAACATATTTCATTGAAAACAATTTAGAATTGCCAATACTCGAAATGTTGTCATTTATTTTCACTGAAAAAGATTTAAACCTAGTTAGTTGTCAAAACATAACTAAGACGCCTGACGAAGATCAAATTCCGATAATATTAGACCAAAACCATACCGGAAAAGCAAATTTGCACCGCGGAATAAACGAAACCATTCGGAGAATAAGAAATAAATATAACTGGCCCGGTTTAACTAAAGACGTAACTAAATTCATTCAAAATTGTGAAATATGCCAGAAAACAAAGACTTTACGGAAAAACTTAAACAATCCCTTGGTGATAACTGAAACACCAAGAACACCATTTGAAAGAATAAATATCGATATACTGGAAATTCCAAAAAGAAATTATGTCTTAACTATTAGGGATGAACTAACCAAATTTACTCAAGCGTACCCATTAGAGGATAAATCCGCTAAATCAACAGTAAATACATTACTTCTCTATTTTCAGCATTTTGGTACTCCGCTTCGTATACATTCGGATTACGGTAAAGAATTCGACAACGTACTACTCAAAGACCTATGTACCTTATACGACATAAAATTAACATTTTCTAGCGTTAGCCACCCTCAATCAAACGGATCTGTGGAAAGATTTCACTCCACACTTTTAGAGATGATTCGTACTAATCAGGCTGAAAACCCTAATAAACATCCACTAAACGTAATTCCTTACGCTGTTATTTGTTATAATAACTCGACGAATAAAACACACGGTTTCTCTCCATACGAACTAGTATTTGGACATACGTCCAGTCGCCCACCTAAAACCTTGTATAACCAAAAAGAGTTGATATCAAAATATATACGAGACCTAAATAATAGAATTTCATACTATTATAAAATTGCACGCACAAAAACTGAGCTTCAAAAAGAAAAGGCTAAATTAAGATTCGATAGAAACGTTCCAGAACATCCTACACAATTTAAAATAGGCGATAAAGTCTATGTTAAGGAATCTCAAATTAAAGATAAATTACATAATAAATTTAACGGTCCTTTCGAAATAATAAAAATCTTTCAAAATTCTGCAATTTTATTAAATCTCGAAACGTCACAAACGACAAAAGTCAATTTCGACAGGATGAAACCATATTTTGAGAATTAAATTATTTTCAGGTTTCTTCTGCTGATTGGAGCAGCAGTATCCCAATACACCATTACTCCAATAAACAACACCATTGGAATATATTACCATCGAGACAGCGAAATCGTTGTAACAAATAAACAATGGACTCTTCTGGTTCACAAAAACATTTCATCAATAAAGAACACTTTTGAACATAACGAGAAAATGCTTGAAATTCTCTTACACGCTATTAACCCCACATTTGAAAACATGAACCTTTTTCGAGGTGAAGTAAAAACACACATCAGCTTATTAACCCAAATTTCAAATTCAATTCAAGAAAAATTAAGCGAAATTTATTTTGATACTAAACGTTACAAACGTGGAATTCTCAATGGCATTGGTACAATATTTAAGTCAATTACAGGAAATTTAGATTCCGAAGATGGCGAATACTACATGAATTGCATCAATAAATTAACTAATGACGAGCATCAATTAGAAAATTTAATGAAAAATCAAATCTCAGTAACAACATCCGTCATAAAGAATTTTAACGCTACCATACAAAAGTTGCAAATTGATGAAGCCACCTTCAATAGAGATATAAAAATAATATCAGACGCAATTTATAGGACAGCAGATAAAATTAAAGTAATTGAAGCAAAATTAAGATTTTTAGAAAAATGTGAACTTCTCATGGAAAGTTACCTGTATATCGAGAATCAATTAAATGATATTCTAAATTCAATAACTTTCGCGCGATTAAAAATTATTCATACGTCGATAATCAATCCTGAAAATTTGATAACCTCGCTTCAGGAAATTTCACAAAATTTACACCAAAACAATTTACCACTCATTATAAAATTTTCCAATATTGCCAAATATTTGGATATTATGGAATTAGAAGCATATCAAACTGACTCAGACTTGGTATTTGTATTAAAAATCCCTCTAATAGACCAACAAAGATACACCCTTTTTAGATTATATCCAATCCCTATCCTAAATAATAGAACTGGTCTATATCATGTTTTATCTTCATCACAAAAATACTTAGCGCGTGACGTCGATTCTTTGATGTACATACCCATCAAAAATCTAAAAGACTGTAAACCACTTTTCTTTGGCACAAAGATATGTTCCAATCTATTTGCATACCCCATCGACGACAATGTTATATGTGAAGCCCAAATCCTGAAACACTTAAAAACTTTACCTGAGAGCTGCCAAACTTCAATAATATTTGCAAAAGGCTATAATGTCCAATAACTAACGGACTCATCATGGCTAACAATTACTTCAGAACCACTTCAAATTACTGTAAATTGCAAACAAATAAACACCAAGACAGAGATCATTTATAAAAATTCCATTCTTAAATTGCAACCTGGATGTAGTGCTTTCATAGGAGTGACAAAAATACAAGCTGACCCTAAGAACTTTTCGCAAACCAGTGTTAGTGATCACCCCATTTTAATTCCCTTTAATTGTTGTCAAGGAATCCCCGATGACATCCAAATCTCAAAATTATAACCATTAAAATTGAATAACTTAAATGTGGAAGACCTCGAGATTGCCAAACACAAATTGGACGAGTATTCTCGAACGTTAGACGATTTGATCAATGAACCATTTGTCACCAAACACATCTCTTGGTTCACTTATTTTATCATTACACTAATAGTAACTCTCATTTTGTTATATATTTTATGTAAATGCCGAAAGAGAAACAGATTAGCAATCGCCCTCACAACAAATTCACCACCACCTCCACCTGGACCTTCTAAACGCTTAAGAGAATCCTTCAGGAGCATCCTGCCCAGAAGAAGACCATCGATCAGATCCAAAGATGAAACCCCAGAGGAAGAAATCGAACTGAACTAATGTTTCTCAGTTATAAATCGGTTTCAAAGACTCTATATATTTTAATTTTGTAAATTTTATATTTAAAAAAATATTAATTGTATAATTTAAACTTAACTTAATGCTCCATATTCTCAATTAACTTTATTATTATTATATAACTTCAATAATCGTTAAATTCATAATTATTACTTTCAATTTTACTTATTTTTGAAAAGTTGCTGTATAACACCAACTTTTTGTTAAAAAGGGGAGTTGTTATATAAAATATATTGTATTGCATTCATTATTCAAAGTAGTTCTCACACTTCTATAACTTTATTATCAGGTAACATAAAACCTTCAGTATGTTATCTGAAAGCCAGACGTAACTCAATACTGCTACGTGTCTTATCATATAACTATATACATTGTAACCAACGTTTATGATGATTTGCTGAAACCTTATAATGTTCTTTCTTTAAATTAATCTTTTGCCAATTATATTTTAACTTTACTTTCAACGATGTCAGCATAACGAAACTTATAAAGTCACAGCAAACCCGTTGCATGAGCAGTATAATTTTAATATAGCTTTAGTATAATTTTACTATTAGTATTATTGTTATACTCACACATCTAAATTCTTGTTCGTCCGTTAAATAAAATAAATTGTTTTTAAAAAGTTTAAATCCAAACTAGTGATTTAACATACATATTAATTAACTAAACAATTCATTTTTTGCATTACCTACATATATGATAAGACTCGCATTATATACAAATTTATCTTTTCATTTCAACATTGCAAATTCATATGCAGATTTCCTTGGCTACATAATTTCCTTGGATACATACATACTGTAAGTAAATATTACATCAATTTAAAACAGTCAATTTTTACGTGTATGCAGAAGTTGATTCTGCAACGTTTAATAATAATTGTCTATAATTTATATTTTCAATTAATTCAGTCATCACATTAATTCAGAACGTTCAGTATACTATCTGAAATATAACTGGTAAATGTTCGATGTGATGTACTATTCATTTCATCGCTACTTGCCAAATAAATAACTCTTTTATCTTGCCGATAAACGGAACAATCTACCTGAGCTCAGCAATAAGAACAGGTCACGGTATGAGATAAGAACCGTTTGGGGTTTTTTATTTGGCAAATAGCGATGAAATAAACTATACCAGCTTCTTGACTGGTTATGGAATATCTTGTAGTTACATACTCTGGTAACCAAAAATGTTGCCACATATGTACATAACTGCTGATGCAGGTTACAGAAACCACCTTACCAAACATACTACAATGTGAGAAATCTTTTATCAAAAAATTACAATTCCTGTTCATTTTTAAAACCATACTGACCATTTGTCAAAATTCCCATTATTCTCTTTTCATTTGACAAACTGTCATAGTTTTGATCTCAAAATTTTTTGACAACCGTCTATTCATTTTTCGTGAAATCTATGTGTTATTTTGGTATAACTGGTACTATCTGCTTCGATATAACCTACATAACAATTACGGACGTTACAATAACAGCCGCGCACAGTGGTCCAGGATCCCCGAAAAGCTGGCCAAAAGTCCAAAAATCGATTTCGCGTTCTAAGCTTCGCAATGGTATAGTATATTACTTTGATAAATAAGAAATTTTATGTACTGTACAAATATGCCGCAGTTCACACCACCGATCAGGACGCCTCACCAAACACGACAATAGTGGACCACTCGGAGCTCTAAAAATGAAGGCGACTAGGTGATCTTTTGAAATTTTTTTACTTGATTTTATCCAAAAGTATAAACCCAAAGTGGCCCATAAGGCTCACAGTGGTCCCACTGTGAGCTGTGGACGTTGTTTAATAATTATTTATTAAATTAAGCTGTTACTATAGTAACAAATTAAGCCTTCCTTAAGCTTAATTAGTTTCTTGATTGTATTTTGATTTTTTTAAATTAAACAATTTAAAGCGTATAACTGTCTCGGATAATAAAGGGTCCTTCAATAAGGACTTTCGATTTTTAAACGTAAATAAAACAAGTTGTGTTTGAGATATCCACTCATAGGCACTTTCTTTTATTTGAAAGAATATTTTATGGCTTTAAGTATAGAATATAACGTCGTTCAAATATGCGCCGCGGCTTTGCTTGGTGGCACGTATTCAGGAGGTTTAATTCTCGATGACTTTGTCGCATAAATCTGGCTGAATATTCCGGATGGCGTTCGTTATGTTGACTTTGAGTGCATCAACTGTTTGCGGTTTATTCGTATAGACCTGCGATTTAAGATAGCCCCAAAAAAAAAAGTCTAAAGGCATTAAATCGCACAATCTTAGTGGCCAGTTCATGTCCCACTGCGCGAATTAACCATGCCCTCAAGTTGCTACGTGGCACGTAGCGCCGTCCTGTTGGAACCACATGTCGTCGGTATCCATATCATCCAGTTTAGGCCACAAGAAGATCTGTAGCGCTCGCCGTTGACGGTTATAGCAGTGCCAGTTTCGTCTTGCAAAAATACGGACTGATGATTCCGCTGGACCAAAATCAGCACGAAACAGTGACTTTCTCGGGATGCATTTGGTGCTGGTGTATCTCGTATAGATTGGTATCGTCCCAAATCAGACAATTTTGCTTGTTTATATACCCATTTATCTAAAAATGAGCCTAGTCGCTGAAGATGATTTTTTTTACGAAATTTGGGTCAACTTTCAACTACTCGAGAGCCCAATCAGTGAACATACGACATCGTCTATGGTCATTTACGTTAATTTCCTGGGTCACTTGGATTTTATACGGGTGCATATCCAAGTCCCGACGCAAAATTCGACAATTTTCAGAAAGGCCAAGCTCTTGTAAACGACGAGAAATTGACTGCCTCGGATTTTCCCGTACACTCTCACTCACAGCAGAAATATTTTCAGAAAACCTTGTGTTTGGGTGACATACGGGTGCTGGCTGATTATTTATCAAACCGGTTGACTCGAATTTGGCTCCCAAACGGCAAATAGTCGACTCGGCGGGATGGTTGTGTCGAGGATAAAAATCATGTAATACGCGGAAAATTTCTCGAAAGGAGCACTGATTTTGAAAATAAAATGTAATGATTTGCACACATTGTTGAATGCTATAACCTTTCACTGTGATTTTCCATACACTACTGAATAATTCACAATGAATTTGACAGACGTTGTTTTAATAACATGGCCGTTATAACCAAACAAATTTCGAGCGTCCCTAGTGAAAGACCCTGTATTTATTAGCCTCGGCATACGACTCGGTTATCAAAAAATGTAACCTCGACTGTTATACTCTTAATATCAGTCTAATATCGATATATTGTTGTTATATACTATATATAACTACATGTAATATATAGTATATAACATTAGTTATATATGTAATAAAAGGTGGTCCAACCAAAACGCACGATGTTAATTGTAAATAAAACAAAAAGTTTTCAGAGAATTATCTTAATATTTTTTATTATGATAAAAGGATCTATGAGAACTATGTGTGAAACAAAATATCGGCCAAATGCTCACCACGGCTTCGGTGGCATACCTCTATCCGATGGTCCATATTTTCAATGACTCTGAGACATAATTGAGGTTCAATGTCGTTAATGTGCCGAATTATCTCATCCTTTAGCTCTTGAATTGTTCTTAGCTTATTGACGTACACTTTTTCTTTTAAATATCCCCAAAGAAAGAAGTCCAACGGTGTCAAATCACATGATCGTGGCGGCCAATTAACATCGCCACGACGCCGACGTGAGATAACACGGCCATTGAATTTCTCGCGCAAAAGTGCCATTGTTTCGTTGTCTGTGTGGCAAGTGGCACCATCCTGTTGGAATCACATATCGTCCAGGTCCATATCCTCAATTTCTGGCCACAAGAAGTCCGTTATCATCTCGCGATAGCGAACACCATTCACGGTAACTGCTTGGCCGACCTCATTTTCGAAAAAGTACGGCCCGATGACGCCGCCAGCCCATAAACCGCACCAAACAGTTACTCTTTGTGGATGCATTGGCTTTTCAACAATCACTCGTGGATTCTCATTTGCCCAAATGCGGCAATTCTGCTTGTCAACGAATCCATTAAGGTGAAAGTGTGCCTCGTCGCTGAAGATGATTTTCTTTGTAAAGTCACCATTCACTTCTGTCTGTTCAACCAACCATTCGGCGTATTGACGACGCTTGAAATGGTCAGTAGGCTTCAGCTCTTGAGTCAATTGAACCTTGTAAGCATGTAAATTCAAATATTTATTCAAAATTCTCATCAGTGATGTTCGTGAGATGTTCAATTGTTGGGCACGACGACGAGTCGAGGTTGACGGCTCTTCTGCTACACTATCGCGAACAACAGCAATGTTTTCCGCATAATGAACTGGGCGAGCATGCACAGGTGTTTTCACATTTCCTACAGACCCGGTTTGCTGAAATTTGCGCACAATTTTCCCGATTGTGGACACATTTGGTCGATTATGCTGACCAAAAAAGTCACGAAGTGCACGAAATGCATTTTGATTTGAACGCCCATTTTCGTAAAAGGCTTCAACAATCTTAACGCGCTGCTCAATTGTGTACCTCTCCATGGTTGAATTTGTCAAACATTGAAATAAAGAAATGTCAAATTAAGTTGGGCAAAAAACTTGACGTTAAGGTGTGACTCACAATTAACATCGTGCATTATAGTTGGACCACCCTTTATATGTATAGTATATGTTATATACTATAAAAAAGTGCAGTTCCTGAATTATCATATTAAGGATGAATTATTCTAAAAGCCTAGTGTAATTGTTTAGTAGAATCTCATATTTATAAAGCAAGTCATCCGAATTTACAACAATTTCTGTTTTAAAATGGTGAAAAAAAGATTTGAAAGGACAGTAGATGTTAATTATGAAAAGACTACACTGAGAAATCTATTCTATTAACAATAAGTAAAAATCTACATTAAATGGAGGCTCCAAATAGATTGTGTTATTACTATAGCAAAAATCATTTTGATAAGATGTTTTAGTAATCGTTAAAAACAAGTTTTGCTAACATTTATTATATATAACAATAGTAACAACATGGACTTATGGCAAAGTCCATGTTGTTACTATTAATCAGTGCGCGATTTTAAAACGAATAGATTTTATTTTTACAGTTAGTAGATAACTTTTTCATTGTAGCCTTCATGTTTTCCCTGTATGCAGAAAAAGAATGTGCAATTAGCAAATAACTTTGGGACCACTATACATGGCTGTAATAATCACAGTAAATGCAGCTATTTGATTTTCTTCCATTACTTCCCAACAATCGAAAAAAATATTTTTCAGTACCTTCTTATACAAGAAGTATAACAGTTATACTGTAGAACGTTTTGGTATTAGACAAGCGGCGACATGTTGCTTGATTTTGTCGCGCTTGGGTAGGTAGTGGTGGTATATAACTACGTAAGTATGTACATAATGATGACGCCAGTCTAATAATCTTGATCTGGGATAATAAAAGTGCAAACTTATTGCACTATAAGTAAAGCCATCAACAATCGCAAGTTTATGATTTTTACCTTCTAATAACTTTTTATCTTCAACTAAGGACCCTTATTTACTATAAAAAGTCATTTACCAACTTCTTGGAGAAATAACAAAGAATAATGTTTCGGTGCAATTCAATTAAGTTGAGTTGCCAGGACAAATAAATGGCGATTTAATATTGCAAGAGTCTTTTCTTCCATTGTTGCGCCAGTAGTAGAAAACCCAAATGCCAGTGTCAGGCGAATCAAAGACGAAATTGGTGTTTCCAAGTCCAATTCCCAAAGTTTTCAAAACCAGATCTACAGTTTTGAAATTGCAATTTTTTCCTAGTTTTATTCCCTGATGAATTATCATTTTTGAATGCTTGCAGACCAAGCGACACAATTTTTAATATTTCATTACTTTTATTAAAATCCCATCAGGTTGTTCCGAGAGAAGGATCATTAGTATCGTTTTAAATTTAATATGCGAATGGGAATATGCGGGGAACATATTGTTGGACTTTTGGACTAAATTTTTTTATGATAATTTTATGGAAATATGTGTCTATAATTTTTTCAACACGAGCTGCATGTTCTGAAAAGGCATCCCTCCCAATATTTGGTTCTACAGTGGCCTTAACATAATGGTGCCCGTATAATAAATACTTTGTCAATATCAACGTTCTGTCAATAATAATTGTTGTTTTAGATTAGACAACATTTCAACGAAACATCCAGTAAATAGATAGGTAGGAGAGGTCCAGTTTTTTGACTTCGACAATCACCGGATTTATCTTTTTTGAACTTTTTTGTATTATATTAAAGACAAAGTTTAGACAGTTACAGAAGTGGACACTAAAGACTTAAAATTAAAAATAAGAAATGCCTTCCTAACAATGAGCCTAGCAATATTGAGGAACATATTCCCAATCTAGAATTTTATTATGCAAGAATTCTGTTCTTGCATTTTGAACATATTGCACAAAGAACATTTTGAACACTAGCTCAACAAAATTATGCATATAGCTAAACTCACAGGCTAATTTTTGACATATCATTTAAATCATCATTGTTGAACATTTGGACAAAAAATAATTTTACTAGGGCTTGGCATAACCTAGTAATATGAACTATTATAAATCGAGAAGAAATACTTTCGATATAACTTAACAACCATCGATATTTTCATAGGCATATCAACATAACACTTTATTTTTCGTATAAAAACCAAAAAATGATAAAAAAAAACATCGGTTGCCATTTAAAGAACAATGTTGGTATATGCCCAGAAAAAATGAAACAGCTTGTATAATGGGCATTATTTTTATATTATAGAGCTTGAAAAAATATGTGGTTCAGAAAAATACAATGATCTTATTTTTTAACGGAGATATTGTTTATATTATAGAGCTTGAAAAAAATATGTAATATAGAAAAATACAATTATCTTATTTTTTAACGGAGATATTGGACCGCACACTAAGTGGACACGCTGTACATAAAAATTTTGTACAGAAAAAAATCGCTGACAAACCTATTTTGATGGAGAATTATTCTGTGGCAACACGAAGAGAAGAATTTTTAATTGACATCAAAATATATAGGGAGGGTGGCTGGAATATCCATTACACTGATGAAATATGGTGTGAAGCAAATCACTTAAGAAATTGTTTGAGTTGAACATATCCAGCCCCAAATTTGGACAAAGCAAAAAACAATTTGGATCAATAAAGGGAAGAAATGTAAGAGATAAATGGATACAAAGGTGGAATTAAACGTTCGTCTGGATCAAGACCAAGAGTAATTCTCAATGTGCAGACTACACATTGAAAATAAACATTGTTTTCTAGAAGATTAGTGTTTATTATAAAAAGAAGTGCTGCGTATCACAATGATACAAATAAAGAATACTTCAAAGAATAGTTTCATTTCGCATTATCTATAATACCAAACAAATCGATAATTGCAAGTGCCGTACCACCCTAGGTAAGATCTAAATTTTATATATCCAACACTCATGTGGGGGAAACAACAAGTTATTGAATAGATGTTCAAGAAGCTACTTTTAGGAAAAGCCTATAAATCAGATGGAATAATCGTTATTAAATAGTTGACAAGGCAAAACTTATAAGATTAAACCGACATTTTCTCGTCGTCTACCTCTTCATCGTACCTTGAGTGACCCTCTTGATCGTCTTCGTCCTTTCACCGCCTAAGAAGGATGATACTGGTGATGATAGGCGTCTGAATGGAGAACACGTAAGGTTAAGTCTCAATTCGTCCATCCAGTCATAGATCAGGAAACTCTCTTCTTCGGTCACTGCCCTGCGATGCCGATAGGTACCTGGCCTAGGGCCCACCTGGGTAAGGTGGAGATCCGGCTCTCCACCACCAGCACGTAGGGACACCTCCAGGATTCTGCTTGCTACGATGATCTTCTGCTCAGGGATGGACCACATTGGTGTGGCGCCTCATTCAGGATGTTCTTATTTCAGTAGTATGTGATGAGATCCAGTGAGATCCAGATAGAAATGTAAATGTACACGAAGCGAGATCATAAGCCGAAATATATCCAAATAGAAAACTCTGTAATGAACATGTGCAGAAGGTTCAAGCTTTGTTCCCGTAAAATTTACCACGACGATAATTTTGCGAATTTGTACAGATACCGATGGGAACGTGATCTATTTTGTTTTGACCAATTGACCACAGAGGAGTTTGGAGAGAGAATTTTTGAGTTGTACCAGAGACCAACAACAATTCTCGTTAATCATTTCAGGCAGAAACTATTGGCGATGGTCCCATTCGGCTATCTATACTGTTTTTGTAATTTTATTAGATAAGAATTGTGCTAAAAATAATGTTACTAACATTATATGATGTCAATGTATGAAGTGAAGATGAAGTGAAGTGCTTTAATTCTGCCTAATAGAATAAGTTTCTATTTTCTTAACTATTACATTCACCATTCCATTTTTGTTAATGTTACTATTTATTTAATTCTCGAAAGTGTTTTACTCTGTTTAACCAAGTATTTACTACTAGTAAATACTTTAGTTTTCTTGTGTTTACAGTATTTTTAACAACCCATTTAATACAAGAAAGTAACACGCCTAAGGATAATTAAAGAATGTATTTTTTGTAGGTATTCTAAAAAGTAAAATCTGCCACGTAGACGTTTTGTGTCTAACTCTGAGAAATCCGCAATAAACCGATAACAGTGCATTTCTCTAAAGAATGAGAATGGCAGTCGGCACGCTTAATCACGTTCGGCACGTTTTATATCAAAATTTAGTAAATACTTATTTAAATTTTTTTTAGAATTATTTTTGTTGAAAATCTATTTCTTGTACAAAGAATAATTTTACATCTTATAATCTCCAATCATAGGTTATTTTGACAAATCATTTCAATTTAAAATCACAACAGGCATTTTCGAGGTTTATTAATTCCTACATCTCAAATTTGCCCGATTGCTGAAAAATGCACGTGTAAGATCGGAAATTTATTTTTTTTTACATTTCCCATAATCTTGCGTAATTAAACAAGAAATACAGAGTATATATTATGGTATATAAAAAAAATACATAAATAGTACGATTTTGAAGTCGAAAACAATACATTACATTAATTTTCATTTATGTCTTCTTATCTATATCTTTCATTTAATAAATAAAACATAGTTGTTTATAGCATACAATAACCAAAAATGTCAAGAAGTAGGAATACTTTTCATTGATGGACGGGCATCAATGGTTTTAGACGTATTAAAACATCCGTATGATATTTGCTGACCTTTTAGTCGTCCAAGGTAAGTGAAATTAACAAGATACGTATTATATCGAATAAAAATAAAATATATGTAATAATTTACATCTAGGTAAATAAAACATGTCTAGCTAATTGCAGAATTATTCATTAATTTTGTGAATCAATTAATGAAGAAAATTAATGAACCATGGACCTTACCGTTGAAATTAAAATTTATACCACATTTTAATTTCAACAGGGAAATAGCGTATCTGTCTCTTTGCTCGTAGCGTAGACCCGTATAGACCTCGGATTGCCAATTCCATAATATAAATTCACCAGGACCAGAAATAAGTATAAACGGTATAAACCATATAAACGTATAGAGTAGCGCAATATATCGCCTAATAATAGACGCAAAATCCAATGACATTGCGAGGTGGTAAAGAACGAATCACGTCAGTTACCAATACTTTTTAAATCAAAAGTGAAAATATAAATTCTATTGTTAAACTTTATTTCGTACATTAATAATAGTATAAACTCCCAATTACGTACTTGAGAATTTATACTTGTAGTTATAGACAAAGAAAAGTATACAATTGAAATCATCGTTTGTTTGGGTTTTTAATTCCATATTTTTTTTTATACATTTCTGTCATTTTATATATTAAAAAAAAGTTTGGGCACAAAGGTCGATCTCAAAAATTCATCAGAATTTTCAATAGTGAACCTCGAAATTCGTCAGAACTCCAAAAGTCAACCAAAACTGTTTAAAACTTGAAGATTAAATATAGATCGATGTGCACTAAACCCATAATACTAAATAAAAATTATCAGAAGAACCCAAAATAATATGGCTAATGTATAAAATGTCCTTAAATTCCTTGTTTAAAAATCAACTTTTGTTATTTCGCGTGTAGAATATAAATGCAGTCGCTGAATTATAGATGAGTAGTGATGCTCTTTTATCTTTATAGCGATTTCCATTGACAAAACTAGTACAGACTACGTACAATATTTATGTTCCGTTCGTGCAATTTACTGGCGAATAGATAGTGTCGGAAAACTAAGAATGTCGGAAATAAAAGTGAACAATCAAGAAGACTAGAGAGTAAGGAGACATAACTCCACAAAAAATTAGTGATGGGGGTGGCACGAAATACGTCTGCAATATGGCAGGCTCGCGTAGAAGCGCGTGGGATCTGCGTATGCCGTTTATCCTCGTCTATCGCGGTTTCTCTCTCACACTATCGAAATGTCGGGTTCCATTGAGCTATGATCAGGGATTTTGCAGGAACAATTCGCAACGCGACAGTATCTCGACGCTTTTGACATATTCAACAGAAAAACTGGAAATGCTCAAAACACAGCAAACAAAAATAACCTCGCTCGATTCTACGCAATGACCGCCATGATGAAGCACACCACGTGATCACAGTGCGGACGCTTTTCGTGCTACCCCCACCACTCGAGTTATGTCTCCTGTTCTCTAGTCTTCTTGTGAACAATCATAATTTTACATATAGCGTAGTGATATTTTGTGTATGATTTTCAAAGTATTTTAGCCTTTTTTATATTTTATGCTTTATAGTTTTAATACTATAAAGCATAAAATAGTCATTGCACACGAAATCGTTTGTTTTGAAATAATATTACTCTCTCTGAAAGGATATGCTATTTTAACGGAAAGTTACAAGTTGTTTTTTTTTTGGGGGGGGAGAAGTACTTCAGCTTCATGTAACAAATAACGAATGCAACAAAATGAAATAATATATGTGGTAAATATAAAAATAAAAGTTCAACTACTTAGGTTCTTTTTCTATTTGTAATCAGGAAGGAAAATTTTTGGAAAGGAAAAGTACATTTTAAATTTTTTGCTTTTCTACTTAATATATTTTTATACATTTTTAATTTGTCTATACAAAATATGCAAGTAACTCGAAATATTCTATATCACAATTTTCAATTATAAAGGACACATGGAAGAACATTTAAAACAATATTTTCGACAATTAATCAATTCAAGGGATGTTTTTAAATTCCATTCGAAAACTGAAGCAATAATTCTTGCACTAATGCATATAGGTCTTATATTCGCACGAGATTTTAGAGGTCTTGTCACCTCATTGCATAAAATGAATTATTTACAAAAGTGGGTGTAAATCTGATTTGATTTACAAAAAAAAACTGATTTTGGTATCTTATTACTGTTATCAAGTAACGAAAGTAAGGATGATACTAATACTATTTTATACGCGTGAATATAGAAAAATTTACAAGATTTCCATTACAATACACATTGTGCTAAAATTTGTATATAATTTTAAGGTAATTTTAAACAAATGGTCTAGCTTACAAATTGGAAAAAATAGCGTTACTATTTAATTATTTATTTGGAAATTGAATTCAATACAATAAATTTATAGAATCATTCAATAGGGCAAGAAATTAAGTCATCTTTTGAAGATTTTACTTCGATTGAAAATTCACTCTGTGATTTTGTATTCATTCTATACCTACGAGCAAAGAGACAGATTTTGCTCGTAGTTCTATACACTATATAGTAAAGTATCTTTGACGGACAGCCTTTGCGCCATCTCGTGTTCTTTTTTTTAAAGCTTGAGTAGGTCGAAATCTCGGTGTTATATGTTATAAATGGATTTTAATAAGGATTTGTTACTAAATAAAATGAAAAAGAAACAATCAAGACGTAAGTGTTGTGTTATTAATTGTGAAAATATAGAAGGTCAAAATCCAGAATTACAATTCTACCGTTTTCCTGGGCAATCTTACGAGTTAGAGAGGAAAAGAAAATGGATTGTAGCAGTGCGTCGTCAAAGGTATTTTTTTTTTTTGGAATCTCAAATGATTATTAAATACATAAAACATATAATACTTATTGTTTTGTTAACAAAATATTTAAAAAATAGTAACCT
The DNA here is from genome assembly GCA_037954035.1 of Rosalia funebris. Classification (NCBI taxonomy): domain Eukaryota; kingdom Metazoa; phylum Arthropoda; class Insecta; order Coleoptera; family Cerambycidae; genus Rosalia; species Rosalia funebris. The sequence goes on from JAZFAV010000002.1 coordinate 34,746,415, forward strand.
AAAAAAAATCTAACTTTTATGTAGTTTTTTTAATAAAAATATATTATTTCAATTTCAGATTAACTCAGAATATGAAATAAAATGAGTGTAGGATTATAACAAATTAATATTTCATATTTTTAATAAAGCAAATATTTTGTTGATAACCTTCTATTTACAGGAGTGATAGAAAGCCGTGGCTTCCCGGAGAAAATTCTAGGATTTGCAGTGCTCATTTTGTTGGAGGAGAAAAGTCCAATAATCCACTGAACGAATCTTATAACCCTACGATATTTCCTCCAATATATAGAAAAAAACAAAATCTCAATGCACATTTACGAACTGAGAGATTGAAAGCACGACAAGAAAAAATTGCACCTTTAAAAGTCAATACAGCTTCAACTGAGGTTGACAATAGTAAGTAAATATAACTTAATCTAATTATTTTGAATAAAAGAAATCAACTTTACAGATTATATAAAACTTTTGATTATAGATTTAACTGAGATTTTTTTAGGTTATTTATAAACTAAGGTTCTAAACTTACCTCAATAACAACATAATAGAAATTAGTATTATCCTTTTAGCTATTTTAACCTGGTGTTAAATATACATATACATTTGAAACATGAAAACTATATAGTATATAATTTTTTACCTTTAGAAATCTTTTTTTCTAAAAATATCTAATCGCACTTCTTGAAAGCTGCTCATCATTTTTTTTAGGGACATTGTGTATAATAATATTTATTAAAAATATAATCAGCTAGATTTATATCCCGTAATCTACTCAAAATAAAAAAAAGAAAAACGAGATGGCGCAAAGGCTGCGTGCCAAACATGCTTTACTAAAATATTGGGTGGGATGGTACTAGTGCATAATTTAATTATGACGACTTATTTAGTACTAGTGCCGTCCTAGATCCGTATCGGTTGATAAAGGGATATTTATATTTTATATTAGTTTCCTGTAATCTAAGGCATATCGTATGTCACAATTCGTCCTCGTTAGATGTCAGAATAAAACTTTATATTACTCATGTCGCTCATGTCTCTTCCTTGACTAAATCTACAACACTTCTATGGGTAACTGTGTGAAATGTATATATGTACATCCACTTTTATCAGTTTGATAAAATTATATATGCATAAAGGAATAGTCCGGCTTGTGTATATTTGAGAATGAAAAAGAACTCTTCATCTTGCTTCTAAACTTCATAGCGTCGTTATAAAATCGCCCATTTGAAAATATATTTTTTTAATATCCAAATAATCTTAAACTTAATCGAACGTTTTGCCCTATAATAGTATTAGGTGGTTAGGTAATCCCGTTATGTTCATATTTAAATTAAAAATAAGTATAATAAACGTTTAACCATCTAAGCAAAATTTCCCGTTTTGTAATAATCTGCATTGTCTGACAACGCCGCCTTTCTAATTCTAATTATTATCTTGTTCACTAGGGCATGCGCTGTAGAGACACAAAATAGGTCTTTGAATTCAAATTCCATTTATACATTAACAAAATATTTTATTCTCAATAGTCGATCGATTATATATTACGTGTTCAACTATAGTAAAATTATATGTAGCTGAAATAGATGAATAAACGGCAAATATCCAAAATCGTATTAATTTCTGTCGTGGCGCTACGCGCGTTGGTATTACCCATAATGCCCTGCAAACGACGTCAATATGGCGGACCAACTTGAAAGTAAGTAGTGTATCCAGAATTTCGTCAAATATTCTTAAGTAAAGTGAATTATAACGAGTTCAAATCGGAGTGGATGAATTTTAATTATCTTGGATCCATGGTAATACTACTTATAACATAGGTATTTGTTTCACTTCTTAAATATTTTCATTTGTTTTGTGGCGATTGTTAGGTTTAAATTTGAAAATGGTGTTATGCCAAATTCAAATCTCAACAATTCAAATTCTTAAAGAGTAAATAATTATTTTAGACCTAAACGCCAAATATAAACATGAATCTAACACTAATAATAATTTAAGAGGTATTGTAAATTTGTATCTGTTTTATACTTTTTTTTGTTAATAATTATTTATTTTTAGGTGAGTCAGTAACAACCTTATTGAGATATAAAGACAGACGTAAAATGACCAATGAAAGTGCCATTACAGTTAAACAAGAAGTAATGGATGACGATGAGGATAATGATATGGACATTGATGAAGAATTACCAACATTAGGACCTGCAGCACTGGGATTACAAAGAGTAGGTACGCAGCCACCCCCAAGACCTACTCCAACTCAGCCCACACAAGTTCTAAATGCTCGTGGTATGCCTGCTAGAATTAGGAAGAAAAATAGGTTATTTTATGATGATGATATTGTTAACACACCTCATCATAGGGTACCATCTGCAAAAAAACAAAAGCCAACCCCTGTAAAGAAACGTATGCAGACACCAGTAAAAATTAAAGTGGAAAAAAATGATTCCATCAAATCCACACCAAAAAAGACTCCTTCAAAAGATATCAAACCTCAGATCAGAACAAACTCTCCACCCCCTTTAAACTCCCCTGACAGAAAGATAGGACAAAAAATTGGATTACGTCTTAGAAACCTCTTAAAATTGCCAAAAGCGCACAAATGGGTGTGTTATGAATGGTTTTATAGTAATATTGATAGGTGTTTATTTGCTGGTGAAAATGACTTCAGTATTTGTCTCAAGGAATCGTTTCCAGAGTTAAAAACCAGAGAGCTAACCAGAATTGAATGGACAAAAATTCGTAGAATGATGGGAAAGCCTCGTAGGTGTTCCCAAGCCTTTTTTAATGAAGAAAGACTGGAATTAGAAAAAAAACGTAAAAAAATTAGAGCCTTACAGCAAAGAAAGGCAACTGATTTAGCTAGTTTTAAAGACTTACCACCTGAAGTTCCAATGCAACTTGTTATTGGTACTAAAGTGACAGCCAGGTTACGAAAACCACAGGATGGACTTTTCACTGGCAGTATAGATGCAGTTGACACATCAAATAACACATACAGAATAACATTTGAAAGGCAAGGTTTAGGCACGCATTCTGTGCCAGATTATGAAGTTTTATCAAATGAACCTCCAGAGACAATATCAATATCAAGTTTTCAAAACAAATTTCGTCCAAGAAATGGCCTTTCTCCGTATTCACCTGCTATTAAGAGTCCAATTTTAAATAATTTAAAATTAAAGAAAGACCCTTTACTTTCGGGGTCTATGTTAAACAAACCTGTATTTCTACCAACCACCACTGAGGGTAAAATAGGTGGTTTCCCAGCAAAACTGTTAGAGAAAATGGTCCTAGTTACAAAGATACTTAATGTTAAGAAGGCTAAAATTAAACAGTTACGATGTCTGAATTCGGAAGCGGAAAAATTAAATTCCTTTGATCAAGACATTCCAGAGGATTTTGAGAGACGATATGCCAGCATTTTAATTGATTTAGAAAAATTAAATCATGATTTACAAATGTATTTAGATGAAATGCAAATTTATTGCCAAGAAATCGCCCCAGAACCCAGTGTAGCAGCTATGCTTGCTCCTTCACATTTAAGAGAAAAATGTCGAGAAGAAGCATCAGATATTGTTCAAAAGCATAATTCTATTATTGCATCAGATAAAGGACCATGTCAAAACGAGTCAATTCTAGATTTGATAACTGATTTAACAGCTCTTTTATTACAAGTGAAAAGCCTATCGGATTCGGATCAAAATGCTTATGAATTACAGGTATTGCAGGGAACAATGGAACAAATTAAAAGAAAATTGAGCACAGAGAATCGTCAAATTTTTCAAAGTAGTGTTGAAGTTCACATGAAACACATTGAAGTAGGTTTAACTCAAACAAATGTAGATAGACTTTTAATTGGAACAGTAGCAAAAATATGATGCTACTGATACATGTAAATTTATAGGGTTTATTGTTTTTAATTTATACATATAATCTTTTTTAGTATGGAGATTTGTGCAATATATAATTTTATTGTGAATATTTTAATTCATATATTTGAAATGACGTTTTTTTTTCTCATTCTTTTGAATGTACATCATGAAATATGATTATCTTGTCATATATACATATTTATCTTTTTTTTTTTTAGATATTTTATTAATTTGTATATAAGTAATTGTAGTTAAAAGTGAGTGTGTACAATTGTATATTGTCTTTAACATTTATTTAATAAACAATGTACATAGCTGAGTTCTAATTTTTTATTTGTACTCTTCGGCTAATAAGATTTATGACTTATTTTTTAGATTAATACATTTGGAATGCATAAGACTTTCTTTCTCTTAATGAATCGGTAAATTTTATTGCCTTGTATAAACTTCTGTTTTATGAGTTAAAACTTTTATGAAAGTTATAAAATAAACTTGTTAAAAAGTGATTTTTATTGTTTTTTATAACTACCATCTGAAATATACTAGAACAAATTGCACCAATTACAAATAAACCTTAGATTTGTTCTATGCTTTGAATATATAAAATTATAAGAAATAAGTTATTTCTGAAAAATATTGTGTACTACTACATTTCTTTTTAAGTTTTCATGGAGAAATTGACCTTAAAGTGGCAGAATACAGAGAGGAACTTATGTGTATAGATGAAGGCAAACACACCCGTGCTCAGGGAAATGTGCCATACTCTCCTTGTTGGAACTCCTGTATACACATCCATATACTGGCTATAAAGCAAAGTATTGTGCTTTTGTAGAAGATAGTTATATCTTCTATTAATAAATTATTAGAAAAATGTTGTCTTATACTAAATAGTCACATGAAACTGCCTTTGTATAATTAATTTTGTAATTACTTTATAAACGTTAAAAGATTTCTTGTTGAATTCAGTAATTGATATTTGACGTAAGGCCTTTTTACAACTATGTTTTTCTTATGCTTAAAATTCATCAATGTAATGAAACCAACTTAATAATTCCTAGCTTTAAAATATTTACCATTTGCAATAATTCAAAATAAAAAGTATTTATTATTAACCTCTAGACGTGATTTTCCTGGTGGTTCGTTTTTATTTTTAATAATATTGAATACTTCCTCTATCTCATATTACTATTTGAGCCTAATAAAACTTAAAAAAAAAATAGTATTTCAATTATTTTATCAGTATCTAAGTTCTTTATAACTGAAATTGGGTTTAAACACCTTGCAATCAACATCTAACATGAGAACCTGAATTTTAGTCTTATGAGTATCAATTTGACCAACAGATAATTTGTCAATTATTCTAGTTACTTTCATAAATATATATTTTGTCTACTGGCTTCCTTTGATATTCTTTTTTATTGCGAATTATTTTTTACATCGTAAGACAGTAACCATAAATCGTAATCACATCTATGCTACAGAGGCTAAGGTTAAGAACTTTTTTTTTAGTGCGATTGCGTCCAAACAAGCATTGATTTCTTTTGCTCAAAATGCAGTAATTTTACTATTTACAAAGTATAATATTGGTACAGTAAATTATCGTGATTACTTTTATATGTACCACGGACAAAATATGTAATGACATAAGACGCTTGATGTTCCCCTGGTATAGGTAATACTGCATTAATTTTACAGTTAATTATGCTGTCAGTCCATAAAAGGTGCGACCATTTTGAGACAGAGCATAATTATATTTAAGAACATAAAAGTGTCGTCCCATTTTGAAGGGGCAAGGTTTTCAGAAAGGAATTTTACTTAAATTTTTTTATATATTGAATGTTATATTAAATGATTTTTTTTTATCATCAGTTTAATCAAATTTGGAACCAAAAAGTGTATCATAAATCACAATACTTAAAAAATACAATATTTATAATAAAAAAAAAAAAATCTTAAAATATTTTATTGAGCATATAAATGACAAAAAAATAAACAATTAATATTTTATTTACTACTTCTTATGCTTCTCTAAAACTTGAAATAAATTATCTGCTTCATCTGGTGATTTTACTCGTAACAGGATTGGGAGAGGGGGAGGTTTTACATCAGGTGTTGGCAAACAGACTAACATGACATCCTTTTTACCTATCCGTTTAATAGGAATACATTCTGACAAAATAAAATTACATAACAAATTACCTAAATTTGTATCTGCCCTTACAATGAGTTGAACTTTATTACTATTTTCAATATTTTTAAGATACAAATTACCAACACCTCGGTCCCCATAATTACCATCAGGTTTTTTAACAAATACTTTGCACCGTGTTGAAAAGATATAGTCTTTTTCAACAACTGGAGTAAATTCAACTTTAGGTGGTTCATCTTCTTCTGCGTCCTCTTCTTTATTAGATGATTTTGTCAATGTAGGCTGAACTACATTGCTAAATGTAAATGGCGTTGACCCGGAAAAACTAAAACCTGACGAGCCAGAAGTTAATGTTTTACTACCAAATGAAAATGAAGGAGTTAGCGTGCTCATGGTAGAAGTCGAGTTATTGGTATTCCCTAAAAAAATAAACTGTAACAGAACGGAAACATAACATAAACTCATTCTATACTACAAGTTTTCTGTGATAGGTGTTTCAATATAGGTGATGTTATAAAAGAGAACATATAAACATATTTACATTTTTTAATAACTTATCAATATATTTTTTTATTCGATTTCACTTCCTAACCAATGTATGGTATGTCTTTTACAGAGCCTATCTAGTCATTAGAAATTATAAGCAAGCCAGTGCATCAAATTGGTAAGCACTAGAATTATAGGTAAGCCAGTGCTATCGACTGACTTAATCTCGATATAAAAAATTTTAATTTTAAGTTTTTATAGAAAAGTGAATAGAGTATATAATTATTTTACAACGGTTTTTTGAAATATCAAAGCTGATCTTGAGCTGATTAATTTATAGATACCTACATATTTTGATATTCAATGACGTTATAGAAGAGCATTGTCAATAGTAAAAATTTAAAATTGCTACTTGCTACAAATTCATAACTTACAGGAAAAAGAAACTATGTACAAGTAAGAAACAAATAAATGAAAGTTTTATTTTCTAAAACCTATTCCTAAATTAATTAAAAGCATTAACTAAGTAATAATACATGTTTGATATAAAATTAAAACCATTATTTTACCGTTTTTTTTTTAATTAACATTAAAATCTTACCAAAATTAATAATTTTGAGTTTGTTCTATTATTAGAAAAGCTAAAATTATCCCATTGCTTACCAATTGAGAATGTATTTGATGTAATGACGTTGCTCATACCAATTGAGCTATTATTTAAGGCAAGAGGGTTTGAAGGAATAGCGGAGCCATATAGATTAGAAACTTTATTTCTACCTGTTTTGTCTAATTCTAGCTGAGCCTTTCCTGTAGTACTGTCTGGAATATTTTCAGCAGGCTTAAAAACAAATGTGCTTAGAATAGACACCTTTTCATCATTCTTCTTTAAATCGGTGTTCTTCGTTTGTAAATGTGATTTAGAGTCCTCTTTTTCCAATTCCTTAAAATATTTTTCATAATCTTTAAAAATTGGTTGCAAATTGATAAGAGGATTTGCATCAACATGTTTCTTTATCCAATTTGCTACACTTTCGTTTAATCCTTTCAATTTTGACAAGTAATCATTCGAATTGCTATTGGTTTCTTTGATATTAGGTAACACAGGTTTATTAGAACTTGCAACTGATATTGAATTATCATTTCCTTTCCCTGATTTTTCTGTCACCACACTTGTACCATTTGATTCAAGTTTTTGAGTTGGATTGGTAATATTTGACAAAAATGAAAATGTCGATGTGGTTGGTGGTGAGGATTTTGAGAATGCCGTAAAACCTGTAAAGGCACTTTTCTTATCAGGATCACTCTGGAAATAAGACGTGTGATAATTACATACTATGTACAAATTAATTGATAAAATTGTAATGAAAAAACTAAACAATAACGAAATACCACTAATTTCAAATGTGGAAACATTTTTTTTAAATACTGCAAATATAGGTTTTCTTATTTATAAAATTTATAAGTTATTCGATTTATCAGAGTTTCATTTGTTTTTTCATAAATTTTATGTTTCATAATTTTTGGAAATACAAATCAGGGTTAGAAGGAATCAAAGACCTACAGAACACCTGAAATTTAGACTCACCTCATTGTTAACCAGAAGATTTTAAATTGACATCTAATATATTGTGCGCAGTTAAATTATTTGAATTAAATATGTTATTGCACGTAATATGAAAAGGTGTATTTTACAATATGTTCACAAATTAAAAAGGTCAAAGATGTGGAAAGGTCAATTGTTATCATCTTTGACATCGAGATTGAATAGAAGATAGATAGAAAAATAGTTATTATGCCTTGATGTATATGATTATGTACCTTGGCCATTTCATGTTCTGAATAAACTGTACTAATGTTTTTAAAAGTATTCCTTAAATAAAAGATAATTTAATATTCTTTGTTATGGATGTTTCCTGAATTCTTATTTATAATTTTAATTTCTCAAATTCGCCATATGTGCAATACTGAAAACAAATAAAAGATATTTTCTTTGACCATTATGTTGGGCAACAAAAATGTAGAATTTTTACATATTCTATTCTATTACAAGTATTGTAAAAATACTTACATTTATTATCAAGATACACAAGAAATCTATCCTTTTTGTATAATAATCCAGTATACAAATTTGTTATAATTGTCTATAAAAAGTATAATGTTAATTCGCTATTTTTAATTTTACTTCATTTAACAAAAAAATATGAATTTTTACTTTCTTTATCGTATGTCAACATTTTGATACACAACAAATTTGTATTTAATTTTATTTTTGTCTATACTACGTCAAAATAATTTGTAGTGATTCACTGTCAACATATGCATGAGTTAGACGGATGGAGTTTGTAAGGGACACGAACATCCAATATTACAAAAATAAAAACGAAAATTATTCTAAAGCGTTTTAAACATTTTGTAATAGTTTTTAGTCACTATCACTGGAACTACTGTTACTTGGAGTTGTAATAATTCGATCAATCAAAATCGTAACATCTGGGTTGAGTTCCCACATGCACAGTTCCTCATACAAAGGCTTATTGTTATATGTTATAAATTATATTATACATAATAGCATGTATAAATCATCTAAGGTATATACTCACTTCAGTTATTCGACAAAAAATATCGTTAAAAATTCGATTAAAAATCATGATTTAATTAAAAGTACTGGTAAACTTTAAAACAAACAAAATAATACATAACATATAATAATCAGTTTGATTAAAACATGTTCACTATTACATGTTAATTGGCTCATTAACTAGCACCATCAGCAAATATCTTATTAAGTTCAAACACACAAAAACCCCACAACGTTTTATGAAATAGATATTTTGTTGCTTTATAAATCAGCAATCTGCTCTCCGATTATCACTAGTGCTCTATGATTCACTTTCAATAAAACTTTAATAGGATATATTGCAATTAAGAGACACAAACCCAAGAACATTTTTCATTGCATTGGCAATCTATAACACAAATCCAGTTAGAAGACTCAAGAGGATAAAACCTTTCGAGCTAGTTTAATACTTGTGTTAGTGCAAAAGCAAAGCATAGTGCTAGTGAACATGTTAGTATTAGTGTAATTAAGTTATTAGAACTTAAGAGATACTAGTGAATAAGTCCTCGACCTATGTTATGTAGTAGTAAATTACATTTGCGCAATATTACTCGGTAATTCCACTGAAATACTCTTAAAGGTGTTTAATGACAAAAAAAATGGCAATCTGATAATTTCCTTTAAAACTAACAGCTAAAATAAATGCATATATACTAAGAACAAGAAAAGTAACAAAAAATGAATGGCAATAGGCATCACCGTGTTCATTTCAATAGAATAAAATATATTCTTGAGATTGAATTTGATAAGCAAGTACTTTATGTTTTAGAGTTTACAATTTACTAAACCATAGCCAGAAAAAAACCATAATATATTATATTATAAATGTACATTTAAATTATTTTTTACTACTACATAAATATGAATAAATACTGCTAGTTTCTTTGATTTAACTGATTTATTATGACATGACTGATTTGAATATTGAGACAATGCTGTTTCCACATAGCATTTTCTATTGCGTATACATGTAAATACAAGATCATGCGTTGTTGATACTGTTATTAATATTAGAATATATCAATCAAAAAGCAATATATCATTGAACAATCTTTACTGAGATTTTGTTAAGGGTCTACTGAGATAGATGTTTCTATAAGACCAACATTTAATCTAATTGCAAAAGCAATTACATTAAACATCCCCTATACTTGAAAATTAAGAAATATCGCATAATGGGTTATTATAATCAAAAATAATAAAGTTAAGAACCTACCCTAACAGACGAAATAGGATTTCTTCTTCTTGCAGTTTTTATAATTCTACGTTTTAACGACTCCTCCGATGCTCGCTGAAATGATCCAGCTTCTTCTAATTCTTCATCTTGATCCCAATTTTCATGATTTAATTCGCTTGTAGCGCTACGTTTTCCTGCCATGTAAAATTAATCGTCACTGGGAATTGGGAACCAAAAGGGAAATTTATTCTTTTAGGTTAACTGTCAAACAGAAAATATGGGAAATCGTGACGATCGTGACCATTGTCACTGAAGTCATTTAAAATAATTTCAAATGAGCTAGCCACTAGCCACAGACCATCCATCTAATAAAGAGCTAACAGTATATCTATGCCTACGTTCAGCCAAATCACTGAATACATAAATAAGTCAAAATTACAGGAATATCTATAATAAGACGATATGGTTCAGTGAAATAAAATTTTAATTGTCAAATAATCCGACCAGTATCTCGAACATCTGAATTTGTGATTTTCAGGGTCGAAACTGTTTAATATGAAGGCCAGCCGAGCCAACTAAATACGACAAATTAACTATTATTAATTTTTATTTCCTGGTGATCTGTTAGATAAAGAAAAATATTTTTGTTTTCGAAATTAACTGAAATTCATGTGAATAAATTATCACAATAGGGATTTGTTTAAGTTTTAGACGAACGACAAAGGGGCTTGTAAGTCCCAGAACAGATAAATGTTCCGTATTCCTTGTTGATAGCGTGTTTGGCGTGCACATGACGTCATGCGTTGAACATGTAAATCAAATAATCAGTTTCTTTTTGTATTTCAAAATCGATTAAAAATATATATATTTTAAGGGACAATATATACTATTTCATATTTATACCTGTATCACTTTTGAAATTCATATTTTGGTGTATACAGGGTGTATTGTTGAAAAAAATTAATGTAAATGCTTACTTTGTAGATAATACTTCTATCTATCATACCTTTACCACCGAACAGAAATTACAACGAGAAGGTTCACTCTATGGCAGTACTTTTATATTTCGCTTACAAAAGCATTGACGTCATGCAGCTGTTGAACGGGGGCACCGAACTAGTATATGGAGAATGCTTCCTATGATCCAATACATGCGCCGCATCCTAGTTAGCTTATATTCACCGAACGACGGGAGGGAGGGATAAGGAGGGAAACTTAGCGGGCGGAGCTTAGAGTGAACCTTTATAGTTGTAATTTCTGTTCGGTGCCTTTACAGAAGTACTGGGTCACAGATTAATTTCTGGAGATAGATCTTTATTTAATTTAGAGAGTTGCTCTTTGGATAGATCAACAATTTTTTAAAACATTTTAATGTATTCATTTTACAGTTTATTATATTTAATATCTTCCAACATACAAAAGGTGTTTGTATGATGGATGTAACGAAACATATTATTATATTGAAAGATAAATATAGCAAAGTGGTAGACATACATATAATAAATAGAAAAATATAAATTATGTTTTTTTTTTCATAAAATGATTTAAGAAAATGTCAACAAGAGAAGTAGTATATGATAAAATAAATAAGTATAAGTAACGTTTATTAATCGAGTGATAGGTACATACAGTGAACTATATACTAGTAATGTTAGTATATAGTTCACTGGGTACATAAGAGTGCAGAGCAACTTTTATTTTACCAACAGAAGGAAATTTAATATCTATATATAAAGCAATCCTAGGGACAATTCCAATAAGTATTCTCTTTTCTCCTAAATAAACCCCTTAAATATTCCCTATGAATTCTCACGTTAGCAAATTAACAAGTTATTTTTGTATCAACAGCATCTGTCTTCTTCGCTTTAAGAGTAGGATATTTTACGCTACCATAAGAGACTTTACAGGACAATCATTGATTTAAAAACGACTCAAATTAGCTAGCGTGACGTTAGCGAGATTATTGTTCATATGTTCTAAAGTTCATGTATATCACATACACGCCATCAATTTTGGTCCACAGACCAAACGCCAGGAAATTTTGTTCAGTGTTTCTCAGTTCTATGTTTGTTTTAGGTTAAGTATGTTTAAAATATATATTTCTGTTATTAATTTCATAATTTGTATTCAGCTTTCTTTAAATCAAGAGCATCATTTAAAAGACTCTGCAATTGCCGAACAATTATGTATCCTTTTTAAAGATATTAATCGAAATTTCGTTATACACTCAACCTTAACAGTGTACCAGATATAAAATTATTTAAGAAACAACGTGCAGAACAACTGGATGCTATAAAAAGTTTTAAAAAAGTTACTACATATGATAAACAGTACTCAGTTATTAAGCTAATGGCTGAAAATATTTTTACTGTGATTCAAGATAGTCGTGCTGTTGTAGAAGCATCACCATTTATCCCTGGAGTATCAGAGTTTCCACTGGAGAGTAAAATAAAAGAGGCTATGTCTAATATTTTGGAAAATACAGCATTATTCTCTGAGATTGTTTTAAGATTTCCAGATGTTACCACATCCCTTTTAAAAATAAACAATAACTGGGATATAATATTACAATGGGGTATTGCATTTTCTCATCAGATGGAATACTTATTAGATAAAGAGACAATAAAGTTGTTAAATCTTGTTAGTCAAGAGTTGAATTATTCAGAACGAGATCCTAATTATATAAATCCATATAGAAGAATGGAGAAGCAACAAAAAATTGAATTAAAAGGAAATTTTAAACAGAAAAAGAAGAAAATAAAAAAGGGTCCAAGGTTGTCATACTATGCTGAATTATAAAGTGATAATTAATTTATATAAAGTTATCATTTATTTTATTTTAGAATATCCTATTTTATTATTAACATACCATTTTGCAAGTGATTAGAATGTTCATGGCATCGAAAATATATGAATAAAAATTGATAAAAACAATTTTTATTAAATGTTTTTAAATTACATAAAAACATACATTTGGAAAATATATACGTGTCGATGCAAAAAATTCTGTAAATTGAAGTCTACAAATTAAATGGATTATCCTTAGACTTCTTCAACAATTTTTGTTATTCACTGAATAAAAAATAAGTAAGGCAATTATAAAATAAATTAGCTATAATATGTTCCTAAAAAGTTATAAAAAATTTATTTATCATGTCTACCCTACTATTCAAGATCCCTTGAATACTGTTTCAATTTATGGTTTGCGTTTTCCAAATTATCAATATTTAAATGGTAAGCGTTTCAATGTTGGAATTTGTACTTGATTTAGAATATCATTGCAGCAATCATATTAGATAAGAACTGGGTGAAAATTGTCTACGAGTATAATATTAAGTCTTGTTGCTTGTGCCTGACTGCAGTTTTAGACTTTTTTAAAAATTTGCACCAAATTTTGTCTACCTCTTATTTGCAATGTTTACAATTTTCATCAAGCCGTCCACGGACGAATCACTAGTAAATGATAGGCCACTCAAGATATTAATGGGACCAAATTCTAACGCCATCTAGACTTTTCTTACGGTACTATAAATTTAAATTACCTGTTATAGAAATTTATTTGATCCATGTAAATTGGTAGAATATTTAAACAGAAGCTGTTTTTTTCTTGAGACTTAGATTAATTAAACTTAAAAAAAAACACTACATTTCAATTTTATATAGTAGTTATCTTCAGAAAAAACTATGATTTACATTTTGTCTAATATAAGAAGTGTTTTAGTACAACTCATAGCAGACTAAAAATGTGAATTCTGCATTATATCTTCAAAACAGTCTATCAAAACTTTTAGTTTTATTTTTATGTTTAGGCAAATAATGTATGGTATAATCACCGAACAGAAATTACAACTATAAGGTTCACTTTTAAGCTGCGCCCGCTAAGTTTCCCTCCTTATTCCGTCTCGTCGTCCAGCGAGAATTAGCTAACTAGCTCGTGACGCATATATAGTATCATAGGAAGTATCCCAGGTAAGAGGGCCGCCGTTCAACAGCTGCATGGGGGCAATGCCTTTGTATGCACAGGATAAAAGTACCGCCCTAGAGAGAATCTTCCATTTGTAATTTCTTTTCGGTGGTAGAGTAGACAATAAACAAAATACATATTCAATAGATATTAGTTATAAATGAAACCAATAATAAAACTGATCCATTTATTCAATAGCATATTAGTAACTGCATTCAATTTATTATCAAAACAATATTTTAGTTTTCTAATATACAAACAAAGAACTGAATCATGTCAAATACCTACTAATTGTTTTATATTATAAAGTATTACAGATAATTTATATTTTTACAGTATGATGTTCTGTATCTTGAGTAAATTGGACGTTATTCCAATAAATAGAAACTAAATTATCAGCTCAAATAAACATAGTCCTCTACATTTAGTTTACATTGTATTATCTACCTCATTTGTTATCTGGCAGTTCTTCAGTTGTGCACATTAGTTTATTGCAGGTGTTACACCTCACAGTTGTTAATTTTTTTTGCTACAGAGCCTGCAATGTACGCAAGTATATAAATCTAGATAGCATTGTTCGATTTTTTTTGTGAATTGTAAAACTGTGACACAAGTCACACCGAATGTGTTATTTAGTGAATTTATGACCCAAAATTATAAACTAGGAGAGGTTTGTCCGAAGTTATGAAAGAAGAACAAGTAGGATTAGTAGTATTTGGAATGCAATGATTCCGTATATAAGATACAAAATTTTCGATAGGATGTTTATTAAAGCACAGTGGAACAAAGTTTAAATCCTAAGGGCAAATAATTTAAGCACTATGTACTGTACTACTTTAACTGGCAGTGACTCATATTTAAGCATTTGGAGCATTGCGGCGGGGAATGAGGAAAGTGGACGAAAAACCATAGGCGGGTCATGGAAAAAGGGACAAAAATTTAAAAAAACGAATAAAAATATATTTGCATCAGATATATAGAGTGAGGCTTTCATTGTTTTACATACCGCCCAAGAGGTACAGTGCAATAAAGTGCATTTTTTTATACTGGTATCCCCAAGAAGCCTAATCCAGTAAGAAAAAGGTATTCACGAATACAAAGGCAGTCAACGGACTGTTATATCGCCTAAGGTTCAAAAATGCCATGATTTTTTAAAGTAATCCGAGTCTGATCCGGGTCTGCCGCTGGTGCTGTCGTCTCCTGCATTAAAGACAAGTGGTTCAACTAATACATCCGCTGCTCCTCCTTGATCACATGGTGAATGTATTTCTGCCACGACTGTGCAGTTACATTGACAATAGCTTCGTGGAATAACTGCTTTACCTGAGGTAATTTTAAAGTGGTATTCTTTCGTGCCACTTCACCCTTCACTTGCGTCCAAGCCAGTTCAAAAGGGTTCAATTCACAATGGTACGGCGGTAAGCGCAACACCGTGCGCGCAAGCCATTTCATCCACTACATACTTCACGTACTGCTTTTTGTGTGCGCGCGCAATTTCTAAAAGCTGCTCTTTAAGGAATGTGTAATCATATGGAATGTTTTTTTATGTTAGCCAATCCATAAGTTGGCCTTTGCGCCACGCTGAAGTGGGTAGGCTTTCTAACCGTCGACTATGATATGGCGCGTTGTCCATGACAATAACACAGCCAGGTTCTACTTTCGCTAAAATGGTTTCGAACCATTTTTCTAAAACCGCACTATTCATGTATTCGTGGTAATCGCCCGTTTTCTTGGACTCAAATGTTAACAGTCCCTCTTCTACGAAACCGGTTTCACTCCCAATATGGGTAATTATCAGTCGGCGCTCCTTCTCAGCAGGAGCCTTTAATCCCGTCGAGAACCCTTTCAAGAAGGCTTCTCGTCAATTGGTAATGTTCAAGTCTTGCCACACTTTAGAAACTGTATGTCCCTTGTTCACTCACGTTTCATCCATATAATAAAGTTTTGTTTCTTCACTTCGAAGTTGCCGAATCTTCTGTAAATATTTTCTTCGCCACATAACAATTTCATTACTGTTTATAAGTTCATTTTTGCGACTACGCCGTAAAAACCGAAAATTTAAGTCGCGGATGGTACGCCTCAATACTCTGCTTGAAATATGGGGAAGGCTCTCATCATTGGCGACTGCGACTTGAATTTTTTTAAAGGTTGGAAGCTCGTTTCGATAAAAAAAAACTATGGATTAACCGACGAATGGCATATTTCGTGTCTTCATCTAAAACTATCTTCTTCCTGTCCCTCGCTTCCTTATTGTTTGTCGCCGCTGCGAGAGGCACTGACTCTTGCTTCTTATGCTCCTTTAAACCCCGATATATAGTCCTAACTGATACTCGAGTTAAACCACTACACTGTTCCACTCCATCAACTATCGATTGTGTCAGGTTACGTGCCATAATTCCCTCGTACACACAGCAAATCATTTCACGTTCCTGGGGCGTTAAATGCACACATTTTCGTTTCGGTATTGAAAGCACATTTTCTTTATTACAGCTGGCTGAGGGCTCCATTTTATACGCCGAATACCGGAGAGAACACCGAATGCTACGCCAATGCTTGAGCACGTGACAGGCAGTGTCACGTGATCTCGAAATATTTGCAAACATCGAAACTACTCGGAGAAAGCGTAAGTGGCTTTCGGCTCTTTCTGCACTGTTTCTGAGCGTTCAGTGTGGTTCGCTCTTTCAATTCAAACGACACGTCGATCGGTACTCCATTTCTTGAAACGGAAGCTTCAGCTTGCTTTAAAAGCCTAATAACTGCATAGAATTTGTATGTACACTTCGTAATGATAGTGTTTTAATATTATGTATGAGTCACTGCCAGTTAAAGTGATATAGTACTTTATAAGTAAATTAATTCACCAAGTGAAAAAATCCAGTTTTTGATAGATAGTGTAATAAAATGTTTTGAAGAATTTGGTACCATAGAGTACATTGACTTTAAAATAGGGAGGCAAGACTGCCAAAATGCAATGGTCATATTTTTCTGTAATTACACATCTTAGTTTTTTTCCAGTAAATGGATAAGGAGAACATCCATTTCTCTATCAAAAAGTAAACTATTAATGCAAAAATGTTGTCATCTAAAGTGTATCGTATCGATCCCTAGCTTTACGTTTCTGTATTCATTGTTGAGATTTTTTATTAAAACTATTTTTCAACTTTTCACTAGTGCGTATTCCCGTAGAATCAATTAATGTCTATAGTTTATTGCTTACAATTTTCACTACGTATAGCGCTTCATTCAATAAAAGTTCCTTTTTTCAAGAGTCTGTATGGCTTCATATATTTTGTAATTTGCTAATATTGTATGTGTCGTCCAAAATCTACGGATTTTCATATTGTTCTTGGCTCTTATGAACTGTTGCTGCACAACAGCGTGACATTTTCTGGGCGACTCGTATGAGACCGCCGCGCCAACACTGAATCGGACAACGGTGACGAGGCGACGACCGGTTATGCATCATGTGTCCATAATATAACCGGTATGCATCATTTAGTTACTTATTTCAGTTTATGGAGATAAGTCATCGCAGCGGTCCGGTGTCATAATGTTGCCTACACTTCGCAAAAGTTGCTTTGCTGATACAGTGCGAAAATTTATTTCTTGATTCCTAAATTTTAAATATGATGGTTCTACAGTATTGTGTTTGATATGCAATAAACAACTATAACCTTGGGATGCATGGCAGTGTAAACGGCATGTACAAATTGCACTTCACATGCAACGCAAAAATAGTTCAATACCCTATGCAATATTTTTGTACGATTTACTGTTTATGTTAACCCCGTCTAATCTTCCATTTCATTTAATGAGAAAAAAACCATTTCAAGTATTCTGGAAAAAATATGTTCCTCAATGGAAATTGCCATAGAATATATCGTTATGTAGGTCGACGATCCTCCTCTCCCTCGTCCCCGCGGGCGGCGGGGGCTGGTAATACCAACCCATTCTGGTCGATGTAGATCGAGTCGGCGCGGTCCCTGGGAGTCGCCATCCGCGAACTCCGGGAGCTCACGCCCTCGTCGTGGATGGCCTCGCGGCTAAGTGCCGCCCCACTTCGCGCCTCGGCGCTGGGGGTGCGCGTATTCCTCCTGGACGCGCTGATCGAGGCCTCCCATATCCTCGACGCGGCAGTCCGCGACCTGATTGCTGGAAGGACCCGCTGGCTTGTATGTCTCTCGTCGAGGTTGGGTGTCGAAGTCGACACCGGGGTGCGGCGAGCGTCGGGGACTCCTAAAACCCGACCGCTCCGGGTCTGCATACTGGCGACGAGTTGGTGTTCGATCTGGTCGGCCATACAAGCGTTAACCGCGCCTGGGGTTGCTTGATGTTACGATGACTTGTGAAACGTACAAAATACGTGGCTAGCGCGGATGTATTCGAACGTAGTGCGGATTTCCGCGCTTATCCAGCGATGGCTTCGGAGCATCCGGCCTCCCGACCTAATACCTGTTAGCCGGCGCCCTTCGGAAGATATATCCACTTCAAGTACGAGCAGTGTTTCGTGCCACGTCCAAGAAGCAGAGATCCCAAAGGTACGGCACGCCTTGACTAGCGGTAGGTGGTCACCAGGGGTTGTAACCCCTGTATGTAGGTGCTAGGGGACTTAGTGCAATGTCGCACCTAGTTGCAGGGCTTCTTCCCAGTACTGACCCTGTAATAAAATTAAACACGGGTAATATAAAGCTCTAGGCAGAAATAACTCACAGAGTAAATTGGCGATGGCTCATTCCTGGCACTAAAACACTGGCGTAGATAGCTGGATAACGGCTGCAGCTGCCCCTTGGCGGCGATGGCGTGGCCTCGACCACGTGGCGATGATGAAATCCCAAGATGGCGTCACCCCGGCGTCTGATGACCTTCGGAGACGATGAAATACTCGATTAAATAACTTACCTGGGTATTCTGCGAAGCCTTTACCAAATCGGTGGATTGATACGCGGTGGAAGACCGCTACCATTCGTGATGGACGCCCATTGGCGTGGGTCGGCGGCACTAAAATAGCGCGGCCACGTGGCGATCGTGATCGTCGACGTTAAATGCGTCGAGTGCGACGACTTTTTGTTGATTTTTTTGTCGTGGTTACTAACCTCAGTACGAAGCACAATTCACCAGAAATTTCGCTGCAGAATCTAATCGAAGACTGGAGTAAACGATAAGATCGGCGAAGTGCGTAAGCTAGGCGAAGTGTAGGACACAAAGCGAAGGACTGAGAAAGAGGCAGGTCAGAGAGTGCCTGAATCGGCGCGCTCCAAAATGGACGTGCAGAGCGGGGAACGAATCGCGTCACGGATTGAGGTTACTTATAGAAGTACTCATTTTCGGAGAGAGGCATATGACAGTACTTGGCTGATGTTAATGAGAGGCTGAAAAGTTAAGGCATAATAAACTATGGAAGACTGGATGAAACTAGTGACTCCAAGAAAAATAGTATACTTATTAAATATACTTGTGCGTACAGTGTGTCCTAATGAAATATCACATCCATATCTGTTGGCGTGTAGATGTATTCAAGAATGCACTACTCATAACATTACGAACGTAATAACACTTTGGACAGATTTGACATTGGCATAGAGCAAATAATTATGCTTGTGACTGATGATGCAGCGACAATGTTACGTAACGGTCGATTCTTAAAACTGATAAATCCGAATTTAATACATGTAACTTGTCTTCTTCATGCATTTTATTTAGTGGTAGGCGTTGTTCGGCAAAGTTATAAATATGTTGATCAGTTAGTTGTGTCCACCAAAGGAGTTTTTCACAAATCTCCCAAACGTATTAGGGAATTGAAAAAACGTTATCCACATATTCCCTCCACAACCTATTTTTACACGCTGGCTAGAGGCGGTCTTTTACTACTGCAATCATATAAGAGATAAAACATATTGTAATGACATTTAACCCAAATGAATCGGAAGCAGTTAAGAAGAGCCAAGAACAATTTGAAAATCCGCAGATTTTGGACGACTTACATACAATATGAGCAAATTACAAAATATATGAAGACATACAGACTCTTGAAAAAAAGGAACATTTATTGAATGAAACGTTATATGTAGTGAAAACTGTAAACGATAAACTACAGATATGAACTGATTCAACGGGAATACGCACTAGTGAAAAGTTGAAAAATGTTTTAATAAAAAACACTGATTTTAGTGTTCTGGAAACTATTTACCAAAAGTGTAACAATACGCGGAACAAACGCGGAACTATTTACAAAAGTGTACAAAGCGGAACGCTCACTCTCTGCACATAAAAACATTTTTTCTCCACGTCGAACATCATTAAAGTCCACTGTAAAGACATATGTAATGCTACAATTGTATAGTTTATCTCATCGCTATTTGCCAAATAAAAAATCCCAAATGGCTCTTATCTCATACCGTGGCTTATTTTAGGGCTAGGCTCAGGTAGACTGTTCCATTTATCGGCAAGATAAGAGTTTTTTATTTGGCAAATAGCGATGAAATTAATAGCATAGCTGGTGGCATGACGAAATGCTAAGTTCTGCGAAGTTTTAAAGGTAACATATTATTAATATTATATCAATAGATGTACATTGTAAGCGTCTTCTTTAGCGGCTTGTGTAGAATCGCGCGCCATGCGTCGGTAAACCCACCGTCGGAGTCGCACATGAAATTCCGCAATTGTGATACGCTCTAATAGGGATTCATCATCATAGCTGTCAAAACCAGCACACAATATGTGCCCATTTTTTGCAACTCACATAAGAGCACCAGCCCTCATTTGACTGAGAATATAGCTCCTTACAATAAAAACAACCCGTGTCTTTATTGTTTTCATCTTCCGAATCCTCGTCTTGCTTTTAAATTATTTTTGACAATGTTGTTTCCTTTTCCTTAATTTTTTACGTGCCTCTCTTAATTCTGTTAATCCTCCCACGTTTCATTTTTTTGCCTTTTAAAATTTCTCCACGACTGCTTCTAATTCTGCATTATAAGGAGATGATATCAAGATTGCCGTTTTGCCCCCTTTTGTATAGCTCCTTTTTGTCTTGACTGAACCTTAGGACAAGGAATTACATATTTTGGAGAAACACATGTAAAAGAAGAAATACGTTTTTCTATATTCCTCGTAAGACTATCTGTCATCCAAGAACAACTAGGACTACTTGGTTCATAACCAGAGTATATTAATATGTCTTGGGGATTGTCTTCCCTTGTATCAACATTTCTCTCAGGAGTTAGATGAATCTCTGACGTGCTTAGAATGTCATCATCAGATGGAGCAGCGGTTGTAATATTGTAACTCAATATCAGTAGTCAATAATGCTAAAAAGAACCTGTGTTTGTAAAGATATTTGAATTTGCAGGCCAAATACCAGTCTATCCAAATCCATTCGGTGCAGTTTTCATATCGGTAAAATTAAGAAAAGCTTGCTCAAACTTTGTAATTTCGAATAGTGTGATCACTTTTCCTGGGTTCGTTCTCAACCATTTTCGTGTTTCTTCATCATAATAGAGACTTAACGGCTTCATGAATGATACATCTAGGGGCTGAACCCGATGGAAACAATGCGGAGGGAACTCATGATAACCTCACTGTTTCGTGCTAAATCTATCACACGCAGATTCTTTGTATGGAATGCATGGCCGTCTAAAAGCAGCAAAACAGGATTATCATTCTTGCGTTTGAAAATTGGATAAATTTTACAAAACATACAAAATATTTTTCGAAAATTTCTGCCATCATTCAATCGGAATCAGAAACTTTAGCCCACCCTCCCGCAAGTAAACCTAATTTAAATTATTTTTGTTTCTTTTTGCGAGAAATTATCAACATAATGGCATGGCATCAACCCACTAGCTGAAAACCATATTTCAGCAATAACGGTGTTCCCTCATTCTGTACCTACTTGTCGTTGACCTTTAACTGCAATTACTTTTGACAACTGCTTGGGATTAATGATAATACCTGTCTCATCGCAGTTATAAATTCCATCAGCAGTCAAATGGTGTTCATCAATGACTTTGGTTAGTAAACTAAAAAACTGTGAGACTTTGACCTTATTTAACCCCATCGCCCGAGCTACTAAAGTAGCTTCTGGCTTACGTAAACTTTATTCTGGGTGACGTTTTATAAAATTTTCAGACCAGTCTTTTACTCCTCCACCAGAACTTTCCTGACATTCCCGATTTCCTGTCGAAATTATGTTTACAATTATTTTTTTTTTAGCTAGTTGGAAAGCTAAGCAACGAAGTTCTTTGATTATCACTCCAAACAATCTCCTTTGCATCTCTATTAAATATGACAATTTTAATTAGTTTAGAACTAATGCTTCACTGCAGAACAAGAACAGTTTCTTGTTCTGCAGTGAAGACTGGTTGAAATTTCCCAGCACTTTTATCAACAATTGAACTTGGATTTTTTCGGTTTTTCTGTACATATCTCTCCAAAGTAGAAGATGGTATGAAAAAAGTATCGGATGATCTTCTACATCCCATTTCTCCGGCGATGGGGCTTCCACAGCACGTTATATGTTGTCTGACAATCAGTTTTGAGTATTTGTTTTTCTTTTGTAGTGAGCACCATCTATAATAGCAATAAATAAACTAAATTATTGATAGAACCACTTAAAATCACAACAAAAACATGTGGGGCAGAACCGGATATCATCTCATTCCTCCCACACATTCTGCCCCAGTATAGGTATACTACTGTGAAAATTGAATATAAAATTCATCGTAGTCAGTAATGTCATCATAATATACTGTAAATATCGTAAAAAAAATACATAACGAATGTATAACATTATGATAAATTGTAAAATTACATTATGATAAAAGTTAAAAATAACATGACTAACCTTAATCCAGTATCTATAATTTTCACAATTTTGGGGAAATTCCATGACGCACGTTTAAATCGGTAGAAGGCGTAGAGTAAGACAAATAAACGACACTCCACGACAAAGCATGGGATATGACTGAAGGTGAGGATACGATTGGCGCGACATCCCCCACTTACATACTGGATAGCAACATTATTTCATTCCGCCCCGCTAACCAATTCTGTCCTACCTTCCCCAACAGTTCTAGCCTTTCGAAAGGACCATTGAATTTCTTTTCTACCTTAGCTTTTTTTTTCTGGGATTCTTTTAAGTATACTTTACCGCCAACTTCGTAACTTGGGAGATATTGTGACGTGTTGGTCGAAGCGAATTTTAGCTTTTCGTATTCGAGCATCTGCTTTGGCTCAGCCTCTTTTGTAATAATAAATTCGGTTGTATCTTTGACATATCGTGGTATCTTATAATCTGTTTGATTGTGAAGTGTAGCTAGTCTGCTGGATGTGTATCCAAAAATAAGTTCGTACGGTGTAAATTCATGCGTTTTGTTAGCTGAAGTGTTATAACAAATTATTGCGTAATAATTTGTTACGAGTAAACAAATCGCAATAATATTGCGCCGCCCCCTTGCTCATATTGAAGGCACCTCCGGAGCATGCCTCTAGAGGCTTCGGATAAAAAAGAAAGTTACCATGTTGTTCGCAAGGGTCGATTTACTATATTGATTTTATCAAAATGCCGAAATTCGAACGAAAAGCATTTCGTACATCGACCTAAAAATTTCGTGACACACACACCAGGGGCGGCTGGTGTATAGGTGCTGCAGAGCTGCAGAACTGCCAAAAAAATTAGATATTTGTATATTTTCGCGACATAATAATTACTAAAATTTTTTAATAAAATAATTTGGTTAGTTGGTGCAGCTAACCAAATTAGTTAATCTAAAAATTTAAATGAGAGAGACACAGAAGCATATATAGACAGACGGTGATGAAATAAAAAGAAAGCTTCATTTAGAATATCTAAACGAAGAAGAAAAGGCATTAATAACCCAATTGTGTTTATACTTTGAGGATATATTTTACCTCGAAGGAGACCATCTAACATTTACGAATGCAATGGTTTCGAATTGAATTGTTAACTTGCAGATTTTCTCTTTGTGTAGGTAGTTAGGCCTCATTATAAGTTTCAATTGTGTTGGTTTCACAAGCATATGTGAAAGAGATTCTATGATATGGTTTTGATAAAATTTTAGCAATATAATGAATCATGCAGGATTTTGCAACAATGACAACAGACAAAGGATCTTACAATAAATTATTATCAGTTAAAGATAATAAAATAAAATTATAGACACACACTTTTTTCTTTGTATAAAAATAAATTAAAAGAAAAAGAAACAACTATTAAACAATATAAAATTTTAACAATTATTTATTTGTTTCATCATGGCATACAAAACAATAAACTTATGTAAAGTAAAAGCTATAAATAAAAAAAATTAACAATAATTAAAAAAATTCTATATTTATTCTAATTTGGTTTAAAAATGAGATTAATTCATGTTCTTTTTCTGTAAGATTAATAATGGGTTCCTTTTATCGCAAAATAATTACTAATACCTATTAATTTTTTTATGCTATATAGGTCCCAAATGATCTTACAGAAAAACCCATAATTTATCTACAGTCGGTAAGAATATATTCTATTTTCTAACATTATCTGGAACATAATTGTCTTTTCCAGGAATACCCGACCCACTAGCATCTCCTAACCATGGGTATTTATTTGGACATTCACTACATGTTTCTAAATATCTCGTGTCGGTGATATTTAATGCTGGTCGTTTGAAACTAAGTGCGCATTTATTAGAATTTTTACAGGGAGGAGGAGGCAAATTATTTCTTTTTTTGCAGTCCCATGGTTCATAGTTATTCAGCTCTTTCGCCGACTTTGGATCGGTCATCCAAGTTAAGGCTTGCGTGGTTGTTACAAACCAGACATCAGGCCTGAAAAATTAAAGGGATATATTTTATATAATGCTGTAGTTATGAAATTGTAAAAAGCTACTAAGACTTTTTTCTTATGCTAATATTTACATAAACGAAATTTTCTAAAATGTTTTCTATATAATTTAAATATATAAGTCTCCTAATAACAGGTGAAAAAAAAAATGAATATGCAATTAATATGTGCATTATCTACTAAGAAATCTAATAAATAAATACCATGTGTTTATTAGTACTTCTATACCATGTTGAAAATTTATATATCTCTCAAGGAATTTTTAATATTTTTACTTGTAATAATATAATTTAAGTATGCCTTACAGCTCAAGTTATTACAGCTCAAAGTTACAGTTACAGCTCAAATGAACTGAATATTTTGGATGAATTTTATTGTATATATATTTTTTTATTATTTTCATTTTAACCAGTTCTAAGTTTATATCTTGGTATATTCTAATCACTTAATTTCAATAGTGTTTTGAACGATGTTGTAATGAAGTAATTACATAGGTTAGTATTAAGTAAGTAGTTAAGCAATAGTCATCTAGGTTATCGAAACGCTATGTAAGTAGAGTAAGTAAGTTTTCTAAGTGTACATAGTTTATTATTTAATTATTATTAATAAAAAGTAGGTTAAATGTTAAGAGATATTGTAAATAGGTTGAATAGGAACCATCACACAAGTAAGATGTCGGTTATTAACTCGTCTCTCACTAAACGACCAACTAAATAAAGTTATCACATGGCGATCCCGCCAGTTGTCCTGTCAGATATCCTGCCAGATGTTCTGCCAGATATTCTATCATTTATCCTACGAATTGTGCTGCCAGTTGTACTTCCAGCTCCAGTTAAACAATGAAATAAAATGAGAAAAATCGAAGTAATGAAGAGAGATCCATGCGAGCCAGAAAATACTGTAAAGAGGTCCACGCACAAATCAATTTTTTTAGATACCAATAAGAAGCTGTGAAATAGTGGATAGGCCACCACATTGGAAGGTAGACAAGTATATGTTGGCAGCACGCATATGAACGCAAGGAATGAAGTCATATATCTTCTTCGTGAACTTTGGTGTTTTACCGAAATTTAAACAAAAACAATGCGGAAAGGAGAAGAGACTAAAGGAATATTATGTTAGTGTAAAAAAGTGAATAATTTTAAGAATTATTTTAAGAATATAAAAGACGTGTGCAATAGCTTATTAAATTATAGATAATGTGAGAGGACATATTCTATGAAATAAAATTTTTATTATTGCCTGTATTAATTCGGTGTAACGATACACGAGATGTTTATGTTAAGGCCCGACTCTCGGTCGTCTCCAAGTATAAACAATGACGGGACTTGGATGTCCGGGAGTTAGACCGGGAGAATTATTGTAAACTGACAGAGCGTAAAACGTGTACTGGTGAATCAGGGAATAAATTGTACGAACTCTGTCTCGGTTTATTATTATTCTTAACATATCAGAAGTGGGATCATAACTTCACACCACAGGTGATGTGATCAGGTGTTTGGGCCGTTCTGTGCAACAGGTGATCAGGTGATTGTGCTGTGCTGCAACAAATGCTTGGTAGAACATTGGTGAGTCCTTGACTTTTGTTTTATCGTCTAAGTTGCCTGCTTGTCTGACTAATTCGCGAATTTGCATTTTGAGAACTTGCATTTTGTGTCGCTCGAGCTAATATTTTCCTTATATCAATGGATCGAAGTCGATCGGGCGAATAGTCGAAGTCATAGTCGGGTCAGGAAAGAACGGCGTCAGCGTTCTCGGTCGTGTAATCGTGATCGTTTACAACGATTGGAAACGCAATTTGAAAACAGATTTCAAAAATTAGAGGATCTAATTCATCAGACATTTAATAATTCCTCTGGCCGGCAAGGTAGGGTATCGCCGGATACGCGTCGTTCGCGGTCAGGGTCCCATACCCCACCCGGTAGCCCGACGCGTCAATCGACTGAACGACCTTCTACTATGGGAACTAATACCAGCAATAAATCAAAATCACACTCGCGTGATTCGGTAATGCAACGTCACGTGGGGCGGATGGAATTGATCCCAAAATGTGATGCGTCAACCGAAAGCATTACCATAAACCAGTGGTTAAATAAAATTGATTCACTAGGCGAACTTTATGAATGGGACGATCGTGCAAAAATATTTGCTATGATAAGTTATCTTGAAGGTAATGCCAAAGCATGGTATGATTGTCAAACGGAAGTTGATAGTGATTGGCGGCAGTGGAAAGAAAAACTAACTCTAGCCTTTCCGTCTGTCCGAAGTATATCGTTGAAATTGAAAGAATTTGTAAACACAGAAAGACAGCATAATGAAGACGTTGTGTCATTTTACTATAACAAACTGCATTTAGGTAAACATTGCGACCTACCCGGCCATGTCATTACAGACGTCATTTAAACAAGGGCAATGTGTGGCGCGGGGAATCTTTTCGGAGCAGTCTTTAGAGACTGAAGTACCTGCAATACCATCGCCTGAAACTGAGAACATACAAGAGCGTCTAACTACCTTGTTCGAAAAGTACAAAAGGTGTTTTGCTGCAAATAATTCGGAATTAGGAAACACAAATGTGGAGATGCAGATAAGACTCACGAGCACAGTGCCTGTGTGTTACCGCCCTTATCGGTTATCTTATCATGAGAGGGAAGTGGTCAGGCAGATTGTCGACGACCTTCTAAAAAACGATATAATTGAACCAAGTGTATCTCTTTACGCCAGTTCCATCCTATCGGTAAGGAAGAAGTCCGGGGAACTGCGCACGTGTGTGGACTATCGCAATAACGGTCAAGGAGAGGTACCCGCTTCACCGAATTGAGGACCAGTGGGATCGTTTGACAGGACAAGTTTGGTTTTCCATACTTGATTTGGCATCGGGATATCATCAACTAAAGATGGCCAAGGATAGTCGCCCGTATACCGCCTTTGTGACACCAGACGGACATTATCAATATAAGAGGGTTCCTTTTGGGTTATCTTGTGCAACCATCATTTTTCCAGAGGGCGATTAATAACATTTTGGGCCCCTTCCGCTACTAAATGTGTTCAGTACAGCAGGGCTGACACTTAACAAAAAGAAGTGTTCATTTCTACAAAACGAAGTAGAATATTTGGGATCCATCATCAGAAATGGAGAATTAAGACCATCGGTAGAGAAAGTAAAAGCTGTGTTAGAATTTCCAAAACCCAGCAACGTCCATGAAGTTAGAAGATTTCTTGGCTTAGCCTCGTATTTTAGAAAATACATTAAGGACTTCGCAATAAAAGCGAAACCACTAACAATGCTAACCAAGAAGAATAAGGAATGGAACTGGACAACTAATCAAGAAAACTCATATTAGTTACTCAAAAAGGAGCTTGCGAGTGACCCTGTTCTGGCATTGTACGATCCAGACTTAGAAACGCAATTGCATAAGGACGCGAGTAAGTTAGGCTACGGAGGAGTCCTCCTGCAAAACGATGGACTCTGGAAGCCGATATCCTATAGTAGTTAACAAACCTCAGAATGTGAGTCGAAATAATACCATAGTTTTGAACTAGAGACTCTGGCTGTTGTCGTTTGCGTCAGGAAATTTCGGAATTTTTTGTATGGCAGGAAATTTACGATTGTAACAGATTGTAACTCTCTTCGTCTGTCTTGGACAAAGTGTGATTTATCCCCACGAATCGGTAGATGGTGGGTGGAGCTACAAGAATATGAATTCGAGGTAGTCTATCGACCGGGAACCCAAATGCGGCATGTGGATGCTTTGAGCAGAAGCGTAGTGGCAAATGTGAACTTGATTAAGGAATCCGACTGGGTTCAGTGTGTTCAAAATGAGGACGATGACTGCAAGTCTATTAAATGTCAGTTAGAAAAAGGAACTGCCGAAAAGGTTTACGCCATGGTGGATGACAAACTTTGTCGCATCGTTGATGGACAGCCGAAAATTCTTATTCCCAAAGATGTTCGATGGAGAGTCACAAGGTTACATCACGACGAAAATGGACATCCAGGTTTATATAGAACTCTCGAGTCACTACGACAGAAATATTGGTTTAAGGACATGAGGAAATTTGTTACGAAGTATGTGAAACACTGTATACCATGCTTGTGTGCTAAAAAGCCAACGGGTAGGCAAGGAGGCCGATTGTATCCCATCCCCAAGGTAGATAAGCCGTTTCACACGTTACATTTTGATCATTTAGGGCCTTTTTGTAAATCCCCTGCAGATAATACATTTATGTTGGTAATTGTTGATGCCTTCACGAAATTTACATGGGTCGAAGCTGTACCAGACACCAGTACTCAATATATCATTACAACTTTGAAACTGTTAATGAAATTTTTCGGCATACCAGAGAGAATAATAACGGATCGTGGGAAAGTATTCATGAGTAAGAATATGATGGAGTTCTGTAAACGTCATAATATAAAACATGTGCAAACTGCGATTGCCTGTCCTAGAGCTAACGGGCAAGTTGAACGCTTTAATTCGACAATACTCCGTGCTATGACTGCAGCCGTGGGAGAAAGTTATGACTCTTGGGAAAGTAAAATTCCAGAGGTGCAGTGGGGTATAAATGGTACGATCAATATGACTACGGGTAAATCACTCTCGGAACTATTGTACGGGTTTCGCCCGCGGTTAAGATACGATACTAGTGTTGATAGTCAGGCAGATAGACAGGGTAACTTAGAACGTTCGCGTCGACAAGCGGCGTGCAATATTGAGAGGCAAGCAAAGCGTATGAAGAAGCGTTTTGATGCGAAGCATTTGGAGCCTATCCAATACCAGGTTCGGGACATGGTTTTAGTGGAGCGAACTCCCATGGTTAAGGGGCTTTCCAGTGGCAAGCTCGTCCAGAAGTTCACTGGTCCTGTTCGGATCACCCATGTGCTGGGGAATGATCGGTACCGAGTAATATCTCTATCCAAGGACAAGAGACGGTTAAAAGGGGTGGTAGCCAGTGATCGCCTAAACTTGTTTAAGATGCAGAAGGATCATTAAGGGTAAGTTGAATGATACAGAATTTGGTTATGTTCGCTTTTGACTAAGATTACCTGCTTTCATTTTTGGCAAATCAGTAGTACATTGGTCTTGATGGCTTAGAGATTGAAAGAAATCTCTCTTGATGTTTACTGAATTGATGAGTTAATGAATGTTGGCAAATCAGTAGTACATTGGTCTTGATGGCTTAGAGATTGAAAGAAATCTCTCTTGATGTTTACTGAATTGATGAGTTAATGAATGTTGGCAAATCAGTAGTACATTGGTCTTGATGGCTTAGAGATTGAAAGAAATCTCTCTTGATGTTTACTGAATTGATGTGTTAATGAATGTGAACAAATCAGTAGTACATTGGTCTTGATGGCTTAGAGATTGAAAGAAATCTCTCTTGATGTTTACTGAATTGATGTGTTAATGAGTGTGAACAAATCAGTAGTACATTGGTCTTGATGGCTTAGAGATTGAAAGAAATCTCTCTTGATGTTTACTGAATTGATGTGTTAATGAATGTGAACAAATCAGTAGTACATTAGTCTTGATGGCTTAGAGATTGAAAGAAATCTCTCTTGATGTTTACTGAATTGATGTGTTAATGAATGTGAACAAATCAGTAGTACATTGGTCTTGATGGCTTAGAGATTGAAAGAAATCTCTCTTGATGTTTACTGAATTGATGTGTTAATGAATGTGAACAAATCAGTAGTACATTGGTCTTGATGGCTTAGAGATTGAAAGAAATCTCTCTTGATGTTTACTGAATTGATGTGTTAATGAATGTGAACAAATCAGTAGTACATTGGTCTTGATGGCTTAGAGATTGAAAGAAATCTCTCTTGATGTTTACTGAATTGATGTGTTAATGAGTGTGAACAGATCAGTAGTGCATTAGCCTTTTCGATGGTTTAGAGCTTGAAAGAAACCCCTCCTGATGCATACTGGTTACTCGTCAGATTTTTTTTATTTATTTAAAAGAAAAGGACACCGTTTCTGGTTGATTTTATTTTGTTCACAGGTCATGACGATGGCTCGAGGACGTGCCAAGGTCAGGACGGCCGATTGTGAGAGGACATGTTCTATGAAATCAATTTTTTATAATTGCCTGTATTAATTCGGTGTAACGATACACGAGATGTTTATGTTACGGCCCGACTCTCGGTCGTCTCCAAGTATAAACAATGACGGGACTTGGATGTCCGAGAGTTAGACCGGGAGAATTATTGTAAACTGACAGAGCGTAAAACGTGTACTGGTGAATCAGGGAATAAATTGTACGAACTCTGTCTCGGTTTATTATTATTCTTAACAATAAATATTAAAAAAATTAGAAAGGTTTCGCAAGGTGCTTTAAGTTTTGATTCATCCGAAGAGTCTTATTCTAAATCAAAAATGTTAAAGTGACTTAAAGACCGCGGTTAGTTTACTGTCAGTTATGACACCGAACCAATAACTAAGCAATTGAGTTATACGATTCAATGCTAGATGAAGCAGGCAAAGAACTCTACAATCTATATTTTAAAGAAAAGTTGTGAGTGAGTGAGTCAAAGTGCAAAAATTAGACTAAATAAAACATAGCATTCCAATTTAATTCTAATTACCGATTTAAAAAATAAATTTAAACTTCTTAATAAACACTGTCACAACAGTTAGTATTTTTTTTAGTAAATATATTTAGCCACACCAGTTTATCTAAAACTTTTTCGGTTACGATACGCCCAAAAAAACAGAAATTCGTAATGAAATTAACAACATATTAATGACACGTCCCGTACCCGGGCTATAAGATCACGAGGTATTTTCCACTTTTTTTTTAACATTATTAAATTAATTTGGCATATAAAATATTACCGAAATTATTTTTCGGTTCATTAATTTATATTCTAAAATTTTCTCTAAATTATTTTCATTTCATTTATTAAGTAGTAAACGGATTTAGTCACATTTTAAATTAATTTTCATAACGCAAGTAGATTTTTAAAATATTCAATACAAAATATCCAGATCATAAAAGCTGAATATTTGAGTAAAAATGCATCTCGGCTACAAACTTCAAGCCCTTACCAGATATTCAGGCAAGCGATGCAGGTAGTCCGAGAAATGACTATCGCCCTTATGCGTTAAGGTTTCATATGGGAACGGAGTCCAGAGGATGGGACCAT
The DNA here is from genome assembly GCA_037954035.1 of Rosalia funebris. Classification (NCBI taxonomy): domain Eukaryota; kingdom Metazoa; phylum Arthropoda; class Insecta; order Coleoptera; family Cerambycidae; genus Rosalia; species Rosalia funebris. Next base: position 34,778,664 of record JAZFAV010000002.1, read on the forward strand.
ATGTTTACGAAACTAAAGACAATGTCGACTTAGAGAAATCGTATACACTGGTACGACGCGTGCTAGCTGTTTTCGTCATACCGGGGTTTTCGGGAATATGCGTTCTCGATCACATGACGCCGAGTTTTTGCTTAAATACGGAGGGAATCGAGGTAATAGGACAGTTTAAAATCAACTCAAGAAGATGCTGCTGGAAGTAATCCGGGAAGAGGAAGCTGGAAGTAATCCGGGCAGAGGACACTGAAGAAGACAAGAAGAGCTGAAGCCTGGGAGCCGGGAAGATTCTGAAACGTTCAACCCAAGAAGAGGCCGCTGGGGGTCATCCGGGAAGAGGATACTGGAAGTAATCCGGGAAGAGGGCGCCGAAGAAGACCAGAAGAACGGAAGACTGGGGGCCGGGAAGATCCGAAGACGCCAGTAGCTGAAGTGCCGGAGCATAAAAGACCGCCGATCCGAAATTCGTATTTCGTATCCACTACCTCATCGCCTCGGAAGGGTCTCGCCGTCGAACTACGCAGTACACTAGGGAAGTACGGGGCCGGCTTTTCGTAGCCTCTGGGCGGTCATTCCGTCGTCCACCGAGTCGTCTGGGGCCCTCCGCCATGGGCATCACAGGGAGCGGGGGTTGCGAACCTGGGGGAGAAGTCTCCGATGCCATGCCTATTGGCTCCTTGCTAGGTGAGGGTATTTAATCATTCGTATTTCCAGTAATAATTAAATTATCGCGAACACGCATTTTTGGAAAGGGGGGGGATTACTTAATTAATGACTCTATATCTACGTCGTTATTTCACTGTGGTACTCACTTAGAATTCAATACTCTCTAGATAATCTCTGCCATAATAATAATTCACTCGCTTGTTATCCATTCACTGTTATATTTTCACTTATCCTTGATTTACTGTTATATTTTTCTTGTGGGACCTACGTCCCTGTATTGACCTAATTTGCGACAATGTAAATAATACCGTCAGGAAAGTTCATGACCGACTAACAATTCTCTGTTCAAAATTTATTGCATATTGTAGGACATCTGTTGGCGTCTCTATACGGGGGCATTGGCATGTCTAGGGTCGACCGCAACTTTTGAAATTATATTAGCAGTTACTACGGGTGAACATCGTTCGGTGGTTTTCGTATCATCGGTGGTGTTTACCTGTGGTTTAAAATGATAATGATAATTAGTGCTTAGCGCTCTAGGGTGCGTACTTTGTGACCACAGAAGGTTAAATCGTCGCACCGGCTAGTGTCTCTACCTGGGTAACTCAAAGCGAGGGGGTACGTGACACGAAGCCATTACGGAGACAGTGTCTCACTTATACAGAGTGTTGGCGAGAGGAGTCCCTCTCGGTATATTGCAGAGTTCTGCGTATGCCCGCCATTGCTCAAATTATACCTTTACTGAGGTGATTTGGTACACCACCTATGGCAACCAGCCATTTGATAACTGCGGGATTGTGGTTGGGCTTAGATTTGTTAATGTCTCCCCAGTGGGGAAACTCACAGCGTGTTTGGCGAGAGGAGTCCTTCTCGGCGTATCGCAGAGTTCTGCATACGCCAGCCATTGTTTCAATTAAACGGACGTTTCCGTTACAAAGAACAGAGTTCTGTTGTTTGTCAAGAACATTATTTCCACCTATCCAAGTTTGGATAATAAATGTAAATTAAAGTGGATTTTGAGTTTCCTTTTCATCGCCCTCTTCTAATATTAAACCATATAAAATAAATCAGACTTCAATTTAAATAAGTAAAATCCTAAATTGAATTCGTTAACCCCTAAATTAAATTAACCTGAGCAGATCATAAATAAGAAAACAAGTAATACCAAACTTTATATAAAGAATCTGGGGAGTAAGTATTAAAACACAACGTAGCAAGGTTCCTATCACTAGACAAAATTAAACGATCAGGCCAAATCTTCGAACTCGTACATCCACTCTCTGGGGGGGGGGGGGTCAACCAGGGGTAGCAGGGGTTCGTTAGTATCATATTCTGCAGGTGTTATATCAATATAACCTCTGAGGGGGGGAACGTTCTCGCTAGAGGACGTATTTAGTTTGGGGTTCCATAAGATAAAGTAATGTAGGGGGGTATGGGGTGTGTCCCTGGTGCCGTAGTGACCAGGCTTTTATAGTGGGGATATATTTTATAAAATACAAAGAGAGTGGGGGTATGGAATGTTTCATTAAAAAAGGAAACGATAGAGGAAACTAAGACGAAATACACCTCAAATGCAACTACAAAATCAGCACCTCTATTAATAGTGCCCAAAAAAAGCTGAACAAAAATTTGGGATAGTAATAGATTTTAGACAACTTAATGCCTGAATAGAAGATAATCAATTTCCACTACCATGCATAACACAAATATTAGATTCATTTTCAGGAGCTATGTGTTTTTCACATCTTGACCTATCACAGGGAAATTGAACTTTATCCTTCTAGTAGGCCTTATACAGTATTTACAGATGATCTGGTGTAGTACCAAATGACAAGACTATCGATGGGGTTAAGAATTAGTCGCAGCTCGCTCTCTCGTGCAATAATAATGGCTATGTCTGGGTTAATTTATGAGTATTCTTTTGTTTATTTAGACGATTTAATAGTATTTGGAAATAACTTATTAAATCATAATAAAAGTTTAATCAATATATTTCAAAGATTAAAGTAGGTAAATATAAAACTAAATAAAATTAATGCGAATTTTTGAAAAATCGAAAATGAAAAGAGAGTTAAATAATTACCATCATTACTAACCAAAATTCGTTAGTATGTTTATACTGTTATATACTTAGACAATAATATAATAAATAAATAATTATTCTGAGGACATCATAAATACTCACTTTTCCTTCACCAAAAGTTATTGAAATGAGGATTATATACATAAATGTTGCTAAATACTCTCAGGATAACTTTAAACATTAATTAAATATTGTTTTGTATATCGGGAAAATATTAATATACAAATTATATTTTCTGATTGTAATTTTTCTATAATCTAATTTCTATAATGTAATCTTTTAAATCATGTTTATGTCAAAGTAAAATTTAATTCATTATTTATATCTTGGTTTTTATCAATGTCCATTCGGTTTTAAGTTTGAATATGAATTTGTAAATGGTGAATAGTTGCTTTTAATTTTTAGAATTTGGCAATCTAAAATTTATTATTCTTCTGAAACACTATAATAACACAGATGCATAATTAATGCACATACTCTTGAAAATTAACTTGATAGAATCATTCACAAATTCTAAAAATACATGTTATTTAGATAGCTAGATAAGTTAAGGAACGGCAAATTATTAAAAATATAACAACTTACAATGTTATAACCCAGTTTAGGAACTTATGTAAACCTTGTTCTAATTCTTTTATGGAAAACCAATTGGTATGGAAGGGCATCATATATGGTGCTCTATTTTGATCATAATATCTAAGAAAATCTTCTTGTAACCATTCAAATACATCTTCAGCATCATGATTATGCAGCACACATTGATCCAGATAAGGGCAGTGACCTCCTTCAAAACCTTCTACATAGTGGGTATTTAGAGGTACTTCCCAAACACCTAAAATTGAGTAGAAGGTATAAAACAAATATAATCTCAAATTGTATAATCTCAATAAATATTCTCCTACAGAATGATTAATTGAATTACAAAGGTATAAAGATAATAAAAGATTACTAATATTTTTTATTTTATTTAAAAAGTATACTGGGAGAAATCGACCAAGTAAGCAGCTTTGCTAAGATGATCTGCATTATATAGAATTTAGTAAATGACTTCCTGCAATAAGGGCCCTTAATTAATATGCAATTATTAGAGGATAAAAAGTATAAACTTGAGATTTATATAGGCCTTACTTACAGTAAGTTTGCGCCTTTGTATTACAAGTCAGGAGTTTATGAGACTGGAGCCATCGTGTACCATACACTACCACTCGATTCTTATCGAGACTAGACAAAACCACGCAACTGTCACGACTCTTCCCTTAAGAATGCCAGCGTTCCAGAAAATTTTGATATTTATACTCAAAGACAGGAACCAATGAGAGGGGACGAGCGATGGGATTGGCTGAGGCAGAGTACGAGCCAGCCGGCTGGAATAATGTATAAATATAAGCGCCTTTTGTGAACAGAGAGTATGGAGGCAGTGATAGTGACCATTCGGAGAGGACAATCAGATGACTTCCGGATAGCATCGTCCAGGAACTGTATCTGAACGAGATCTTCCCCACGGGAGACAGGACGCTAGCTATGGGGGACTTCAACGCCAAGGACCCCCTATAGAACAGCCGGACGACAAACATCAGCGGTCGAGCCCTTCTGGGGTTCATACAAGACCACCCGGAAGTCCTACCCGCCGGCCTACTGGAACCGACCCACAACTCCGGCAGTGGCAGGCCGCGATCGGGAGACGATTTTGGGCCGGAGTGAGATTCTCTTTTTCGGACTACAGGACCATAGAAGCCGGAGTACCGCAAGGAGCCGTGTTGTCACTCCACCTGTTCAATGTGTTCACCTCAGACCTACCCAGGATGCATCAGACTGCCGCCGCGCTGTTCGCCGAAGACACCGCAATCATCGCCAGGTCGAGGAAAGAACGCACGGCCATGATCTACCTGCAGCGAGCCGCGGACGAGCTCCTTTCCACCTGGTGCAACAGGTGAAAAGTAGCTATCAGCGCCGAAAAAAGTACAGCCGTGCTTTTCAAGAAGACTCGAGAAACCGCCGAGGAACATGTGAGGTTCAACGGCGAAAACATACAGTGGAAGGACAGGGCCAAGTACCTAGGAGTCGTCATGGACCGATCACTGACATGGATGGATCACATCCACCAGGTGACGGGACGAGTCAAAGCCACCACGGCCGGCCGATGACGGGAAACGAAAGCCATCTAATCCTCCAAACAAGCTCCTAATTCGACAAGTCCTGCAGCCCCAACTGATGTACGCATCGAGCGCTTGGGGCTACGCCACCCAAACCAACATGAAGAAGATACAGGCTGTCAATTACGTCGCCCTCCATCGTGCCGTGGACGCCCCATGGTACGTGAAGAACGTGGACATTCGGCGAGACTACACCACTGCGACAGAGAAAATCCGAGCGAGGATTCAGAAACTCTACGACCAGATCAGTGCTCATGACAACCCCCTCATCTGAGCCGCATCGGACTACGGTCCAGGAGGGCCAAGAAAACACAAAAGGCCCAAGATCCAGGTTGTATAACACTAACACATCTCCTTGACGGGTCAATTATACTTTTTCATTTCAGCGGAGCCCTACAACTCCTACTAACCATTTTGCCATTACGGGAGGTCCTATTGCCCTTAATAACATTTTCTATTTCAAAAAGACACAAGACAAAATCACACCTACCCGATTCCTAACCCTTTCGAAAACGGCTGTACGTTTAGAGAAGGATCCCATCCCGAGTAAAATTACTTTTTCCCGACGATGATCCACATGACGCGGTCCACAGTATTGATGTAGATTGCTCGATACTACCCAACTTTTCGGGCGTTGCGCTGGCGCGGCGCCCACGACATAACACCCTCCGGAGGGCAGATGCTAGTGAAGTGATGCTGTAACACTAGGCGACAAATGCTTGCGAAGAAGCCGAGAAGATGTCCCTGCCAGCGGAACTAAAAGGCATCAGGACCAAAGAAGGTCGAGTGGAGTAAACCACCGCCAGCAGCACGGATCTCATCTACGGGTGGCATCTTGCCTCTCACGTCGAAGCTTGCGAAAGCGGATATTCATATCGGCTCGGCCCACCTTCGTACGACAGTCCCGGTCTAAACGATGGGCGGGTAAAGAGCGGTAATCTCGCTCGACTCGCAAATACCCCCTCAAGGCCATTATGCCTGCCAATGAATATTGGCCTCGAGTCATTCGAGCTCGTGCATTAGATCGCTTCACGATAACCCGCGTTTATGTACCCTTTGTCTTTATTTAATCCTGTATCTTATAATAATGTTAGTGTTATATATTTTACTTGTTATATTTTCTTTAGTATCTGTTGTTGTTTGTACCTTTTATTTCATTGTTGTTGTTTGAATAAAAAGTATTGTGAAAGTGTGTATTTGATTGGCAGCATAGCGAGGGAGAGTGTTGGTGAATTATACACTCTATTATTTATTACCTCTATCTGGATACGACTGATGTCGTAGTCAATATATAAACAAAGAATTCTTACTGAGGGTATATTTCCGCAATACTACGACAAGGGCAATTCGAACCATGTACTCAATTCCATCTAGTGCGACGCTAACGCTTCCACGCTGAAACCAGGCGGATTCCACGGAGGCAAATCGCCTTAAACCCAACACTAAAAATTCTACGAGCCATTCCCCATCGAACGAGCTCTCTAACTGCAGGGGGAAAAGTTCCTGAATTTACACAGGGAGCCAAATAAACTTCGAGCTGTCGAAGCTATTATCGACATCGGTCGAAGCTCTGAGGTATTATCGACATCGAAGAGCCGGAAACTGGCGACAACGACTGGAACGTGCTCATGTCAGGTCAGATAGTGAGTGGACGAAATATTCACCAGGGGGATCCCATTCAACCCCTAACTTACACCCAAGGCAACCCCTAACCACGGATTCACCTCAGCTCTTCGTCACGAAGGACGAGACCGCGCGACGGCCGGATGTCACCGCATCGCTGCGTGCCCATTCGCACGCGCCGGTACAAGTTCCACATTCTAAGGTTCATTGGATTTACCACGGAAAGATTCGACAACAAATAACGTTAATGACACTGTATTTTTAGGCGTAGTTGATTGGTTGCGATTAACCAATAAATATCACGTTCAGAATTGTTCACATGGGCTAGAGAATCTTAAATAGGAAAAGTCGAATGAAGATTTCTGCCCACTACACCGTAGCATACTAGGACCGTAACCGTATCGATACATACAAATATAATTTGCATCAATGCAATGGTCCGGTCATGGCACGCTACGGTGTTGGCCGGTGATGGAACGTCTAGTGGACGATGTTTGATACAAATTGATGCAAATTATATTTGTTTGCATATGTCATTACTATTACGGTCCTAGTATGGTACGGTGTAGTGGGTAGAGACCTTTAAATGGAAATTACATCCGCTAACAAGGTCACATTTGAAAGATATTGGGGCGCGCTAACTACGTTTCCCTCCTTAGCTTCGTATAATGAATAGATTTTCAGAATAACCTGCTACTATTGTAACAAATCTTACAACCCTAGCTGTTGTATACTAGATGGTTGTATACTAAAGCTTAGGTATACGCTACCCAGAGTGACACGAGACAATTTAGGACTCCTGCGGTCTACCACTAAGGGGGTCTCGCGGTCTGAAATTTTTTAAAAATTGATTTTTTTTGTATTTTTTTATAGTATAACTATAAACGTAGATTAAGCACACAAAATGACTTCCCGAAATTCATTGTAGTCTCCAAGATATATGGCCACGAAATACACGCGCCACGGCCCACGGCACCCCATGGCGCATTTGATGCGCGCTGCAACAAAATTTGTAGTTTGCGCGGACGGGACTTGGAAAAAACGAGAATTCTTTTCCTTATTCGGTGTTTCCACTTTCATTGCTTATCGTTCAAAGAAGTCATTGATGCTGTGAAATCCAGTTTTTGTCAACGTTATAGTACTTGGCTGAAGAAGAAATACGATGGAAACGTTGACGGATACAATGAGTGGCACGAAAATCATGCGGAAGAATATGCTATAAACCACAGTGGAAGTGCGGGCAAAATGGAACTTGATGCAATTACCAGAATGTTCCAACGCTCACAGGAAAAACATGGGGTGCAATACATGATTTATGTCGGCGACGGGGACAGCAAGACCTTTAAGGGAATATCAAATGCTGATCCTTATTCGGACGTTATTGTTCAGAAGCGAGAGTGCGTAGGGCATGTCGAGAAGAGGATGGGACCCAGGCTACGTAACTTCAAAAAGTCGACGAAGGGTTTGGGTGGGAAAGGAAAATTGACGGACAAGATCATTGCCGAACTGACAAAATTTTATGGCTTGGCGATTCGCAGAAATACGGATTCTGTAGAAAACATGCGGCAAGCGATTTGGGTCACTTACTATTCTACCACTGCACCTGTTCCAATAAAAAAACACAGCACGAAAATTGCCCACCAGGTGAAAATAGCTGATGCAAGTGACGACAAGCCTCTCACTGGTGCAGTTCTAAAAGCCATCAAGCCAATCTACGAGGATTTGTGATCGGAAGATTTATTGAAAAGGTGCCTCGGCGCGCATACGCAGAACAGTAATGAATCCTTCACTTTTCTGGTCACTTCACTTATTTGGTCATTCGCACCATAACACATCCACAGTAGCTCTACAACGATTGAAAGCGCGATGTATTTGGCCTTGATAATTTTCAATGACGGTTACAAACCGTTATTGAATGTTATGTACCAGATGGAACTTACCGTTGTGCAGCAGGCCGAGGCGTTTGTGAAACAGCGCAACAAGAAGCGAATTGACCGTTCCGAGAAGCGCGTATCCGAAGGTGCTAAGAAAGCGAGAATCGAAGATCGAGTCCCGAACGGTCGAATTGGAATCGTTTCTAGGGTTCACTCTATGGCCCGAGCATCGCAGATTAGGCGTAGGTCAAATTTTCTCTGAATAATATGATTTTGAAAATTCAAAAGCGTTTTTCTCAAAAACTTATTTTTTAATTTTTCTGCCAAGATTATGAAAAGACTACTTCATCTATTAACGTGCTGTTTTTTTATTTTATTCAGTAATTCATTTTCTATTTCCTGAACTAGAATCATAATTTTAAATCGCTTACTTTAAATAAAAAAACGGTTTTTACCATTTAAACAGCGAAAATTAGAAAAAAGTGTTAACTGCACATTTTTTATTCTATTAAGGTAATTCTAGTTTAAGAAATAGTTCGAGTAATGTGTTTTAAGAAAATAATTCGTTTTTTGTTTTCGGACCAATACGACAGCCATAATCGTGGCAAGAAAATGACCCTTCCCCAGCGCAGCGGTCAAGCTAGGTAGTCCTGGAGCGGGCACGTGGCGGTCATCTCAAACTTTTGTAAAATTTTTGAAATGTAGATGGTTTAGTGAACAAAATAAAAAAAGTGACTCAAATATCTTTATTACATCCCGAGAAAGACATTCTCGAAAATTGACGAAAACAATGGCTTCCAGACCGAGAGACCGCTAAGTAAAATTGCGGTGACACAAGATCATATAAGATTCAAGATCTATATGTCGCACAGGTGACAAAAACTAACATATTAATTTATACACCCCAATTATGTTCGCACTTCAGGAGACCAGAACTTGACTAAAATTGAACTACCTCCCTCGGCGACATGATCTGGCCTCTTACTTCCGCCAAGATCCCCTCTTGAGCCTATTATATGTAGATACACAGATCCCTCCTCATCCTAAGTTGCATAGCTCACTGTTCCAAAATAAGCGGTGTTTAAAAAGATAAAACTTTTAAAACTTGAAAACTCGAATGGAGCAAGAAGTAATCTATTTTATCAAGAAATATTTCAGCGTATCGTGATGTAAACAAACGTATATTTAAAAATAGTTATCATCAAAAAAATAGATAAATATTAGATATTCTGCAACCACTTACAATATCTACCAAAATTGTTCTCTGGTTATATATAGTAAGAATGTTTTATAATACTGTATAGCTTATTTCATCACTATTTGCCAAATAAAAAATCTCAAAACATACCGTGGCTTATTTTATGGCTAGGCTCAGGTAGACTTGTCGATAAACGGAACGTTTATCGACAAGATAAAAGAGTTTTTTATTTGGCAATTAGTGATGAAATGAATAGTAAGGAAGACTATTATTTGTAACATTAATAAAACACGGTCATGGTTATGCCTAAAATATGCTCTGTGGATGACAAGAAACGAAACAAAACCTTTAAGACTATAGAAAAAGACTGAACAAATAGTTAACTGAATAGTTACAAATCAAGCTGGCAAGAAAAGCCAGTGTTATAACTCTGGCAAAAGAGAATGTTACAATTCCCAATGGAATATCTTATAATATTAATAGTAACTTTTTATTTTAAGCTATTCCCGTAAGCTACTTAAAAAGCGTTTTTTATAGATTTTCAAGTATTTTAGAAACTATTCATAATAATTGTCTGTTGGAAGTTTAGCAAGAACATGCTTTTATCTTTCACCGTCTACCACTTTTTCATAGCTGTAGAAATGTACAGGATATTATATGTAAAATAATTCGACACAGTAGTAGACAGTTCGTATCATTTATGAAAGAAGTGAATGAAATTATATAAAGCCATGTCGAAGTCTTAGATACAAGGAAGAGATTTTTGAAAATATATGTATGGAGCACGGCACTATATGGTTGCGAAACCTGGACGGTAGGGGAAGCAAGTAGGAAGAAATTAGAAGCTTTCGAGATGTGGTGTTACCGAAGAATGATGAAAATACCATGGACTGATAGGGTTAGAAACGAAGAAGTATTGGACAAAGTCGGCGAGAAAAGAAGTATGTGGAAAAATATAAAGAAGAGAAGAGATAGAATGGTAGGCCACTTGCTGAGACATGGGGGAATAGCGATATTTTGGAGGCAGAAATAGGAGTGAAGAAAGGCAGAGGTAGGCCTAGATTAGACTATTGCTCGCAAATAGTAAGGGATGTAGGTTGTAGCACAATTAGCGAAATGCGTAGGTTAGCACAAGATAGGAGAAGCTGGAGGTTAGCGTCCAAAAAGTCTTAGGATTGATGACCTAATGATGATGATGTCGAATGCGAATGAACAAAAATGCGAATTTATATGCAAACACTTTTGTAAAAAAGCAAATATAATAATAACAGTATATAATAATTAATTCAAAGTATTGGTAAAAATTATAATTAAGTTTTAATTCATTAAATCCCTTGGCTCCTTTTATAGTCATTAGTGGTTACATATTAATAACATGAATTGTTCCCAATTATTTTTCAGTCTTACGCTTTAGGTACATATATGATGAGACTAGATTGGACCATCAAAGCTAAAAGTAAAATCGTTTCTTCAAGTTATATTTTACCTGGAAATGACTTTGATGGGCATGTTCCTGATTTACATTCATGAGGAATTTTATAATCCAGCGTATATGGCCAAACTGGAATGGGTAGGGCAGGAACTCCTATAGAACTGTCGTATATGTATCCAAACTCCTCCAGAACCTTTAAATAAAATAAGGTAAACAGAATATAACATATACATAGGGTTTTCTAAACTACTGATGAACTGGGATTTATTTCTTACATATTTTGCTTGTCTAGAACTTGTTCTCATTTTGCATTTTACTTTACAATATGTTTATTTCGTTAGACCGACAAAATAATTTTATGGATAGTTTATTTCATCGCTATTTGCCAAATAAAAAATCCCAAACGGCTCTTATCTCATACCGTAGCTTGCTTTTATGGCTAGGCTCAGGTAAACTGTTCCGTTAATCGGCAAGATAAGTTTCTAGTTTCAATAAATACTACTTAACTATATTAATTAATTAACTAACATGAATATTATAACTGCTACAGTATAGGAAAAGTATTTAGGTGCGATGCTGTAGCATGTGTAGAGTAATATATGATACAATACCAACACGTAAAGGTTGGGACAAATTTAACAAAATCGTTACCAGTAATAAAAAATAGAGAACAGGTTTATTTTATTTTTTAGATACGCATTTTTTGTATATTTTTTGATAATGTTATCACTGTTGGCATTATGACAACATCGACAGTTATTTTATGACAATAATCTTATCTGATCAAGCCAGATAATTCTTTATGTATTAAGAGAACATATTTTTTTACGTATAGGTTTGTGGTAGATTTCAGAACAACGTTATAAAAATAATAATTAATACAAACGAAAATCATTAAATTAAATGTTCGGATTATCTACCATTCACCTCCGCAAGTCGAATCTGAAATTCTTGTAAAACATTATTTAGCGTATTAGAGTTTAATCATCCTTATTCCGCTCCGAATTATATATTTAATGCCTCAATAGTATTTGATCTGTTAAGATTTATCTTGAATTATATTTATCTTGAATTATTTATCTTGAATTATAGTTCACTGGAGTTAAATTCAGAGATCTAGATTTCAATAGATCGCCCTTCTTCTCCCAATCCACTTATTGCGAAAGACGAGGTAATCATGCACGATTCTACAATCATGCATAATGTGGTGGCGCGCCATTCGATTGTTATCATATTAATTGTTCTAGTAGGTGTTTAGGCCTTTTCATTAATTGGATGCAGTTCCGTCAGGGATGGAACTCTGGATCTTCATGGATAAGTGAAGATCGATGTGCTGTTGTACCAACTCCAAGTACTTTTCAGTAGTTAATGCATCGTCAATAAAAAATGGTATGGTACAATTGTGGTACCAATGATTCCTACAAATACGCTGACTTTCTCTAAAAACTGCGTATGCCCCTCTATCACCCAATAGAGGTTTCAGAGGTCCAATAACTGCAATTCTGCCATTTACTGAGCTATCTAAACAACATTATATTTAAACAAGGCATGGTCCCCATTAGAAAAAAAACCTGATTTGGGAATTGACGATTATTATTACATCGCTCCATCATTAAAAAACTCTACCCTGTCGAAATCATCTTACGTATCTCGTAAACTAATTGCACTTTATACGGGTGCCACTTATTTGAAGTGTTTGAAAACAGGTATCTGGCACATTATAAGCTCCAATGCGTTTCTGTAAGTTGGTTGATGAAGATTGTCCTACACAGCAATACATTCAAATATGTATCTCCCGGACGCCAAGATGACCTTTGGTATAATTGTTTCTCACAGTACTAACATTTTCAAATGGTTTTATTTTACGTACCATGTTTTTACGTTATTTTAGTTGATCATGTAATAGGTCGTTCAGGATACATATTACTAAATAATTTATAAACCACAGTTTGTGTACGAATCCTGTTTCTATAGCCAATCATCATCAAAATTTCAATTCATTCTTTTTCACTTAAATACTTCATGAAAACTTGTGACAGTAGATAAGTAAAATTGTTGTATAGCCCAACAAACGCAAATAATCAAGTGACTTCAACCCAATACAAAATCTTAGAAAGTAGAATAGGTCTCAGAAAAAGTCAGGCCAAGTAACACGAAAACAATAACAAAGTTAAGAAACAACAGAAAGTAGAATACATATCAAAAAAGAATTCTCAATCAGTGTCGGGACGAACAAATAGAAATGCTTATTAAAAATAATAAAAAACACTGGTCTCTGAACATCATCAGATGAGGGTATTGGTATACATATAGAACTGTCGATGACGTCATAACTTCAACAGTGATGGCATCCAAAACTATACGTATAACTCGTCAAGAATAGGAACAATTCTCAAAACTGTGATATCGAACCGTCCACGAGATGCGCAGTAAATAGCCTGGTCTACTCAGTCGAATTGAGACTTTTGTAGAGTAGGTAAATATCGATAAGTATGTATATATATTAAATGCGAATGTACACAGAGTTCGATCTGGCCGCTCGTAAAGTGCATCCTTTTCCTTCCGAATGCTGCCTTACTCTTTCTTCTACGAATACCTAGGGAATCTCACACTTTTTCCTATTTTTGATGAGCAGTATACGAAAAAATGTGCATCTAAAAAACAAAATCAGCGTATTTGTGATTTTTATCGAATTTTATCGAATTTCTTTCAACCCTTATGTGCTCACTGTATAATCGGTAGGTGAATGAGGATAGTAGTGAGAATATTTAAATAATAAACTATTTAAAAACTTGGTAGATAATTGGTAGATAATAAAGAAATTTTACAAGTGAAATGTAAATTTTAATAAAATGACACCATAACGGCTAATTCACTAAGGATTGTAGTGGGAAAATGTGGGACTGTTGACATCGATATTGAATACGTCTTTGCGTATTTGGGCGATTGCGTTGTCCATCTTATGCAACCACTTAGGTGGTCTTGTACAGGGTGAGCGAAACTCGATGTCTTAGCTCTATTATAAGAAAAGGAAAAACGATAGAAAAAATCTGAAAAGAGATTATTAAATTGGATTGAGCAAGGTCCATTTTAAGCAAAATTTACATATTTTTCCATATTTGAAAACTGAAGTAATGACGTCATCGAATTATTTTTTCCTAGGAACATCATCCATATTTTGGCATATTTAGAAAGAGCTAATTTTTATGAACAAATTTTATAAAGGAAGAATTTGCTATATTTTTCCGTTAAAGAATTATAAGCAAATTTGTGAAAAAAAAGTTATCAAAAATTCGCAATCGTCACGATTTAAACAAGTAGCCTTTGGATACAAATAGCAAAGTTGTATCTGTCAATAACTAAACATTATTAATTAGTATTATTTAGGGGAGTATTAATTTAACATTACAAGACACATAATATGTTACAGACAGCTATTACTTACCACAGAAAGAAACAAAGTATGTAGGCAGTCATTACAACAAACTTTCAATGTGACCACCTCCTACTTCTAAACATTTATCCAATCTTCGCCTTACTTCTCTCACTGAAGCCTTGCGAAACATTTCTCTATATAGTTCATCGCAAGCATTTCTGATTTTTTCTTTTAAATGTTCCAAGTTAGAACACCATCTGTTGGTGTTCTAACAAAGTTGTTGTTAACAAATTAACAGAAAGTTCCCCAGTAACATATAAATTCCCCACAAGAAGAAGTCTAGTGGGGTCAAGTCCGGTGATTTAAGCGCCCACTGTATCGGTCCATTTATACCTATCTAATTTTCTCCGTAAGTTTCATTTAAATATTGTTGGACAATAATTCTTGCTTTATGCGGTGAAGGGTCATGCTGGAAACACATGTTTGCTCGCAGCTGTAATAGCATATTTTCGAGAAGCACAGAAAGTTGTTCTTGAAGATATTGCAAATATCGCTCACTATTTAAAATTCCTTCGTAAAAATATGGACCAATCAAATGCCCATTAATAATACCACGCCAAACATTAATTCCGAAGTGTCCTTGGTTTTTAATCGGATTGACAAAATGTGGAATTTCAGTAGCCCAAAAATGTTTATTTTTTTTTATTGGGCTTACTGTTACTAACAAAACGGTTTTCGTGTGTCCACAACACATGCTGAAGAAACCGCCAACTTAAATTCAACCTACGACAGGCTTGTCGAATCGAATTCCTTAGATGGTCTTCAAAATGCTGCAAAACAGTGGCAACAGTATTGTCAGTAACAATTTTTCTTCCCTTTCGAGAAGAAAATGCCTGGTTATTTGCACGTAAATTGCATTCCAATCGTGCAAATATTTTTAAGTTTGGAATAACACGCTCAGGGTATCTCTGGGGGTATAACTGAACTGCTCTTCTAGAGTTCTTTTGAGATTCCCCGTAAACTAATAACATATCTTTTCGTTATGTGTGAACATTTTTCAAAGTTAAATGACAACAAAACAATATTCGTTAGCCACTAGATTAATTATTGACAAATGCGACTTTGCTATTTGTTTCCAAAGGCTACTTGTTTAAATCGTGACGATTGCGAATTTGTGATAATATTTTTTTTTCACAAATTTGCTTATAATTGTTTAACGGAAAAAAAATAGCAAATTTATTTCTTTACAAAATTTGTTCATAAAAATTAGCTCATTTTAAATATGCCATAATATAGGTATGTTTTTGAGAAAAGAAATTTATGACGTCATTACTTCAGTTTCCAAATATGGAAAAATATGCAGATTCGGCTTAAAATGGATCTTGCTCAATCCCATTTAAGAACTTCTTTTCAGATTTTTTTCTATCGTTTTTCCTTTTCTTATAATAGATGTTTCCACCATACAAAGTACGGCGGTTGTAAGGCGCTGCACTGTACAGTCTTGGCTTTATTACCAAATGAAATTACTGCCCACTTTTATGGTTAAATTTTAAATTGAATAATTTTTGTAAGACTGGCTTTGTTAAAGTTTTTGTTTCTTTAATTTAGTTAGCCATAAAGGAATTAATTCAGTGTGACCAGCAAATAGTCAACTTTTGTGGTTTTTTATTTAAATATGCTTTTATGAACATTTTATTGGATACCTTTCAATAAGATTGGCATAACGTTTAGAAACTCCATATTTTAATTTGAATACCAAGCGACAATTGAGGATTGAAAGTTTGGGAATCTACGAACGTAGATATTCGAAAGCGCGTAGTGAGTAATGAATATTTCCAGAGGCCTAATAAACAAGACTGTTTTCTAACAGAATTTGTCTTGTATTATTAAACATATGTGGCTTAAACTTTAAACTGGACTATAAAAAACTATTTAAATATATATTAAGTTTATTACTTCTATCAATTCTATCCATTTTGTATTTCGAAATTATTCATTAAATATTATGAAAAACTAACTCTGTAAATAAGTCCGTAAAGAAAAAAATATTACGTAAACGCAATGATTTGATATAGTATTTACCTTATATTGAGTATTACGCCCTGGTTTCAAAAACGGAGCTCTCATTCCAACAACTTCACTTTTGGAAATATTAGAGAAATGTTTCAATATATCCCTCATTCCTACCATCTCACCTACCCATTCTTCATAACCCTTATCTTCCAATCCATTTTGCAACCTTAAAAAATAAACAAAAACGATTAATGTCTAGATCTCTATGTCATAAAGGTAAGTTTCATCAGAAGCAGAAAAGAGTTTATTTTTATATACGCAATGTGGTAACGTAATTTTACTCGCGACATTAAATATATCGAGTAAAATTAGAAAAAGAAGTCTATGATTATTTTATTTTACTCAATAATATGTGTTGTCAACAACTAAGATTTCTAAACATCACGCACATGATTAAACTGAAGAAATAGATAGAGAAATAGAAAAGCTAACAACTGATTTTAGAAGGAGATCCAAGTTTTGTCAAAATATAATTTTCTTTATTTCGCCAGTAACAAACTATCGTAGTATTAAATAATTTGTTAATGGCGTTGTGGTATAATAATGATAAGAAGAAACTGGTGGAAAATAGTGACAGACATATAACTGAAGATAATATCTATACTTACGAAATTGTTTCTGTTGCCATTTCATGACCTTCACTAGCCAACTCCTGGATCATATGATAGTTGCTATATTCATGAGATATAAAGAACGTTCCTTTAATCTCACATCCATTAGGATTAAGGCGTTTGTGGTTAAATACTTTTCTATAGTGATCGTAATTGTTTAAGTTTATAGCCCCATCAAATGTTAGAAGAATCATTTGCGGCGTCTAAAATATAAAAAGTAGATCATGAAATAATTTGATTCAGGTTTTAAATATGTTATTATAATTCGTATACCATTATTAAGCATAAAAATAAAAATAATCATATATAACAGTTTACTAATACATCCTTAATTATAATAAATAAGTATCTAATGTAGTTGACGTGGAGTTGATTTTAAAATTTATTTACATGAATGCTACTGGTATTGAGGAAAAATGTAGATGAAAAGTCTCATCTTTTTTTCTTAAATAGTGAAATTGACAAGCAACTGTAATTTTTGTCCAATAGAATTATAAAGTACAGCTGCGTTATATGTAAATACCTCCGTTTACATTATATTATGCATTAATATTAATAGACGATATTTCAAAATGTTATGTCAATCAGAGAGCAACCCGCTTAAACTTTGCATTAGTTCCTTCAACAAAGTTAAAATTCATGTTTATTAAATGAAATGTACTTGAAATATATGCCAAAGAGATATGAGGTTTAAGAAATAAATATAATTCCAAATATTTACCACCAGAACACATAATTTAACCCACAATTGTTCTTTATTACTATCAACCAAAAAACTAAATAAATAAATAAACCTTATACAGATACTTTTTTTGTATTCTCTAAACAATTAGTTGACTAATAATAGAAACAATAAGAGAGCCCGTAACCTATACCCGGATAAAATGTGGATATTCAATCAACTTTGTTCTTAGTTTTTATTTAAATAGTGAAGATTTAACACTGAAGCAGAGTTGAACAGAAAATTTAATAATATGATTTATGTTATAAATTCCGATTTGTGTTATTAATTGACTACAATTTAGGACATATCTAACATTTATGTGCCATTCATCATACAGCAACCATACATTTATGTCATCTGTATAGAACTCAGACTAACAATTTGTCAAACACTAGCAAAAGTCAACAATACATATTAAAAAAAAAATAAAGACCTTACAATTACTATAGACTATGAGACATCAGATTCAAGGACTTTGAATGTAGACATAGAATATTTATTAACCATTAGGCTCTGTCTGCTATTAGCATATGATATTAAACGGTGAATAATAATATCAAACAACCATCAAACAGTGGTCAAATGTAAGGTTATTATTGGAGACTTAGGTGAATGTAGCAATCTCTCTATATATTTTTTCATAGTAACATACTTAGATTAACATTTTTAGATAAACAATGTCTATATCTATTATGTAATATTTTATAATGTCGTAATGGCTTCTATGTGACTATTACTGTAACCATTTTTTTTAATTAAATTTTTTTTTTCAAAAATAGAATGATCAAACGAACACAAGAAAATACCCATATGTTATTATTATTATGATTTCTCACAGTTTGCAAGCCATAACCATTATTATAATTCTTTTAATAACCGCTATCTTTGCAAAGAGAAAAATTTTTGTGTTTTTAAAAAATTGGGTTTTTAAATTAAACTCTATATATACAACTTCCTATAATTAATAATCAATAAGATGAATATAATTAGGCATACCTACATACACATTAATTTTTTTAAATAAAAAAAAAATGGTGTGCCTCAACTTTATAAGCACACAATTGAAGTGAAACTTTTGAAGGAGATATTAGGAATTTAGTTTCAAAGTAATTATTAGAGTTGTGTTTTATAATATTATTCATTTATCATAATCATCATCATTTTCTTTTATAAATGCCACAAGTGGCTTATGATAACTAAAATGCGATACAAATATTCGCGTTTCTACTGTGTGTAAATATCGACTAAAAATATGTCTATCGTTATTCCATGTTTTGTTGATGTCGCATGATCACTAGATATTATCAGATAAAATTTTTCTCTCAAAAAAGGTATAAGAGGGGCTGATGATTCTGCGGCAAAATTTATATTGAAGTCTTCCCCAAGAATCATCGGAATTTTTTCAAAACCTAAATTAAGGATTGTAGCTACTTCTGATGAATATGGAAGTAGCTTTGGGTGGAGAAACGAAATTATTTTTAATAGATTGATTTGGAGACATATAACGGTTACCAACAACACCTCTTCACGTGATCTGTGCTACATAATGCACAGCCACTCATTCCTTACACAACGAACGCACAAGCCTATGCGTATCCCCTCTATACTCCTCACGCGTCGTCACTCCAGTTCATTCGCATGCACTGCGTATATTCCTCCAGGGGATAAGGTGTTTCATTTTGAATTCCGTTTCAGTTTTCCGGACTCCCTACCTCGCTACAGAAGTTTCACTTCAAAAAAATTAAGACCAAAAAACGTTCACTCCATATTATATATGTCAATATGTTATCTCATATAGGTATTATGAAGAAACAAATATGAAAACGACAGTTTTACTAATTTACACTCTTAAACAATTAGTCACACCTATCTAGATACTGGTAGAACAATTGTCAAAATCAAAATTAGTGTGTTACTCTTAGTATTATATTGCATCAATAAATTGCATTTCTACATCCACTTTTTGCGTATTGTTCGACTATTAGTTGAACGCAAGCAATATTACACTACCAATCCATATACATTTTCAATTACACGTTGCAACTTACCTGTTCCGGATCTATATTTCCAGGAATTATCGTTCCATCTTTGGAACAAAAGCAATAGGGAAGTTGGCATTCTGCTGTATCACATCTCACTGCCAAATCTGTGGGCGGTTCCGTTACAGGCCCTGGAGCTAAACATTACTTTTTTATTGTTATTGTTATAATCATACCATACTAGTTATAAGAGTAGTCTTCATAAACAAAATTGCTCAATATCTTCTTTACATATGTTTTAAGGCTTATATCTTATACCTTAAACTAGATCACTAAGTATTTAGAACAGTCAGAAACGAAACTTGACATCCTGAAAGTTATGAGATTATGGCGATTTATAGCTACTTACAATTTTAAAAAGGTTTAGTTTTTACTATTATTATGTGACTAATACATAAGTCACATTGTATACATTTTGTACTTTAAGAAAATATGCATATTTAACCTCCATTTTATCGAATATAAACTCCTGAACACAAGTAACGCATCAGTGAACTTTTCACATTATCACCTTTATGTTTTCGACGTAAGATTTAAATCATAGTACCTAAGTGATATTATAATTGAATGATTTCAACTAATGTTTAATAAATCAGAATGGTATTATCGGTAGAAACATGAATAAATAACAAAAAGAAATAATAATGTCAAATGCAATGAAAACAGTGTTAATGAAAAATTTTAGAAAAAAAATTGGAGCTGAAATTAAGTCGTAAGAATTTGAATTCAGTAGCGTAAGCTGGATATTATTAATGCTTCCATTCGACTGGATATGCTATTAATCAAGTAATGAATGGTTACATGAGGAATATTCTCCCATTCGACAAGAATGATTTGTCGAGTTCTCTAACAGTCATTGGGGGAGGTATGTGGCGCCTAAATCATCGTTTCTTGATGTCCACAGTTGGAATAATCACAAAACAAAAGTAATGCAGTACCTCTCTAGTAATCTGGGGCTGATTAGCCGTTATCTTGCATAAAAATAAAATTGTCCCAGAGAAACGGTGCAAATGACATCACATGTTCTTATACGATGTTTTCTATGTGGAAATGTACATTCATAGATCTCTTCCATATAGAAACCAAATCCGTTTGATCATCGAAACAAATTCGTCCCCAGAACAGTACTGATTCACCAATAAATAGGATTCTCGGAGATATATTACAGGCAGCAAACCTTTCTCCTGGCCTCCTCCAGACTTGATGACTTATTCTTGTCTCGTTTTAAAACAAAAGTCGTGTCCACTCGTCAACGGTTCAATTTACGTGTTCTGTTGCAAAACGTAGTCTAGTAACTATATGTTCTCTAGTAATCAGTGGTGTAATTGTTGGTCTTCTACTGTCCGATCCTCCTTCGTTAAACCTTCTCCTGACCGTTCGTCTAGAAATTGCTACAATTCCAGCTGCTGCTAGGGCCCTGCTTAGCTCTAAACTAGTAAAATATCTGTTTCTTAAGGCAACTTGCATAAGATATCGCTCATTTCTTGCAGCTTTAGACCTCCTACGGCTTTATCCTGGAGTTCTACAATAACTTCCAAGTTCATTGAAATGTTTAACTGTTCGATTAATTGTTGATTGTCTAACTCCTAATAAATTAGCAATACATCGCTGGGTACATCCCTTGTTAAAAATAGTTACCGCTTTCACTGCTTCATATTCTCTCAAGTTGCATGGACGATTCACTTTAAGTGTATTGGAAAAAGTATTTCATTCACTTTATCGCATTAATTATTATAAAATATATATCACTAGTGTAACAGAATATATTGCTTTTTACAAATCATTTGAAACAGCGTTAAATGTATTATTAACAAACAATTATAAAATGGTACTTTACATCTGCCAAGCACTTGCAATTGTTTATCAGCAGTGACTTAGAATTTCGAAAAATTATAAGAAATAATGAAAATTTTTGTTGATGCATTAATTTTGTCCAGGAATATATTACAATGTAATTTTGTAAAATCTGGCATAAATTCCTTTATTTGAAGAATTTATAGGCTTGTACTACCAAAAGAAAAGTATTTTGAGATAATTAAGAGAAATTGAAAAAACTCAATTCCCGGAATTTATTATCCGGAATATTTTACACTGAACATTTATATTCATAAATCAGATGATTTTAATTATCTTTATCCTTGGTATTATTAAAATGGGCATCAATAATATCACCACCTTTTATACTTTTATAACATTTTTATGTAAAAAATTATAAAACTTTCATTACTGAAATCTATAATACATATTTAAAAAGGTCAAGAATTTTGAAGAACAGTAAAGACAACAGCCATTTTTAAAATTTAGTCTCATGTCAAAGTAGTCCTTTTTAATATTCCCATCTACACCAAATCGAAAATATCCGTAAAAAAACTACAGCTGTTTTAATTTTGAGTTACGGTATTTTAAATCAACAATTTAAGGAACACATTTGTACAGTTATTTTTAAAATTATATCATGTACAGAAAACATGTTATATTTATTTGTTAAGTCGAAAGACTTGTGCAGGGATTGAACTTTTAACATCTACGTGCCAATTTTTTCAATGAAATATTTAATTTAGCCTTGACGTGCCAACAGGCAATATTAGCTTAGTGATTAGTAGGAAAAAATATTAAAATTAAAGTACTTCTACATTAAAATTTTTTATTGGCAACCAGAATTAATGTTATTTCTGCTATTGCAAATTAGATGCCAAATAATTTATACCAGATTCATACTTTGTAACATTTAGCAGAATGCAAACTGAACTGGATAAACTACTCAGCTGACAAACGGTTTCTAAACAAGTCTTTAATTTCATTCATTTCTAAAAATAGCGACTAGAAATGATGAAGACGTAGATAGACGAGAATATTGTCAAAATAGTAAACTCCAACTTCTTTAGACAGCTATACGTATCTGGAACTGAATTCCAAGTTTCTATAATTTTATTATTGGCATTTATGCTTATAATGCCTGATAGTATTTCTGTTTAGATAAATCCCAACTCTTCCCTTATTTTGATACATTTTTTTGTTGAGTCATATTGAACTAGACTGAAAATCAATCAGCTGCTTATCAATTCCTTCAATTTCCAAACAATCAAGTTTCGACAAATTCAGTTTATCAAGTGGAGTCATCAGGGCACATAATAAATTTGACTGTTTCCAATAACTGTTTAAAATATGAAACCTCCATGAAAACTCGTTGATTGAATAATTTATTACAAAAAAAAAATTATTCAGTGCCTTTTCCTTGGTCTGGTTTTTCGTATAAATCTAAATCGCTGTTGATTTTTTTTTAAGTTTGTGAAATACTTCTAATTTTTGGAAACAATATTTTTACTGAATACTTTAACTTTTTTAGTTTAGATTCAAAAGCTCGAATGAGATCTATCATAACGATAACTGTTTTGTTTGTACCTTGAAGCTTTACATTCAAATCATTAAAATACTGGCACAAGTCCGTAAAAAACATTAATTTTACAAGCCACGTAACAATTTTTCTCTCATTTTGTAAACACAGTCTGATTTCTTCCAAGCAACAAATCTTTGAAGTTCTTTATCGCGGTTTAACTATAATTTGTATAATGTATTCGCCTGTATCAATTTAGTGACGACGCAAGGATCAAATGGTACACCACTCGCAATTGTTACTAATATGAACTCACGTCTTAGCTTTATTGTATAATTTCATTCATTTGCGTCTCAATATTTCTGTAAAATTTATTTCATTTTTGTTTCATTTATTTTTACTTTTCCGCGTTCAACTATACTAGTGGAAATGTAATGTAATCGTGTAAAGAAAAATGGAAAAAAAAATTTTTCGTTTATTTTTCGTTTTTTGGCCTAAAAACCAAAATAAAATGTTTTTTAAAAATGTTTGCTGTGTGTGTGTCGTTGTAGTCGGCATTAAAATTTCTTCTTAGCACGATAACTCAACTAAATCGTGTCAGATTGATCGGGTTTTGACTGATTCTGATCGGGGACGTTTCCCAGATGACACCTATTGACTTTGAGGTGGATAGGACACACCCCACCCTGTCCATGGGTCTATTTGAGAAATTTATTTTGTTAGCACGATAACTCAACTAAATCGTGTCCAATCGATCGGGTTTTGACTAATTCTGATCGAGAACGTCTCCCAGACGACACCTTTTGATTTTGAGGTGGATAGGACATACCCCACCCTGTCCATGGGTCATGAGAAAGCACGACGGTGGACTACTTGAATTTTTTTTTTTTTTTAACACGATAACTCAACTAAATCATGTCGGATCGATCCGGTTTTGACTGATTCTGATTGGGAACGTCTCCCAGACGACACCTATTCCTTTTGAGGTGGATAGAACACACTCTACCATGTTCATGGGTCATGAGAAAGCACAGTGGTGGACTATTTGAGAACATTTTTTGTAAATCGTGTCGGATCGATCGGGTTTCGACTGATTCTGATTAGAAACGTCTACCAGACGACATCTATTGATTTTGAGGTGGATATGACACATCCCACCCTGTTCATAGGTCATGAGAAAGCACGATGATTGACTATTTGAAAAAAGTAAAACTGTCGTCTAAAACACATATTCTGCATTTATGTGTTGGTTTATTTTTTCTCGGCCACTCAGTTTCGAGAGAGATGTTTTACGTGCGGAAAAGTCCGTTTTAAAACTGTTTATTGTTGAATTTATTTCATTTATTTTGATGGAAATATGACTTCCATTGAATATTTTTGCAGAGAACCTTTTTATTACTCTGTCATAGGTTGACGGATTTGTATTGTACTAACTGTTATCCTAAAATGTATTTTCGGCACAACACTGTTCAAAAATGTCAGTTGATTGATTCGTACGATTGTTACCTGTGACGCACATGCAAAGAATCATTATACAAACCATAGTAAATATTGTTATACATCAGTTAGCCATTTACATCGAGTTGACTTCATCTAACAAAGCGTCACTCTTTCGTTTATTTAAAACTTTGCACTTCAATTCCTCAATTAATGCCGCGCCCACAATTTCTTGTCGCGTACCGTAGGTTCGCCATCCCTGTATGTACTAATGTTTTTTTAATCGTTTATAGTCCATATATTAATTGTAAGGTTGCAACGTTAGTAGTTGTTCGCGATATGTAGTCTTTTGCTATCGCCGAACATTATTCTTTGGAAATACATACTTATGAATCTACTTAAATCAATTCACCATTAAAGCATACTTTTATTCCGATGCCTAAAGATCTAAATGAAAACATTAAAAAGAATGTTTCTGTTTATTTTTTTATTTCGATTGTATTGTTCATTAACTGTTAAAATTAAACAAAGAAATCAACTTACTTGTTGCGATTGGCCCACATCTAGCTTCATTTTTAAATGTACAAAATTTCGAAATATCATCGAAATAAAGCCCAGAGGGACACCTGTTTACGTATGGAAATCCATCTACACACTGAAAAATTAAGTCAAGTTATTAATTATTATATTATTATTATCGTTGATTGTTTATTTATTGTTCAATCATGCGGGTGACCGTATTACTTATTACATAATAAATACATTATAGAAAAACCAAATAACATAGAAATTTGCACACCAAATGAACTCAATCATAATTTAATCTAATAACTTAAAATACTTAAAATTACTATATAAAGTAAAATAAATCCCAAATAGGGTATAGAATATAGAGCAGGGGTCAGCAATTAATTTCAAGTGAGGTCTAGATAATTATAATGTTTCAATCGAGAGTCCAGAAAAAAAATTAAAAGCAAATTTGTATTCCAAAAGAGTAACGTGGTCAATAAAAAATATCTACAATAATTATTATTTTCATGTTAATTAAAGAAGCCGCAATAGAATATAATTAAATATTGCTCGTATTAATTAATTTACTTATCTACTAAATTAATGCGAAAAATGACACTTCCGGTCCTGAGTTAATTTTTTTTTATTTTAGTTCTCGCGTAGACGAACTATTGCGCAGAGCGTCTTTTAGACGAGCTTCGGTAATCCTCGACCGATATTTATTTTTAAGAAGTTTATTTTGGAAAAGGAGCTCCTCTCACATATGTACGTGGACCCAAATATGGTAATTAGATTGATAGCTAGTTTTTTACAATTTGCGTACTTATCCGAAACATGTCCACTCCAAAACTTTTTGATGGATGTAGATTTATACATTTGCAAAAAAATCTTCTTGCAGGTCTATTATTTCCATTTTAATTTGAGGCTTTGAAAGACTGAACATATTCACAGCTACATCAGTCCATTTTCCGGTTGGAGTCCAAAAGACGATTTTAAAAACATCGACAGTTTTCCAATCTCTGCATAGTCTTGGAATCTTGCTGCAAATTCTTTCTCAAGATGAGATCGAAAACTTGAAAATACTACAGTATCTATAACAGATGTATTCTTTCTATGTATTGTCAAGAATTGTTGCAAAATGAATGAGTTCTTTATTTTCAATGTCATGTTTAAAAATCGCAAATGTCGGCGAAAAGCAGTTATATTTTGAATCAGACTCTTTTCCCTGTAACTCAGTGTTAAGAGCATTTAAATACTTAAGAATGTCTTTTAGAAAAGCCACATGTAACCTACTGCTCTCATTTTCAAGGAAATTTAAATTCTTCCTTGCTTCCTCGGTATTTAAGTTTCCCAAAAATGCGATCACTTCTTTTAATAGCTAAAAACGTTCGATTACTTAATCCTTACTT
Source organism: Rosalia funebris (assembly GCA_037954035.1). Taxonomy (NCBI): domain Eukaryota; kingdom Metazoa; phylum Arthropoda; class Insecta; order Coleoptera; family Cerambycidae; genus Rosalia; species Rosalia funebris. The sequence continues at coordinate 34,805,200 of JAZFAV010000002.1, forward strand.
AGCCAACGAACATTGTTATGTTGCAGTAGGTTAGAATACGCCGAGTCACATTCAGACAGAAACTCTTTAAACTGTCTATGCGGAAGAGCAGAGCGAGACCTCATAAAATTAATCAACTTGAACAAATTATCCATCGTGTTCTTCAGTATAGTACTGAGTTTACCGCAAAGGGTTGTCTGGTGAATTATGCAGTAATAAGATAGTAACTCGGCTTTTTTCCCCGATTCTCTTTACTAGCCCCTTTTCCTTACCTACCATCGCTGGAACACTGTCAGTCGAAAGGAAACATTTTATCATAACTAGTATTTGATTGTGTCATGAAATCATTAAAAGTCTGGAACAAGTCGTCTCCACAAGTCTTGCCTTTAAAAGTCAATGTTGCTAATAACTGTTCTATAAATACTTTACTTTGAATGTCGAAGATTCGCACGAAAATGGACATTTGTTCAGCATCAGCAATATCGCAAGATTCATAAAGTACAAGGGCGTAACTGGGTGCATTTTGCAAAAGTTCGAATAAGCTGCTTTTATTTTCTGCAGCCAAAATTTCTGTTCTTCTTGTATTGCTTCTTGCCGATAATGGAATACCTTGAATAGCAGCAGCAATGTCCTTCTTTTCTTCAAAAAGTGCTTTGTTCACTTGCAACAGACATTACGATATCCGAATCTGAAAATGTTTTTTTTATGCTTATTAAGTATCCAACACACACAAGGCCGCTTCTGCTGATTTTTCCTATTGGCTCATGCACGGATGCCCATGGTAGAAATAGATAAAAAGGTAGAGGGTCCAGTTTTATATCCTCCGCGGTCCGCCAATTGCCGAACCCTGATATAGAGTATAGAAAAGCTGATTATAGCATGTGTTTTATTATTTACAAATTATGTGCAAATTCCTTCAACGTTTTAAAAAATATATAGCAAGATCAGTCCATCTAGAGACTGTTACTAGAGATACTGTGAGTTGTTTTTAATACTGGGCGTATCCAGTTGGCATAACTGTTATTTTAAATAACAAATATGTTTTTGATACAGTGAAAATCAACACTGTAAAAGCACCTGAACGATATTGTTACGAAGGCACTATTTATATTTTGAGCTTAAAAATAAAAAACATTAATTTGTCATTGAAAATTACTTTATCGTTTTTCAAAATATTCTCCTTCATTATCTATACACTTTTGCATGCGTTCGAACTATTTGTCAAAGCATTTTTTCCATTCTGCTTCAAATATCTCCCAAACATGGTTTTTGGATGCATCAATGGCTTCTTATACCGACGAAAATCGTTGTCCATGCAATTTATTTTTGGCGTTCGGGAACAAAAAGAAAGTAATTGGGTGCCAAACCAGGACTATACGGCGGATGACTCATTAATTCGATTTTTTGAGTGTTCAAACATTCGGTTGTTAGAGGATATGTGTGAGAGCTCGCATTGCCATAATGAAGAATGATCCGACGGCGCTTGTTTGTTTTCCTTATTTCACCAAAAACTTTCGGCAAACAAATGGTTGTATACCATTCAGAATTGACTGTTCAGAATTTTACGTTCCTCTAAGGCACTGTTGTCACATGACCAGTTTTTCCGAAAAAAACAGGAGACCATCTGTTTCGAGGTGCTTCAAGCGCGAACAATTTTTGTTGGATTTGGTTTATCTTGAAACATCGATACAGTCGACTGCTGTTTACTTTCCGGCTCATATGCATAGATCCATGATTCGTCACCTCTTACAATGTTATATACGTTTTTTGAAGCACCGTCGGTATTTCTTGAGTATTTGTTTGCATCAATCGACACGAGCATCTTGAAATTTTTTCAAGATGATTTCTTTTTATGTGGGATCCAACGAGATTCACATTTTTTACAGCTAAATGATCATGCAATATTATATATATGCTAGTCGAACTAATGCTCAAGGTTGCTTGAATCTCACAGTTTGTCACATGAGGATCTTGCATTATCGGTTTCTGCACAGCATCAATGTTTTCTGTCACAACAACTGATTTTGGATGACATTCACGACTTTCATTGGTGAGCGAATAGCGGCCAGCGTTTCACAGTGGCAGAGGATGGGGCTTTATCGCCAAAAGTGGAAGTAAGTTGATCGATGCACTCTTGTCTTGATAATCCACGTCGAAAGTCGTAAATCATCGCACGAAATTCATCTGGTGTGAAATGTTACTCAACAGTTGCAACTAACCAAGTTCAATAGGTCCTGTTTAACGGAAACAACAAATCAACATACTCGACTGTCATATCGGCTGAACGATCTCACTGTTGCGATAGGTGAGGATTAAGGATATATGTAATTGCTGACGAAATGGACACATGAATGAATTCTGTATAGCTTGTTTTCCAGACTATCTGTTTTCACTCTCATTCTATTTTCAATTATATCAGTATTTATATTATTACATTTTTTTTTAATAGGTAATGACCATGTTTATTATCCTTCTATTTTCTAAACTAATAATTTTAAATTTATCTCTTAGCTATATAGTGCGAATTATATTACAATTTATAAACCTGTTATGTTTTTAAAAAATAAGTATCTAAGAAACTTGTTTTGTACTTCTTCGAGAACATATTTATCTACCATATAATTCAGATTCCACACTGCGGATACATATTCAAGGTTAGGCCTTACAAACGTGTTACATAAAATCTGAGTTCTTATACATAATGAAATTTAATTTTAATTTAAGCTTAAAATATCGAGTTTGCCACATAATGAAATTTAAGTTGTGTAGTGCTTGAGAGATTACTGAATACGTAATTTACAGGAAAATTTGGAGTCATATTCCCAAGCGATTAACTTTATTAGTTCTGAATATTTCTTGATTAACCGTGTTTAGTAAATATATAGAGGCGACAGCACTCTTTTTTTTTATTGTAGATAACATATTTAGATAATATTAAATTAATATTAAACATATATCTAAAAGTTAATAATATTAGAATATATTTTATTGTGTATACTCCGATAAACATTATTAATGTCATGCTGCAAGAAATCACTTACTTGAGGACTTATAATGACTTATAATGGGTAGCAGACCATTTATAAAATAATACAAATAATGGCGGTCCTAAATTAGAATCGTGTGGAACTCTAAAGGTTACAATATGCTGATGTGGCGCATTGCCAACCTATTTAACTATAAGGAATATTTCCTGCAAAAGAAGCCGAAGTGAAACCGAGTCTATAAAACTTCTCTAAAATGACGTCATGATATACTTTGTCAAACGTCTTTTTTTAAATTAGTATAAATTATGTCAACTTAAAGATCATCTTCTATTATTAGTATTATACCATTAGAGAATATCAGTAGGTTGGTTAGAGTAAATATTTCAACAAAATCGTGCTGTTTCGTTACTAATAAATTTTTATATAAAAAAATCTGTTGAAATATCTTCCCTATGATACATAATACAGCTATTGGTCTATAGTTGTTAATGATTGCAGTATATCAATTTTGGAATAGTTTGTATAGGACCAATGTTTTCTTCTACGTCTTTGGAACCCCATTATTTTTAATATTCCATTAAAAATATGTAACAGCGTATTTTGTAAACAATCTGCACATAAGTAGGAAATGACATAAGTAGAAAAGCTGTCAATGTCTGCTGATTTTGTTTTTTTGTTTAATTTTTTTTTTTTTTTTTTTGGGGGGATTTCTTTAGATTGTTCTACAGTGATGCGGTGCTAGATTGCATGTATTACCTCGAACCATACTATTTTCTATACTAATAAGCCTTGTGTTCATTACACACCTACCTACACACCTTCCGAATGAAAACATTTAAAAAAACTTTCAGCTGCTGTCCCTGTCTGTACACATACATACATAATTTATTTTAATATAAATTAATCTAAAATTTTTCTGGAAACATCTACCTGAAATTCATAATTTCACTTCCTAGTGGACTTTCAGCTAAATGTTTTATCTATGTATATCTATCTAGATATCCATTGTTCGTTATGTTCAGCAAAATCACCAACTACACATATATTTTTTTATTATCAAGACAAGAATTCTCCCAAAAACGCATAGAAATAATAATAATCCTCGTGTTACAATATTGGAGGCACGTTATCGTTATTATTTTATCGTCATCGTTATCATCATCGTTGTCGTCGTCATCGTCGTCATCGTCATCGATATCATATTATAATCGTCAGCTTTATCGTTAGTCAGACATGCTAGTACTTATTAATTTCCCTTTCTTATTTTTATTGGAGGTTATGGTCATTCGAGTGGGTGCGTTGTTATGTGTAAACACATTGTTATGTGTTATGTCTAGTCGATTACTGGCTACTGATTTATCAGTTACTATCATTGGATACTAATAAAGTAAAATTTGTTCTTTAACATAAAAAATGTATCTAATAACAACACTAATTGTTATTATTGGTATTCTTATAAATAAACCATTTTTTCTCAATCTTGGCATTCTAATATAGTATTCAACCCCAAAAGCATCAATCTGTTTATTGCAATGGCTCCTATTAACAGTATCACCAACTACATGTATCGTATTATAGATAGGGCCTGGGGATTAGAGTCAGATTCATCATCATCTGGGACACATACCTTGTGCGATTTTCAGGCTTTTTACGGTCTTCATGAATTTACATCTGAATTTCGTTGTGAGCATTTTACTTATTTTTCTGTCCATATATTTTATTTCGGTATCTCCAGTCTATTTATACACGTCATTAATTAGGTATTAATACACGTTCTGCTGTTCTAAATTTTTGATGTCATTCATTTGCTAAACGATACGCTATCGATATCAAATACGGTTTTACCTTTAAATATTATGGTAATGCATTTATCCAAGTCAAACTTTATTCTAATTTTACTTTGACACATCTTACTCGGAATATGATGTGGATAGCTTCCTTCATTTGTTCATCGTTTTTTAGAAAATTATTAATATAAGTAATCATTCATGTACGACAAACGCCTGATATTATGGTCTTATTAATCTTGTATCTTAAACCCTATATGTTTATATTTCACAAAAGGATTAGACTAGATACAACAGACTAGTGTAACAGTGGATGTAAGTGATTCCACCCTTGATTGCAATTCGACCTGTTTGAATGATATAATTCTGTTGTAGAGATACAATTAAGTTTTTATGCTAATCTACGAGGTGAGTGAAAGCCATTCTATACTCTCTACCCGATGTACGCCATGCTCTTTCATTCGCTATTTTATGTCTTTACGTTCTTTGCTGTTTTCTTTTATCCTTTTTCGTCTGACAGGACGCTGTTTATTATCAGGTAGTCGAACAACTTCTCCCGATATTTTTCTGTGAAAAGTTTGTATATCATTAGTAGCCAAGTGATTGGATTATATATTGTTTTTTGTTCAGTATTAAAAGTGTAGCAGGGGTTGTTAGTCCCTATGAATGGTAGTGTGGGTACGCCACCACAAGGCACTACACTCATATAAGGTAATAGCACTATATTACACAGATGACAGTAGAGAACACAGACCCTTTCAAGAGAGGAGGAGGAATAGCGCGGACACCGCCGCCAAAGGGCGAAACTACGCAAGAAAAAATTGAGACAATTCCACAGTCCCAAGGCAGCTCGCAGACCCCGGTGTTAGTAAAATGGAGACACACAAAGATAGTAAAAGAAAACATAGATCCCAACAGGGAAAGGTCCAGCTCAATCAGTTTACCTTTTGTAGGAAAAAGAGGGAGAGAAGAGTCCACCCAACAGGAAGAATTGAAAGAGTTTCGGAAAATACTTGCTAAACTGACTTCAGGAGCGGAGGAGCTGATAAAGTACACAAAGACAAATGTGAACACAAAGGTGGAAATTAAACAAGGTATAAAAGAAATGCAGCGACAGATCGAGATTCTGAACAGAAAAAACTTGGAATGGAGTGAACTGCCGATAGGACCGAAAGAGAAAGTACGACAAGTAACAAAGAAAATGAAAGACAGCGGTATCCAAATGGATAGCTTACCTAAGGAAACCAGATCGGTGACAATACAAGTTGATATAGAGCAAATATATAAGGAGGAAGAGCAGAGAAAACAGGAAGAAATGAGAGAGATAAAGGAAATTATAGATCAGGGAGCAAACTTTGAAAGTTTCGCCAAAATCATAGACAAAGACTGGCCGGAGGAGATATTTGAAATCACTAAGGAAGAGGAAAATCGCACATTAAACGCTGGTTTAAACGGAGATCTGGCAGTAATTGTCGACCCTAGTATGGAAACACAGGACAAAAGGATGGAAGGCATCATACTCTCTTTCCCGGAAATCTCGACACTAATGCAGGAAGGACTAGTAGAGGGCCAGGTCGAATATATACGAAACAATATGGAGACAATATCCAGTAAAGGAGGAAGAAGAGAGAGATCGAATACTCTGTTTGTCCTCCCCTATAAGACAGATGAAAACGGCATCAACGACATCCCTGCAATGTATGACCTTCTAAAAAAACTTAAGGCAGAAATGCTTATACAAAACTCAAAAGCAGTAAAGATCTTGTCCATAGTGAATCATGAAAATGACTACGTGAGGAAATGTACTGAGGCTATATTCAGAAAGACAGAGTGCAAAATAATGATAATGACAGCAAACAAGACCGATAGGTTCAAATCGGAGAAAAAACCTAGGACAACCAGAACCAAATACCCCCAAACGGATAAGATCATCATTAAATCTGAGGGAAAGTCATATGCGGAGCTATTGAGATCAGTAAAAACAAATGTAGATATCGCGGAAGTAGGAGTAACCATTAAGTCCCTAAAGAAAACAGAAAAAGGTGACCTACTACTAGAAGTGGCAGGGGGAAAGGATAAAGTTAGAACATTGAAGGAAACGATTGTAGCAAAAACAAAGGACACGGAAGTATTTGTAAAATCTAACGACGCAACCCTTCACATAACAGACATAGATGCGGACATAAATGAGGAAGAATTAAAGAAGGAAACAGTAAAGAGTGGAGTAGGCGTATCTGAGGAACAGCTGAGTGTAATATCACTCAGACCAAATCGGAGCGGAAACCAGACAGAAACGGCCAAAATGAAGAAAGATTTAGCTGCGAATTTAGCGAAAAAAGGCAGGATTAAAATTGGATGGGTGTTTTGCAGGCTTCGTCTTAGAATTAACATTATAAGATGCTACAAATGCCTGAATTTTGGTCATAGAACATCAGAGTGTACGGGTCTGGACAAAAGTGACATGTGTATAAACTGTGGTAAAAGAGGTCATAATAAAAGTAACCTACTGTACAACATGTAAGGAAGAGGGACACCGCGCAGGCACAACAGGATGCCCTCATTTCAGGAAACTCATTAAAGACCATGGGAATAACAGTAGAAAGGCAAGGAAAGAGGCCGTTCAAAAAAAAAATTATAAAAGTATTACAAACAAATCTAGGGCGCTCACGAGCTGCGCATGACATCGCGTACGCTGAGGCATGTGAAAAGAACATCGATCTTATAATAATAAGTGAGCCAAATGTCAACATGATGAGAGGTCGTGGCTACTTGTCGGACAATAGAAATGATGTCGCTGTACAACTTATAAATAAAAATATTGGTATTATCAGGGTGGAAAAAGGAGAAGGTTTTGTGAAACTTATATTCGACAATTGGCATCTTTACTGCTGCTATATATCACCAAATATTCCTCTTCAGGCTTTTAAGGACTATATAGACACTATCATGGCCCAAATTAGAGATGATGCGGTGGAGGCGATATTCGCGGGAGACCTAAACGCAAAATCTAGCCTCTGGGGATCCCCTGTTACTGATCAGAGAGGGGACTATGTGGCCGAATGGGCAGGGGAACTGGACCTGGTTATTATAAACACAGGTACAATTCCGACATTCGAAAGAGGAAATAGCAGGTCGTACATTGACGTCACTGGAGCTACCGCAAATATTTCAAGGACAATCAAAGGATGGAAAGTACTTTCAGGCGAGGTGCTAACCTTTCACCATCATATATTCTTTGAGGTAGATCACCAGAATAAAGTAGGAAAGAAGCAGCAGAATATTCAAACGCTCTTTGACGGTAATATATTCGAGGAAAAAATTAGAAGAGAAACTAGTGCTAGAGAGATAAATAACGTGGAAGACCTAGTAACAGTGATACAGAGAGCAACAAAGGAAAGCACGATTACCATACGCGATGGGGAAAGGAAAAGACCGTATTGGTGGAATATTGATATCGAAAATCAGCGTGAAAAATGCCTGAGGCTGAGAAGACGAATTACCAGAGCCAACGCAAGAAATACTCCTGGAAACGAGGAAATAACTGGTTTACAAACCCAATACAAGGAATCCAGTAAAGACCTTAAAAGGCTAATATCCCGCTCCAAAAGGGGACACTAGAAGAGCCTATGTAATGAATTGGAGAACGACGTATGGGGGTCAGGCTACAAGATAGTAATGAAACGCCTTGATAGCCATAGTTTGCCTTTCAATCTTTCCCTTGATCGAAAAACGGAAATTATCAAAACAACTTTTCCCAGATAAAGAGGATATAGGGACCAGAGGGGAAAAACTCGAGAGGTTGTCCCACTCTTCACTGCAGAAGAACTGACTAACGCGGCAGAGCAGATTAAACCTGGTAAAGCTCCTGGACCAGACAGAATACCTCCGGAGGCAGTTAAGTTAGCAGTCAAGGCAATTCCTTTCACTATAAAGGAAATTTTAAATGACTTGTTAGTAAGACAAGAGTTCCCTGAAATGTGGAAAATAGCCTCAGTCTGCCTCATATGGAAAGGAAAAGCTATTGAATGTCCCTCGTCCTTTAGACCAATTTGCATGCTCAGCATGGTCGGGAAGTACTACGAAAGACTAATTAAGGAAAGAATCGAAACGGAAATAGAAAAAAAAGGTGGGCTCTCTGACAGACAGTATGGGTTTAGAAAGGGTCGCTCTGCAATACAAGCGATAAATATGATAGTGGACTCCGCAAAAAGCACCCATAGTAGATGGTTTGCAGTAATTGCCGTGGATGTAAAGAACGCTTTTAATACAGCGACTTGGAGTAAGATAGTTGAGGAACTCCATAGTAGAGAGGTATCCCAATACCTGATAAACATCGTGGAAAGTTATTTCTCTAATAGAAACATCGTAATATCTAACTCAAAATCGATAGAGATGACAGCGGGTGATCCACAGGGATCGGTTCTGGGACCGCTCCTTTGGAACATTCTGTATGATAAGGTACTCGCAGTATCCCTCACAGAAGGAGCAACTAGCATAGCTTATGCTGACGATTTAGCTATTATGGTGGATGCGGCGGACGATCGCGAACTCGAATTCCGGGTAAACGAGTCGTTGGCAAGAATAAATTTCTGGATGAAGAAAACTGATCTGACCTTGGCCCCCCAGAAAACTGAGGCGATCATTTTGAACGGACCCCGAAAGAAAAACCATATACAGTTTGAAATCCTGGGCACAAAAATAACACCAGCCAGAGAACTGAAATATTTGGGAGTAATCTTAGACGACAGAATGACATTCGGAAACCATATCAAATATACTATCGAGAAAGCTCAAGTGAAAATGGCGGCACTAACACGGTTACTACCAAATATAGGGGGACCTAGCGGACCAAAGAGGGCAGTACTATGTGGAGTTATACAATCGGTAATCCTATACGGCGCGCCTGTGTGAAAGTTGGACTTTTTGTGACGCAGTTCTTGACAGGCCACGGGTACTTCAGATATTACACCAAAAAAATGGGAATAACGCAAGATGACAAATGTATATACTGTGGTAGTATAGATACGGCAGAACATACAATACTGATCTGCGATAGATGGTTGCAATGGAGACGGGAATTAGAAGAAGAATTGGATGACAGAATTAGTAGGGAAAATATAATCAACATGATGATTAGAAACGCAAGCAACTGGGGAAAGGTATGTCGGTTTGTTAAAAAGGTATTACAGAAGAAACGGATTGATGAGAGAAAATGAGGGATAAAGCAGGAAGAGAAAATAAAGACGGCCGGGTGGCCTGACGGTATGTCGCTTTGCGACGATTTCCAGGACTCCCATGGTGTGAGAAAAAAAAAGGGGGGGTTTTAGTCGGTTAAAGTCCGACACTACCATGACGTGATAGACACCGAGCGCATGGTGTCCATGAGGATTTCCCCCCACAAAAAAAAAAACTATATTACACAGGGTCATGCTGTTATCTTGTATGACATATTCTCTATATATCTCCTCCGCTTGATTGAATATATTTTGTTGGTATGATGTATATCAGACTACTAAGTAAGTGGTTACAAATTATTTTTATTTTACTCTGCCTGAACTACTGATCACTTTTCAAAATTTGGTAAGTTAGAATTTGATATATACAGAAAAGACATCAGTACTCTCAGATATATCCCTAATGATTAATTCATTATATTGAACACAAAATGGCGAACCTCAATTTTCTAGTCCATCGCCTACTAAGCTTCCCCCTCAACAAAGATAGGTTTGAAAAAGAAAAAGCGCTAATCAAGGATATAGCTGAGTGTAATGGATATTATGTTGATATAGTTGAAAAAATGATTAGGAAACGTAAATTTAAAGGAACACTTAGGTTATTCATGTGCCGCAACCGTGATGGTCAGGACTCACTGAGTCGCAATGATAATTTAGGTACAAATAGGATACATTATTAGTATACGATTAGTTTTAATCATCGCAAGAGGATGCCAACTATGTTGGCGAAACGCGCATCGAGCGTAGTGTATAGTGTTTTGGTGTTTGTGTGGAAAACTACGTCAGTGTTATATTCACACCAAAGGTTTCAACTCTCTCCAGTATGAATTTATATAGTTTATGTGAGTCCACTGATAAGCTACTAGAAGTTATAAGCAAGCTGATCCGTTATTCATCCAAATTATGCTGTTACATCAGTTACGTAATAATTTATATTGCTGGTTTTGAAAATTTTTCTACCTCTCTCTTCAAGTGGATGACAATTACTCCTTTTAAAATTCTGAAATAGAACGAGGGTATGTAGGATGCTTCATTTAAAAGAGTTGTAAATTCAATTTCGTTATACCTTTCTACAAAACGTAGACTGTAACATCGGTAAGTCGATAATTCGCAAAGAATACTAGGAAAAATTATTGTAATAAATTTATGTTTAACACATATAGCAAATACACTAGAGTTATGTATTAAAACAGATTTCTATTCTATTAAAAATGCTTTCGCGTATATCTATGTGCTCTAAAATTGTCAGCAATGCTCCAATAAAAACAAACAAACATTTCCAACATATTGTACACCAGCAAATAAATACCTACGAGATTATTATTTTTAGGAGTGTTTTAAAAACCTTCTAATTCTATAAGAAAATAAAAAGTGTTGATGGAAGATGTGTTTTTAATTCGCTCACATAAGTGAAACAAATTGTTTGATATTGGTTATTTAGCCGCCTGCAAGCAGTATAAAGGATATTACGTAAACATTACAAGTAAAACCACAATATTAGAATAATAGATATTTGACTTACTTGATAAAATCGTTTACAAGTAGCAGGATCCGCATAATTTCCATTTCCTGTACTCTGTGGACACTCGAATTCTTCTTTCTTTTTATCATCAGCCTTGGACTTCTTCTGATCACTTTGGCTTAGAACTGCAAAGAACTGTAGATACAGATCACATAGAAACGAACACGAACGAAATATACAAAAGACGATTTTAAAGTTAATAAAATTTAAGGAAATTAGATTATCATATCTGTTTAATATTAATATATTAACATATATTATTAAGTTAATATATATTAACAAGTTAATATATAATTCAATATAAATTATTAATTCAATAATTTAATTTAAACCGTTAATTATTTCAGTGTATCCGAAACAAATCAACGAAACATTGGCAACATCTCCATGGTTAATTTAATACCATCTTCATTATGCTCATTAAATTAACCAACAGATTTCTTTTTATTACAATTTCGTTAAAACGGCAATTGCAGACTGTTGTTAAAGCAGAAATATTGAAGTTCTGCATAAGTTAATTGTTACACTTTTATATATTTTCTATTCTTAATCGTTCTCATTCATGTTAATAATCTGCTATATTTATTTAGAACGATAATTGATTCTAAATTTTTGGATATGAAATAATTTTTATAACTAAATATGTGGCATTTCCTATTACTAAATATTTTTGATTAATAATAATTTAGATAAAGTCTAGAATAATAACAGCTTTATAAGTGTTAGTGTTAAGTTTTTATGGTACACATATCTAATTTTAATTTTTCCAAATTTGAAGTAGGAGAAATATATAAATTAAACAATAAATAAATATGCAGTATCATTCGTCAATAATTCACAAATCTAAAATGCTATTTCTCTACAATATTTATTGAATCGAATGAATGATGAAAATCGTTATCGAATGTCGTTATTGAATATCGTTAATTCATTTTACATACATTTTATTGCATACATTTGCATACATTTTTTTTACTAATTTCTATTTTTTTAAGCACATTAGACAAAACATTTGCTATCGTGGTTAATTTTCTGGTTTTATTTTAGATGATTAGGTAAAAGCTTTTGCTTAATTGCAATTTTTTAAAAGAGCTGTCATTTGTGAAGTTAAATGTAGGGTAATTACTGAATTTATTAAAGAACAAAAATATGAATATAACATTTTATTTATTCATTTATCCATAAGTATTATTCGACGTAAAATTTAGATTAATTATTAGAAGATTCCAATAATATAAAAATATCTAGAATGTTTCATTAAAAAGAACGCATCCCTTTTGTACTATTCATTTACCTGACTCAATCAATCTAAAGTAACACTAAAAGTAATTGGATTCCGTAAGTAGGTTTCATGCTGCATTTACAATCAATAACGTACCGGGTTTACTTAGCAAGTAAGTCGATATTACACCAAGAGAACAGTTTATTTCTGATAAAAAGAAATTATTATTAAAAATTAGTAAAACATGTTTTCCATTAAAAGTTCTTTTTTATTTTGTACCCTTCAGTAAGAGAAGCATGATTGAAGTAGGTACATACAATAGTATTGATTTGAGATGTGTTAACTTTTAATTTAACATAAATCTAGATACAAATCCTATCCTAATATTAGTTAACATTATGTTATGTTAACCACATTAGCATGTAAGAAATGTAAATGTAATAAATAAGAGCATTAAATCATATCTAATACATTGATCAAGATTTGATAATGTCTTCGTATTTATTATCTGTTTAGGAGGAGTTTATATTTATTTCGCCATAACCAAAAGCAATATTTGTTATACACGTAATCTATTATCAATAATTAATTTCGGTATAATGTTTAATAATGCTAATAATAATATTTAATAATACCTTATTAATCATGAGTAATAATAGATATATGAATTATTAAAAATAAAATATAATAACTAATAACTTTATATAAAATATATCCATTTCTGTATGCAGGTGAAACCTGATTTTGTATAAGGTATTTTAGGTGTGTTGTTTTGGAGTTATATATAATATATTTATTATAATACGTTTTCGGTGGATTTACTTTGCTACAAATCTTGATTTCCGCAAAATGACCTATATTGATTACATCTTGTGTACTGTTATATACATATTTACATAAAATGATTTGATAAAATGAGTTATTATTTATGGTTTCAATAAAATAAAATCGGTTTTATTTTATTGAAATAAATTTAATAAAATATATTAGAATAATAATTTAATAAAATATATCTAGGTCATCAGAATCTGCGATTCCAATGGTTATATTGATGAGATCAAATTTACAAATTCTGTAATAATATTACTAATAAACTTTTTAATCTTAAAAGAGGCATCCCGTACATTTTTACTTTTTCTAATTTGTGAATACAAAAAATTGGAAAATTCAAGTTAAATTCTTAAATCCAAATGCAGTCTTTCTTTTCTTACCTTTGATATAAAATTTTATTAGAATAAAATTTTATATTTTGAAAATCCTTGTATCATAATCATTACCATATTATACAAATACATTATTTTCACAAAACTGTTTCATGAATATTTCCTGTCATAAATGTTCATTGATGGCCAGGTACATAAGATATATTTAATAGGAAATCTAAATATTTAAAAAACACTTTCTACATAAATTATAAACTTCTATCAATACCTCCACGTAAATCTCAATAAAATATTTTATGCCTTTACATTTAAAATTTTAAGAACACAAATTAGTATAAGACATATCTTTGTAGTATTTTTTCCCAATGTAATTTTCAAAATTCATAAAAAAGGTGTAAAAGCAAACGTGTTGAAAACGTGTTGTGAAATTATCGTTTGGTACACTATTGAATATTTATGATAATTTTTAATAGTTGGACATTTCAACTTACCTTACTATATACCTATATAACTAAATATCATAAACAAATACTTATATTACAATTTCTTTTTGTAATTAAATGTCTGATTGAATAGTACATTTTTAGTTTCTGTTTATTGGTTTTTGTTAATAAATTATTGATACTGAAAACATATTTGAATCATAAACATATTACTTATTTCATATCATTATAAATGTATTATTTTATTTTCTCAATATGTTTAAGAATTAATATTAACAAACGAACATGGAAGTCAGTGAAATCATATATTTAATGGCACCCTTGTAAATATTATAAAGTTGTACACGAGTTTCAAAAAAATATTGTAGGATACATAATGGCCAGAGTCGATATTATTGTTATATGAATGACAATGCATATGTGAATAAATTTCTGTGGAAAAATTTCTATTAATATAATCTGCACGTAAAATTTTATAAATATCCATTGTCTCCGTTCTTATAACATTTTTTATTAAGTGAATATGTGGTAAGATCTTTTATTAAGGAAGTATCCAATATTTTATATTTAAGATATATTCACTATTATATTGCGCAATAATTAGTTTGCTAAATATATTTGCCTCAGAATTTCATAGCATTATTGCGTATTTTCACTTTCATAATCAATTTTGTTTCTTTAAAATGCCTAATAACACATTGAGGGACAGTCTGACCATATTTCGTAAAAATTAATACTCACCAGATGAACTTAAACTAAGTACACTTATTAACACTAAATTAAAATAAATATTTCGCCGCAATATCGCCATAATTCTTCTTGTAAAGTATATGTACGTTATTCACTGACCACAAATACTTGTCGACAACTGCACTTTCCTCTTCTTCAATTGCCTCCTTTGTTGGTCACTCATTGGCTATACCACTTTCTTCCCATAACGATTAGGCCAAGGAGATATACCGGTTTATATCAAATTCTGGCTAAGTTTGACAGACAGGTTTAATTGACATTATATTACATCTAATTAATAATATTAAAACAAAATAGTACGAGTTACATATAATCTACTGTAATGTATTATTAATATATACCCTAAGTGATAATATAAAATATATTTAAAATAATATTATAATAAATTAATACATAATTAAATTGAAAATCAGTAACTATTAATTAGTATCATACATACTAACTGTAAATATACAGGATGTTCCAATATTTCGTGTACATGGAACTTCTACATCTCTATTTACTAAACGGTGGTTTCCTGTGTGTCACGAAATTTTTAGGTCGATGTACGAAATGCTTTTCGTTCGAATTTCATATTGAACAATCAAATTTTGTCAAAATGCCATGTCGGCATTTTGGCAAAATCAAAATAGAAAATCGACCCTTGCGAACCACGTGGTAACTTTTGTTTTTTTGATCTGAAGCCTCTGGAGGCATGCTCCGGAGATGCCTTCGATATGAGCGAGGGGGCGGCGCAATATTATTGCGATCTGCTTACTCATACTTAAACTAAACGTCTGTCTATACAAAATTGCTTCGTTTAGCCGTTAGAGGACAACAAAAAATTTTTATCGTAAATATATCTCATTTCTTAATTATTCATCTGTTGTAAAACTTTAATAATCAAAGCTGTTTTATTATTATCATTATACTTAATTTATTTCACTTCAAAAATAGAAATAACAGATTCTAATTTACAGAAATATATATGACATATTTTACGTATAACAAGTAGAACGACAATGCCAATGTATTGTAAACTACAAAACAACAAAAATCACAGTTTAAAATTGTAGCATTAGTTTGAACTGGCATGTTGGCCTACTATAGTTTTCATCAAATAAAAGTAAAATGGTACGTACAAATAAAAACCATGATTTTTACATCTGAATATTAAAAATGAAGCATATCGAACAGTTTTATGAAAAAGTCGTCAGACAATTCTGTAAATTAGAATCTGTTATTTAGAATTTTGAAGCGAAATAAATGAAGTTTTGTTACAATTGCAAAATGCATTATTGATGATAATATTGATAATAAAACAATTAATTAAACTAAAACCATTTTGACTAATATTCTACGAGAGAAAAAAAAATAAAAAGTAAATTATTGCTCTCTAGCTGCTAAACGAAGCATCTTGGTAGAGGTAAGTTTAGTAAAACCGATTTATTTTAACCTTAAGAGTATCCACATATTCTTAAGGTTAAAATCATATCCATTAGGCTAGCTAACATTAAGGTTAACTGGCCTAATTATGAAATATTGGGTCATCTTGAATACAGGTTGTAATAAAAAAAGTGGGCCGTTACTTCGGGAACGCATTCTACCCAACAAAGTATAGATAATAGTTCATATAAACATATGTCCAAAAATGAGTATTTTCATATTGTCATATTTATATAGCATTAAGGCAATTTATAATGAATTATTTTAATAAAAACTCAAGTATGCTTCTATCTAACACACACATTTTTTTCAGCGTTCCATAATAAAAAAATAACAAAGTCAAGTATGTTATATCAAAATGATCCATGTTATATGATGTTATATCAACATGATATTGTTAACGTTACTTACCATTATTTCAGTGTTTATTTTGTTCAGATCTGTCTATAATTAAAAAGGTAAAATTATTCAAATTGACAAATTGCGAATTGTAATTGGGCCGAGGCAAGACGACTTTACAGAGAGCGTACACGTACACAATTGACATGAACATTTCAAATATTTTTAAGGGGTTTCAAAAAAAATAAGTTACTGACCGACTAAATAAGTTACTACCGACTTATAAGTTACTGACAGAGATCGTATCGATAAAGATGTATAGGCCATAAAGTTCATTCGGCATTTGTCCTGAATCGGCGTACCGTATGCGGCACTGATGAGAACTAACAAGTTCGAAACAGCTGTATGTCGTTCGTTTCCGATCCGGGACAAATGTCGAATCCTACCTGTGGCTGGTTTTATTTTTTGAAACCTTATCTGATCGTGCAGAAACACGAGAAAGGGGTCGAGGATCGCTTCTGGGTATAATTTAATGCCTGCCGGGGCTTTAGCCCGAGGAGTAGTTGTTTCCTAGAGCGATTATGTAATAGCTTTGCTATTCGGGAACTACTTTGATAGCCGCTTGGCGGCTTGGTGGTTCCTTTCTCGATTTCCGACTTATAAGTTACTGATTTTTAAGGGGGCCTTCCCGTTTTTTCTTCGAAAAAACAGAATTATTATCAGAATTAATTGTTGCGAAACAATTAAACGGATTTTAATAGTTTTTATTTTATTGAAAAATACATTCTTTCCAGTTTCAAAAAATATATTTATTTTACAAACAAAAAAATGGCGTCCGTCGAACCGTACCCTTTTATGGTCTGCTCCAGCGGACACACTTGCATTAAGTGCAGTCTTCCAGCGAGTGGTGTTACCGAAATCAGAAATTAAAGCATTTTCATAATAGGGTTATAGCTAAATCCTACCATAGGAGTATTTAAAAATTGTAATTTTACGCGATAGGCGAGTTTGGCGCAACTTCTAAGAAAAAACTACGATTTTCACAACATATTTTCTTTGTTTTATGTGTTAACCTCTAAATTGTTATTAAAAATCCAATTTTTGCAATGTCAAAAAAATCCTATGGTAGGATATAGCGACATCAATTGTGCAGATTTTAAGCCAATGACCATTAAAGTCGGTTCATTGGTAGCTGGGTAAAATTTCACTTAAAGCACAAATACGTAGTTTTGAGAAAAACGCGTTTAAACTTTTTTTTAATATTATTTTTCATATAGCAGTTAATTGTACAACTTACATGTCATTATCTATTCCAGGCCCATACAACATACCCTCCTCTACCTCGTAGAACTCAGTTTTCCCAGTTCTTCTTTCCCTTGCGGCTGTCCTCGCGATTTTCGTTGCCAGCGTCTTTGTTAGCCTGTCGAATGCGGTCGTCGTCGCGATTGTCCGAGTAATCTTGGGCTTTGTATCCCACATGAATCCCCATGTTGTGAAAAATCAGTAGGATGCTTGAAAACCATCGTTAAAAATGGATACCATAAAGGATGTAGCAATGTCTATGACGCTTTCGCATTTGCAAAATCTGGATTTCACCAGTACTTAAGCCCCCTAGTTTGTCAGAAAATTTGCCGATGAGCCATAGTAACACCATATAGGGAACTAAATTCTCATTTCTGCTACGTACCGTCACCAAAATCACCAATATTACGGGGATTTTATGTCCATGTGCGATGTTCAATCTTAACTTCTACAGCTTCATCGCGCCGCATAGCAGTTGCCGCGCGATCCTTTTCAGGCCGTACGCGCCGCCGCGCCGTCACTAATTCGATTGTAATTTTACCTTAAAATTTTGGGACAATAATTTTGAATGTTTAATGCATCAATTTGCATTAAAAAAATCGATTTTGTGAAACCGCAAAACGGGAAATCCCCCTTAATATATTTAAAAAAATCGAGTGGAAGTGAAGATTGAAACATTTTCTAACAGAACAACGAACTATCTTGTAAAAACATGTTCTTAATAGAATAGAATAAAATCCCTGAATAACGCTTTCACTTGCCCTAACACTAACTAAAATTAAATATTCGTCTTTACTTACTAAATGCCATAAAATTTACATTTAACACCAAAAATTTTAAAGCTAAATAATTTTGAACCGTTATAACTTCCATTTTACATATTGCAACACTATCTTCTCCAAACTGCTGCATAACAAAAGTGACAAATAGTTCAATATTAATTTTTATGCAGGGTGAAACAAGAAATTGTACCAGTAGTATGATTTCTATGTAATTTTTAAAATGAGATATAAATGCATCCTTCAGAATGCCTTTATATCTCAAAAAGTCAGAAATGATTTGCAAAATTGCAATGTATCTTAAGATATATTTTCTGAAAGAAGAAAAAGTGCTTGATATTGCTGTTGATTAGGTTTTGTTACCAAAATTCTAGTTTTTGATAAATGCTTTTATATCAGAAGTTATTTCCGCCAGTTCTTTATGTATCCCTTGAAGTTGTAAATCAATTTCATTTAATTTTTCTGTAATGTCCACAAGAAATACAAAATCTTCCAACCAGATTCAACTTCGGAGTTCGGGAATGGATTTATCATGTTGTTCAAAAACTAGGATAGGTAGTATTCAACCATCGGACCTCAAAGTGAAGAAGTAAGTCCCCGTATTGCAACGGAAGTGGAAACGTTACATAACATACATATATGTTTGTCTTTAATATTTGTAAAGAAGTATTGTTCACTCCGAAAAGTCAAGGATGTGTTCAATTTTCTGCAAGTAAATCCAAATATAAATAAATATTTTCAACTAGGTAAATAGAATTCCTCCAATCGACTTATAGACTTACAGAGGTAGTATATGTATATGAACAGGTTTTTGTTCATGAAGTTATTAAAAAAGCGATAAAAATAAAAGAGATCAATGATTTTAAACATATTAATTTATCATTGGATAGAACACCTAAACAAATCGCATATTGTCGTACAATAAAAGCTGAATCAACGATCTTCAACGTCGAAAGAATGGAGATCAGAATATTAAACACAAATATATTCACGGTATTCCAAAAATACATCTTGAAACTAAAAAAAAACCTGATAGATATTCTGTTACCAATTTTACTTGTTATTTTCAAAATATTCATAGTCTACGCACGAAAATGGATGAATTCTATTCGTCTATTAGTGTCAATGAATTCCATTTTGTTGATATAATTGAACTTAGTTATTAGAAAATAGGTATTAACAATTCTGAAGACTTTTTCGAATCGTATAGTGGGATATGCTGTAATTTAAATTTAAAAAGAAAACAGGATGATAAGTATAGCTTATTAGCTGATAGCTGTACTTGGTAATATTAGTTATGAAAAATATCAGTTATTGATATATGACAGATGAAGAATTACTTATTACAAATGTATTAGTAAATATAGATATCGTGGAATGTACAATAAGTATATTTTTAGTAACCATCATGTGCTTTATTTATGTAATTTATATACCACCTCAGCTAAATGCAAATTGTTATTAATTATTTGGAGATATATTTAGGCTTTCAGTTAACAGTCGATGTAATATATTAATAATGGGTGATTTAATAATAATGATTTATATGATGCTAAAAGTCAATTAATGAATTGTGTAAACGTCATTGATCTTACACAGAAAAATAAAATTTTAAATGATTATAGTCCATTATACTTAATAATAACCAATATAACATGTGAAGTAGTTTGTCATAATATACCTTTAATATAGGAGGATAAAGATCATCCAACACTCTAGTTAATTTTAACTATTCAAAACAACAGATTTTCTAAATTTGTCAGACAAATCATACAATTTTCATAAAAAACAATCACATGCATATTAAGCTCCGCTCAACACTGATTAGTATTTTCTCAATCATTTTATACAGATATCTATGATGTGAAAGATTTTATGATAAGCTGTATTCAGTAATTGATTTATACATAGATATCTCCGTTTAAAGAAACAAAGCAAATTTGTCAAATATGGTACTCCTGCAGTTTGATAATATAAAACTAAACAAGTAGGTATTATAGAAATAAATACAGAAAATCAAAAACTTATTTAGAGGATTTTCAGCGAGCGTTTGTTAAAATCCAAATTTCCGAAGATTATGATAATTGTTTAAAAATGTTTTAAGAGAGAATATTATTCCCATTCTAATCAGTTCTGGTCTTTCATCCATAATAAAATGGTGTAACATGCAAAGCAGGTAAATTGTCTTTGCAATATACTTCGGCTAGGCAATTTCCAAGTAGGAACTATATTTATTCGAAAACTGACGAAATAGTTCTTTATACAATATAAGTAACGGCCCATCACATGAACATAGCAATATGCAATTGAGCATAAAATATTTCGTCAGTTTTTTTATTGTATCGCATTGTTTATAATCTATATACATAAGTATGTATCAACTGAATTGCTTGTACCTATATCGATTCAAATATTCCAGTGCATGTGATGGCATCTTAGCTGCCGCGGGATTACTCAAATGTAACACCGCTAATGCAGCAAGGTGGGTAGCTTTAGTAATAATAGATATCTAGTAGACTACTTATCTAAACTGCATAACGTGCACATGACCTATGGCACCAAATATTTTTAGTACATTAGTACTAGCTCGTATTAGCCAAACCTTTTATATACCTACACCGCTAATTGATATAAATTAGTTCGCAGTGTAAGTATATGAAAAGTTTAGCTAATACAAGGATTTACCAGACCTGGGTAGCAACACGTAAAATTTTCACGTTTTAAATGGGGTATAATTGTAAACACTTGCGTGTTTACAAGAGTTGTGAATAGACACCAGCCGAGGCACCCACGACACACGGCAGAACAAGATAATCGTGCAATTAGACAAGAACAAATGCCTCTATTACCTGTGTCAGGCATGTCCGGACACACAACATAGATTACACAGATTCGCGGGTATTTTTTAAGGTTTTTGTCAAGTCCACTTGATAATAAAGGACTTCCCATAATCGAAGCATACTCAAGATCAGGGGTATGCTACTACGGAAAAAAGTGTGGCCAAAAAATGTATTTTATAGTGGCGGCGTTGCCATCGGGGTTGTGTTGCTTTCTCTTTTCAACTACGTGTGTTCTTTTCTGTCAGTCTACAGTTGGACGAGGAGAGATAGCGATTGAAAAGAGAGGGCGAGATAATCCCGATGCCAGCGCCTTGAGTAGCCGTTTACATCTCTTGGCACTCTTTTCCATTGCAGCATATAGGAAGTAGCAACTTCTGCCCAAGATTAAATCTTACAAATGAATATTACGTTATTTACAATACATAACAGACAATAAATTCATATGGACTATATGCTTTTTCCACCACCGCATTGGTATGGAAATATTTGATTGGGAAAATAATATATTAAAAATTACATAATTCAAAAATCATTAGACCAATTTTTTCAGATTCAGAAAAACTGCAATATTAGTCACATAATACTACAACGAGTAAACAAATCGCAATAATATTGCACCGCCCGCGCCCCCTTATTCATCTACCTACCTAAAGACCTAGAGACTTCGGATAAAAAAAAAGAGTTACCACGTTATTCGCAAGTGTCGATTCACTGTATTGATGTTGTCAAAATGCCGAAATTCGAACGAAAAGCATTTCGTACATCGACCTAAAAATTTCGTGACACACACGAAAACAGCCGTTTAGTAAATATAGAATACATACTACAATATTGGCCTAATTCAAATATTTCTCTGGAACCAAATACATTTAAATAAATTGTACAGGAAGATAAGGAACGGGAAGCAAAAAAACAACATAACTTATAAAATAGCTGAAACATATGGTAAAAAATCATAATAATACACTTGCTTGGATTTAAATATAATTTAATTTGAATTAAGGACTTAATTTCACATCCGTTTTCAATACGCTTAAAATGCATGAGGAGCCAATCACACACATCACTAACTGAAGATCATTAGCATACAGTAGAAAATGGACGTCAGTAAGTAACACTTTCAATATAATTTATAAATATACAGGTATTAAACGATAATGGATCTCAAGTAGCACCCTTCAAAAACACTCGACATTGCAAAGTATTCGTAATTATTTATTATTATTATTATTAACCTGATAAATGTTTATATGTCTTTCTAGTAACCATGATCAAGTTTGTGAAATCCTCTTGAAAAATTTATATATATGCTATCTGTTTCAATTCGATCATAAAAATTTTCAGTTGTTCAGTATAAAGTACCTACTTAGTTTTCAATCTGAAGATTAGAAAGTTTTCGGGAAAATACCAGTCTATTTTCACAAGAGACCATACATCAATTGGAAATGGAAAGTGCTAAACTTACCATCTAAGAGCTCCGCGTCGAGTGCAGAATTCGCGACAGACGTGACGCTCGCGAGGATAGACAGCTGGTGAAGAGAGAAGACAAGAAGTCTAATTGAAAAAGCTCCTGCCAGTAAGATCCACTGAGCTAGATCCAAGAAAGGCCACCTGGACTCGTCACCGTTAGGCCCTGTTTCAGCAGGTGAAGAGCACTCTACTGTGGCTTCTTGATAATTGAAACGGGAGGACGTAGGAAAGCGCTACCACTACTACTAAGCGAGACTGATCTATATCTACAACGATGAGCGAGTAAAATACAGTAGTTCTGCCTGGCCTACGAAAAACCTCTCTAAAGGCCACCCCGCCGATCAGTAATATTAGCCGTAAATGTCACCAGCCAGATAGGTAAGTTTGGCGCGAAATAGACAAATGATGCGTAATACAATAAATACTATTTCCACTATGCAGACTAGCTGCTACTTATGGCAGTACAAGATGAACTGTTACGGGGTATGAGCAATCCTGTGTAGCGATACATAAACTTTTCACGTTTTAAATAGAGTGTAATTGTAACACGCTCGCGTGTTTGGAACAGTTACGAATAGACACCGGTCGATGCACTCATGACATGCAACAGACCAAGACAATCGTGCAGCTAGACAAGAACTTATCACCCCAGGAATGCCCCTATCGCCTGTGTTAGGCATGTCTGGAACCAACGCTGAACATGGTGTGCGAGGCGTCAGTGGCAGAGTACTAAGGAGACGGACATACATATATGGAACAACAAGCTACAACCCCAAATAATGGTTAAAATGGTCGAGAACAGTAGAACCGCCAAGATAGAAAGGATAACTATTAATTTATCCATTTATCCATCCAATTAAATCAATGCGATGATAGACCACTTCTCGGTTGGAAATATAAATTCCAGAAATTCTTGAAACATTTTTTCTGGGCGTAGGCTGAACAAAATATGTGTGATGATCGTCTTGAAGCAATATCAAACTTTTATCCTAACTGGACATTGATGAAATAAGGAGAGAAATAGGACCCACACTGTACATCACTAGCATTGAGTACCAAATGAACGAATCAGCCCTACAACAACGAACCCCAAAAACGACAATCCCGAACATGATAATCCTAAACCAGAATCCTAAGACCATCTGGAAGACAACAATCTCAAATATAGGCAAAGAATATGGTACGAGTTTCAAGTTAACTATCACTTCATCAAGCAACAAGAATACTGAAAATGTTATAGCATGAGATGTTAATCAAATTTTGTATTAAAAGCTTGAAAACACCCAAAATTTGGATGCTGTACACTAGCAATAAACGTTACTGCTAAAACTGTCGCAAATAAAAAACAGACATTGGACGAAAAATAATAAAGCGGAATTAGCTTAGAAGATTCGGCTAACCAAACAAATTGCCAATCTAAGATCAAAAATGACCATCATGGGGGAATACTTAAATGTAAACAGAAACAAAAACGTGGCAACGAAGTCAAGACCAATTATGGTAGGTACGAGACTAGAATGCACAGTTTCTGATCTCCATCAATATACGCCATAGAGATCAATTTATACAAAAATTTAAAACAAAGAAAGCTAGAGTACAGAGGTACAATGATACGACGAAGAAAAAAGTCCAGAATAAGCAGTTTCAAACAAGCAAAAGAGGTTCTACCGTGAATTAAAGGCTAAAACAAATAACAAATTCCAGAGAGTGGAGGAAGCCACCAACTACAATCAAAGAGCGCGGTGGCTATAAACACTGGAGAATGATACAACAGGGCTACAAAAAATATCTGAAGTGGTTTTAAAGGAGAATGGCATCAGGAAAGTAGTTACCAGCCTGCTAAATTGGAAGTTACCAGATCCTTTTTTTTTTGCGGAGGAGGGGAAATCTTCAAAAGACAATCTTACATCGTATCATACCAGAGTAATGTGGGATTTCTACCCACTAAAACCCCTCCCTCTCGCCTAACAACTGCTCTGGAAACGACACCATGTGTGTTACATCAGAGCAGTTGATGTCCTAAAAGTATTCCTCCTCTTCCCTCTTCTCTGCTACCTGCCAACTACTCCAACTAAGCTTTCCTCTAACCTACTTAATGACCCCCACGACCCTGTAGCCTTTGTTCGTCCAACTCCTTCTCCTTCATTATCTTCCTCGCTGCACCGTGAATCTTATCCCATTTCCTTCTAAAGCTCAACATAACTCTGCTAAGATTGTCTGCAGGCAAATCCTCCCCCGCCTCCTGCTGAACCTCCTGTCTAATTCGATGCCATCTTAGGCAGTAAAAAAAGGTATGGTCCGCCGAGTCTCCATCTCCACAGTAAACGCAGGAATCGTCCGCCGTCTTTCCTATATTTTTTGTATACACCCTGAAGGACCCGTGTCCTGTGTATACCTGCGATAGGAAATAGTCTGTTCTTCGAAAACCACAGCTCCACCATCCCACAACGTCCGGAGTTAGCCTTCGGGTCCATTTCCCCACTTCCACGTTTACATCCCACTCTCTCTGCCACAATTCGAGGGTCACTGCCCTCTCAGCTCCCCTTGCAACCTCCATCTGACCCTCCGTCCTCTCTACGATGTAATATTTATTGCCCTCTCCTCTGCCAGCAAATGAATCGGAATAATCCCAGCCACCATTGCCATTTTCCTTTGAGCCCCCAACAAGTTGGCCTTGTACTTGTACTCTATTTTAAGGACGTCCACCCACACCGGGGCCCCGTACAACATCGCCCATTCACCCTCTGATTCTGCTCAGAGACTCGTTGACTCTGTGCACCAGGTCCTCTTCATTTTCGGCTACACACGTGACGACCAGGCCGTCCGCAAACACAATGGACTCCGCAACCTCAGTCAGGTCCACCCTGAGTACATCATCATAAAGGATGTTCCAAAGTGTTGGATCCAACGCCGAACCCTGCGGTACTCCGGCGCTCAGTTCGAGTTTCGCGCCCTTCCCAACTGTCACCTTTCGCCCCACGAAATAGCTCTTCACTAGGTTTACCAGGTACATGAGTATCCTTCTCCCCTTTAGTTTGTCAATGATTGCCACCCATGACGCCGTATTGAACGCATTTCTTACGTCGAGCGTCACAAGCGCGAACCACTTCTGCGTACAATCTCTTACTGCCTCGGTGACCCTGGCTATGGCCTGAATGATCGAGTGCCCGCGCCTAAACCCGTACTGCCTAGGGGATAATCCCCCCACTCCTATCCACTTGCGCCTCCAGCCTACCCCGGATCAGCCTTTCCAATAGCTTGCTTAGCACCGACAGCAAGCATATGAGTCTGTATCCCCTAGGGCTATCGGCGGGCTGTCCTCCTTTGGGTATGAGAACCACTCTTTTTCCATTCTTGTGGAAACTCCTGCGTTCTCAGCAAGCGATTCATCATCCCCAAAATTCGATGTGGGGCTACCTCGACTGTCGCTTTCAACGCGTCAGGCGAAATCCCATCCTGACCCGTGGCCCTGCCGTTCTTTAGCCCTCCAACCGCTGTAATCAATTCCTCCTCGCTAAACGGCGCGATGTCCAACTCCGGTTTCCTTTTTACATATATTCCTGCGCCATCTTTATCCACCCGGAATAACGCTTTGGCGATCTTTAGCTTATCTGTCGCAGTCAGTTCCATCGGTGTGAGGTATGATATTCGCCTCACCGCGATCCTATAACCGTCCCCCCACACGTCCTTCTCGAGATCTACACATAATTGCCTCCAATGGTTCCTCTTCGATGTATAAATAACTTTCCTTAGCTCTTTCTTGATGGCTCTATATCTCTCCTCCATTTCCCTCCTTTCGTTATCGGTGTAACTCCTCCTACCCATCCTGGTGGTTTCCCTCCTCAATTGAGTACATACTTTCCTTTTTTCCTCTATCTCCTCGCTCCACCAATAAGGGGTCCTTCCCCGTGCTCCCCTAGCGTTAAGCGTACTCAAATCGTAAATGTCTCGTAGCGTTTTGGTGTAGCCAGCAACCGTCTCCAACCCGCTAGCGTCACATAGCTGTAGCGCGGTTTTAAATAGGCCCCAATCTATCCTCGCCTTGCTTTTTTCCACAGTTTTTTTACTATCTCCCTCTACCAACTCGTATAGTGATCATAAGTATATATATATATATATATATATATATATATATATATATATATATATATATATATATATATATATATATATATATATATATATATATATGTATATATATACTTATGATCACTGAAGGATTCCTCTTCCAGAACCTGCCACTTCTGGATTCCCCCGGCCATCCTCAACGTCACACACGTTATGTCTATATAGGACTCGCTAACCCCCTTGACGAAGGTAGGTACGAAGTTACCGGATCATGAACATCTAAAATTACTGGCTCAAAACATTTCCCTGCCTTCCATCAGCATTGGCGTAGGCATGTAACAACGTGGTAAGAAACCCAGATTTACCAACATATTTTACCTGTGGAAATACAACGCTTTTGTACAAAAAAAGGGATAGAAGGGGTCCAAAAAAATATAGACCTATAAGTTATCTGGCTGTGGTCTACAAGCTGCTGACCGCTATATTTAATGCAGATATGTAACAACATTGTAAAATGAATAACATCATCGCATTGTAATAGAGAAATGTATGAAAAATACTTTAGGATTCAAGTAACCCAAACGGTTGACCCAAAACATCAGAAATGCGGCCGAAAATTAAAAAATATGAAAACCATGCGATAAAAATTAAGCACGTCTGGAATCTAGATAGAGTAGAAATTACTGCAATACTCAATGAGCATTGCGTAATGACCAAAAACTTGAGAGCTAGGAAGATGGGATTTCTAAACTACATCTTTAAATCGATGTAAAAACATCATATTGCAGACCCTGTCACATAACAAGGAAGTTGCTGAACCAAAACTAGTTAACCAAATTGAGCAAACTAGGATAAAGCGAATTCTCTCCCTTAATCTTCGAGCCTAACCCCTGGGATACTTTCAGGAGTGGGTGAATGTTTTCCAGTAATTTTGCTGAGAAAGTGATTTTTAACGATACAACAATAATGAACGAAGCCCAGATTACATTCGACTCGGTGCCACACGGTGCCACACGGTTGCGAAATATTCTGGAAATATACAAGATTCATCCAGGAATACAAAACTTATTGAGCCTGATGATGACCCAATGGAAAATATACCTTCATGTTGTTCAGACGGATATTGATAAGATCAAGATAGCAAGAGGTATATTCCAGGATGATACTTTGAGCCCTTATTGTATGTACTAGCTACACTAAATTTGTTATCATATCTAAAGTAAATGCACATACAATATTATAGTTACCTGATGTTCATGGACGATATAAAACTATATGCTGAGAGCAAGCCACACTTACACCCACTAATTCTACGCATTAAGGTACGCAGTAATAACCATTCAAAAATGTTCAAAGGAATGCTGAACCAATAGAAGACTTTGTTACCCTAAGACAAGATCAGATCTAAAAATACCTGGAAATTATGCAAAGCAACTGTATGAATCATACCACTTTGAAATGACAATTTAAAGAAAAATACAAAGACCGTCTGGAAAAACTATTGATACATCACTAAACGTAAGAAACGTGACTACTACTATAAACGCTTGAGCTGTTCTAGTTTTCACATACTTATTTTACATATTAAAATGCAGTAACTGGGATATTAACGAACTCGACAGACTAACGCGTCGATTACTTACAAAATTTCGAAATCATCATCCACAATCAGCTGTGAACCTAGAATGTTTAAACCTAGAAAGAAATCAAGGAGGTCGATGGTTACTTAACATTGCAGAGCTGTGCAGAGAACAAAAGAAAAATATCAAGAAATATTTTCAACAATCCATGAAAGCCACATACCAGATAATCTGCAAATTGATCAAATTATCTATCTAGTGCCCAACACTCAGTGGGGGGGTTCATATTGCTTCAATGAAATCGGACACCACATTACGCGAAAGTAATTGACGGTAAGTGTCTCATCCTGTTAGACGAAAAGAGTATGGAAAAGCAGAGATCCTTGAACTGGTTAATGACAGGAGACCTGCACTTTAAAACCGAAGGTTTCATGGTAGCAATCAGGAACAACGTGATATCAACTCTTAATTGCGAGAAATGTGAATTAAAAAAATAAGACACGCGCTGTGAATGCAGCAAATCAAAGAAGGCAGTCGACCATACAATTAGGGAACGTTCAGCTCTGGAAGATTCAATGTACATTGGAAGACACAACCAGGTGACACCAAGATAGTACACGCTAAAATCGCGCAAATGTACAACTTGCTGTCTAATCCACCACCGTACTATAGATACCAGCTGCGGCCAGTCATCAAGCGTCTACGATACCTGTTTTATTGTAGTAGATCAATAATTACCAATTCAACAGTGGTCTACAATAGGCTGGATATCATCATCATTAATAAAGAGTAGCGAAAAGGGCTAATTATAGATATAGATTGCCCATTGGCCCAAAAATATCAGAAAAACGGAAAGCGATAATATTAGGAAGTATGAAAATCTCGCCACGGAAATTAAGCAAGGCTGGAGTCTGGACTGGACAGATTATAAATTATACTAATAGTTACTTCTGCAGCAGGTCACTCAGCAAGAACATAGAAAAGCTGGGACTTTCAAACTACATCTTTAAGCCGCTGCAGAAATGCAGAAGAGCATCCTATTGCAGACCTATTTCACATAACAAGGAAGTTCCTAAACCTGTCTCAGGAGTTATGTTTAAATGATAGGAGGAGAATTCACTTTATCCCTGTTCGGTTCGCTTTGTCAAAATATTGACGACAAATCAGAGCGAACAGAGATAGAGTGAATTATATTCCTTATCATCCAACCTAACTCCTGAGACATTCTCAGGAGCAAGTGAACAGGAGCAAATTTTGCTGAAAAAGTTATTGTTAAATCGACAATATTATTAATAATAATAATAAGTTGCATAAGAAACATAGCATATTTAGTCCTAAGTAATGTACTCGTTTTCAATGTTAGAATCTTTCCTTAGAAGAGAAATCTTGAGTCTAGAAGAGTGAAAGTTGGTGGCAATAGTTCTGCTCTTAGCTATGCAGAAGGAAATCAACCTGTGGCAGAGGTGCAGTCAAAGAGGAATTGACAACCTAGAGATAGATAATCTACTTCTGGTTCAAGCGTGGTTCGAGGGAAATTGACAGCCCCACACTTTCCAGTTACCACAAGGATGTGGTATACCTTAATCCTAAAATACATAACCTATTTCACACTCACAAGAGGAAAGACTTAAATCTGGCGTTGTAGAGGTTGGTGGCAAAAACTCCACCATTAGCTTTATGAGTAAAACTCGAAAATCCAACTGTTTGAATGGAACGAGGCACGACAGTGTCCAATGGCGGAAGAGCCTTCGGAGATCAGTGGCGTTTGTATCAACGGGCAGCTACGAACAGCGTATTCTACATGTTCTGCATGTTAATAGCAGCCGAACTTGCATTAATGCACACCTGGATGTAGCTTTAAAAAACACATATGGCCATAAAACATGGAACGATGGAGTTATTTATTAAAAATGGAAGAAGGTCTCTGCTTGGAAAGCGCCAGGGCATGTCTGGATCCGATGCTGAACATGACAATGAGCGAGATGTCAGTGACAGTGTATTGAGGAGGCGGACACATGTCACACAAAAAACTACAGCCATCAACAATGGTCAAGTGGTTGAAAATGTTAGAACTGTAATTACGTAAAGCGCATGAAGGGCAAATCTTTGCTACGGAAGGCCAGCCAGAACAAATGGTAACTGGATTCAGTGCACTAGGAAGAAACACTATAAAGTTGTCCATACGTTCCTCTGATTAAATAAATACGATAATAAAAACCACTTCCTGGCTGTAAATACACTATAAATTCCATACAGAAATTCAATAACTATTTCCTGAATAAAATGTGTGTGATCATCTTAGAGCAATATACATCAGATATCAACAAAATAAGAAGAGAAGTAGGAAGTAGAGCACACTCGCACAGTACAACTCTAACATGGAGAATGAAATGAACGAATAATAAAACCGAGCCAACTTGTGAAGTTGGACTAACAAAACAAATTAACAGGCTAATGTCAAAAGTGAACATTACTGGGGAATATTTAAATGGAAATAGAAGCAAGAAGATTACTACAAATACAACAATCATCAGAACTGCGAACATTGAAGGAGCAGCCCGATCTATCATGCATGGGAAATTTATTTGTCACAAATATAAGCTCTGACAGAGGTGTAAAGTAAAGCAGGCTAGACTGTAAAGGTACAACAAGACAACAAAGCTAAAAACAGAATAGACGATTTCACACTGTACTAATTTTTTTCGGTTCTTGCTAATTAGATTTCCAAAGACTGTTTCAGTCTTCAGAAACCTTATGAAGAAGCTGAGAGCATGACCAGCGAAACGTCAAAACGATTTGACTAACCGCAGCAAGACCAGGAAGAAACCAGTAAATTAGAAGACAATTCTGAAAGACTACAGTCTATAATTTCAAAATAACCAAAAATGTTTCTACCGCGAACTGTAATCTAAAACAAATGGAGAATCCGAGGCAACCGAGGAAATTTACAATAAAAAAAAGTCTGCGAATACTTGCGAGCACGATGGCTACAAACCCTATAAACATTCGAGAATGAGACAACAGAGTTGCAAGAAATGCATAAAGTCATATTAACAGAGGACGCCATTAGGAAAACAGTTACCAGCCTGACAAATTGGAGGTCACCGGGTCCTGCTAACATCCATAATTACTGGCTAAAGTATTTCTCAATTTTATAATTAACTACGTTGTTTTGTACATTATGTGTCATTTGATGTGAAGGGTCCTTATGACGGTTAATATTCATAGAGGTAACGAATATTTATATACATACATCAGCTAAAATGAATAATGTTCTTCCGCACATATATCATTCTATGTAGGTTTAAGAGGTAAGAAATTAAAAATATTCCTATTTTCTTATTTAAAAGTTTTAAATGTAAATTAAGTAAAAGTCTATGCAAAGAATACCTAATAGTATTCTTTTACGAGGTCAATATTTTAACTGTTAGGAATTCGGTCCATGTTTCAGCTATTTGTATTCTATGTTGTTTGTAATAAAATCATTAATGTTTAATACAACTTAAATCGCGGAGTGACCCTATGCAAAAATCAGAGGTTCTCAAGATATTGAGTAAAAACTTCTAAATATTTAAAATTCAATAACTCCGTTAATAATGGAGATATTCAAAAATAGTTTTTACTATAATCTTTTACGAATTGTAAGTGGCCTTACTCTTGATGAATTATTTTTCATCATTACTGAAAACCGAAGGGATAATACATTCCGTTTAGCTACACCACTGTTTCTAACACCTAGTCTCTTATAACTACTTTTTTTCGTCGTTACTGAACCGTAGTAGAGTAAACATTCAGTTAACTAAGCTATTCGTCATTTATCATATCAACCAAAACAACTAAGCTCCGGATTTGACTACCGACATAATGTAAATAATAGAGCTGGACTTACAATGAAGAGCAGATTACATATAAAAATTATTCGCCTATTAGTTACCTTTCATTTCATGGTCGTTTAGGAACAAATGAGGACTTGTAATTATATTCCTAAAAATGCGTAGTCAGGTCCGGGGGCATGAACTTCTTTCTGCTGTAGAATATCTACTGTAACTGCTATATTAGAAAACCCCGCTTTGGTATTAAAAGCTGCAGTAATTATTTTCTTTATAGCCTTCGTATTATCTCCCTCCAACTGAAAAATATACTGCCGAAAATCCCAAACAAACGTTTATAGCATCCACTATTGAAAATCCATCTGTCTGGTTTTTTTTAACTTTACAATGGCTTTTGGTATGCGCAAAAAACAGCCATATATATATATATATATATATATATATATATATATATATATATATATATATATATATATATATATATATATATATATATATATATATATATATATACGCCAAATCTTGTTTAATAGCTGGATCCACTAAAGTCGTTGCGCATTCGCAAGATCAATATCATTATTTGGATCCAACTGTTGAAATACCCTGGTAATATTCTCAAAATTGCAGTGATCTACCAGACTTCAAGTAAGTTATGTACTCCTTGAATCTAATTGTAATTACTTTTTTTCATCTGCCTTATATACAACGTTTTCAACTGTAATATTAACACTGACGTAATTTTCCACAAAACACCAAAAACTGAGTTTTAATCATCTCTAGATGATGCCAACTTTATTGGCGAAACGCAAATTGAAAATTTCCTAAAAGTTATGACAATTTATGGTCAGAAGAACGCACTATTTGGTAATTACAGTTCTCGACTTGATAAAAATACCATTTAATTATCACTTCTTTAGTAAAGGATGTGTCATTTCCAATGAATACCTATTTTAGATACCCGATCTATTTTAGATACCTGATTGGTATTTCATAGCTTGACGATCCTCATGTGTCATATGATATATAGACAATGTTGGAAAACATTTCCTTTTAAAAAAATTAGATAAGTTTTTAAATGTTCAAATACATTTTTTAATTTTTAAAATAATTTACAAAGTTAAAATAATATGAGCCGTTCGTGTCCACTCTTCCTACATATTACCATATGTAGGAATTAAATAATTAAATGTTCAATATAAGACATTGAATATAGGAAGTATACCACTTCCTACATTCAATGTCCTATATTGAATATTTTCATACAAAAAAAATATTTTCCTTAGATGCGAATGGGTCCAAGAGCTCAAACCGAAAAATTTAACACACACTTAGGGAAATCGGACTAACAATCTTTGCTAAGATAATCTGCATTATAATAAGTATAGGAAAACGCACTCTGTTAACACGCTTTTGGGTGTTCATTCGCCTATTTCTCCAAATAAATTTACTTAAACTGTATCGAAATATTATTCCTACCATTATTTTTACCGAGGGTCAGTAAATGGCTTCTTGCAATACGTGAAGGCCTGGATACACAGTACGAGCTGCTGACGTGACAGTAAACAGCTACTGCCACTGTATACTCGCATGACAGTAGCTCGACTGGCCTCGATCGGTCATCCGATGAGAGTAGCTGCTATAACACAGATAAGCAGGTATTGCCCGAGAGACTGCAGTCAAGTGTGAATTTCGTTGTGTGCAAATGTACCGAGCATACGAGCTACTGACATTTCGCAAAATCGTGCGAGTTGATGTCCGAGTCGCATGCGAGCTGCTGCCTTGTGAGTGGTGGGGGAAGGCGATGGGCGAGTAAAAACAAAAAATGTTGAAGTAACTCGGATGCAAGCTACTTACCGACTCGCACATGACAGTAACTCGTATGAGGCGGTCATACTGTGCGAATAGCTGTACTGCAGTAATTGACTAGGCCAGCTCGCACGTTAGCTCGCACTGTGTAACCAAGCCTTAAGGGTCCGCTCCACCGCTTCATTCCTAACAAGACGTAACAAAACTGCAGTAGAAAATAACACATGTTCAGCTGTAACAAAACAATGTAGTATGCTGCCTGTCTAATACCTGGGTCTACAACAGTCAAACTAAAGTATCTGTTTTAATAAGTAAATCAGCGTTTATTAAGAAATATTTTTAAATCATTAGGAATTAATGTAAACATAGAAAAAAATCAGCTAAGAGCAATATGTTTGTTTTCGAACTGCAAGGATAATATTAAGACTACAATAAAGGAGTCAACATCTCCCAACTGTAATAGAAAATTCTATTCATTTTAAGTGGTAAGAGAGAGATGTTGATTTGTTATAATAAAATAATTTCAAATATGTTAACAAAACTCATTTTTATTGGTAAAGAGCCATTTTACTGTGGTAATAACTAATAATGTGGTAATAATATTTTTTATTTTAATTTTTTTTTGTTAATCGATTTTTACTCGTAGCTAATAAAAAATCGTCTTTTAGTGCAAGACTCCTTAATCATGTAAAGAAAATATTCGGTAAACAGTGACACTTAGTATTAAAGGACCCTGTATATGTAAACTAATTTATTGGAAAGTGTGATTTTGCGGGTATCCAAGATCTTGCGGTCATATCTTTTGTAACGTGCAGAAAGAATGCGGCGTAAAAATGTACTTTAGTATTTGATTTCTAATTAGTTAAAATAGTTTTTATTTGTGGCGAATAGAATTATTGCTGCTTTAGAAAAAAAAAACAGCTCCTCTAAATTATATTTCTTGTTGCAGAGCATCGTATCTTAAAGCGTTAAATTTTTACCATCGAGATGATATTAAAAACATGTGAAAGAAGAGGTACATTATTTATATTAACAAAATTTAAACATTTTATAAATTATAATTATCCATCAGTATCGCTATAAAGTATAAATGTAATTATTTTTTTTTATACTTTGAACTTCAAAATCTCAATTAATTTTTCACATTTAAACAAAAATGAACGTAAAGTTTCTTTAACTTTACTTATCAGCTCACCAGTCATCACAAAATATGTATCTACTATGTACAGGAAAAAACAAATAGAAAGCATTTATGGACAAGACAAGACAGTAATTTTCCAAAAGATAGTTTAAATATTACAAAGCTAAGAATTACCCATATGTCCTTATGGATAAATTCAACTTCTTTAAATAAAATTTCCACAAAACTACGAAAATTAAATTCCTCAGATCTATAAAAATATATAAACCATACAACTATTAATTTAATTTTTAGTAATGTTTAGGAAATTCTTAGACTAATATCGATGAAGATTTACAAAAAAGTACGTAGATGGTACGTGGTACGTAAAGTACACGTAAACTGGTTAAAAGGGAAACAAGGAATCTCAATACTGTTTTGTTCAGAATTGTAATTCTGTCAAATACAGATTACGCATATTTCAATTGGTATTCGTTATTATTATTATTCACAACTTATTAGACATGGCAACTTTATTCATTCAATAGTTTACAATAGTGTTTTAACTGGTCGGTTTTTGCGCTTTATATAGGGTGCATCAGTTGAAACTATATAACTAGAATTTGAATTGCGTGCGATATGTGTTCTGTCAAAGATAGGGCATCAATATTTAACGACAGTCATCTACAAGTCATACAACATTAATGCCGCGAGACATTCTATATATCTTATACTAACCTTCATGAACTCTCGCGGCTATATCTAGTAATATCTCTATACACTAATGCACTGTCTCCTTCCTAAAGGTGATTGTCCGCATCACTATCACTCTTTTTTATTTTTTCTCTATATATAGTTAAACGATCATGAATCATCTTTATTTTTGCTTAAAGTCCTTTTTTCATATTGTAGACGATATCATTGATTCTCTTAATCTCTTTGTAGAATCTTTCCTACTACATTTGTAGTTCAGGAGATCTTCCTTTCTTCCTCACAGGACTGTGTAGCCATATTTTATTGTCTTCGTGAAAGCCTGTGTTAATTCTAGCATTATATCGAATTGATCTGTCACTTTCCAGTTTAATTTTCATCCAGACTACTTCATAGATGTTATTTATTTTTACTTCTAATTCTATTGAATAATTTTCAATTATTTCTTCCCCTGGATGTTCAGAGCAAATATGAAAGGACAAATGTAATTTTCTCCCAAAAATTACGCTGGCTGAAGTTCCTATCATACTCCCGTAGATATATATGATATATCAGTAAGAAGAGTGGTAGGCATTAATCGCTGTTAGTCTAATGGTCTACTACTATCTTCAGATGAGTCTCTAAGATATGATTAAATCGCTCTTCGATGTCATCATATTCTAAATGCAAGGGTGATGTTCTAGTTTTTTTTTTATTTTCATCAGTTGATGTAACTCTCTGGAAAATTTCAAACTTGAAATTTCGCCCTCGATCCCAATGCAGTTTTCTGGGAACCCAAAAGCTACAGTTGATTTTTTCTCTAGTTTCAGCAGTCCGGGGATCCACTACTGTTCTTGTAAATCCCTTGATACTATAAATTATGTTTTAAAAATTTCAGTCTTTCAAGCACTGCTATTAGGAGATTTAATTTACCTCTTTAATTACTTCTTCTCTTATATGTAGATTTTAATTTCCCTCGCCCATTGTATTCTCTGAAAGCTTATTTTGTAGCCTCAAATTCCAGCACACATGCCAAAGCTTCATTGAATTTGTTATATCTGGCAAACTTTAATGCCGGCTACTATTCACTGCCTCCGATACCATCGATGAATGGTTAGTTATTCGGCAAGTTTTTGAGGCTATGGAATATGCCAGATGTACCATTCTTCTTCATTTCAAAATGAGATGTACCAAGTATAACCCGTCTGATACATCCGACCCAGTCGACTTTGTACTGCTGGGGGCTTTCATTGATATACTTAAGTCTACCTTTCATTCACCAAACCTCACTTCCAGTTACCAAACCTCATTTTCAGGTGAAACAAACTATTCAAAATCGTTATCCTTGTCATCGTCTAATATTTACAGAACTTCTAAGATTCAATTCGTAAAGGCATTATTAATACTGTTGCTTTTTCGACACTATTCCAGTTATTAACGCCACAACAGCTATGTCAAACTGCTTCGTGCGTCAAAGTGCCATGAAGTTTGTCATCGTACATAGGTTGTTTAATTGTTGCTGAATTGTGGTTATTGATTTAAGATTCGTTTAATATGGAGATTATGATTTTTTGAATGGACTCGTATGTATTTTTATTATAATTTATTTATTTTTTTGTCTGTAATATTCCTGCTTATTTATTTCTCGAAGGCATTTATAGTTTCTTTTACAACATTATCAATAAATCTAAATAACTTTCCATTTCGTCCTCGTGTTATTGGTAATTTCACTTACTTCTTCATCTAGTTTAATCGCGTTTTTCTTAATTAAGAAGTTAATTTTTAGTTGATTAAGTTTCTCTTAATTAACTTTAACATTATCAAATTGTTTCCTGACGAATTTTCCGTTTCTTCTTTCATAAATTCTAATTGTTTCTTCATATCGTCCTTCCTTTTCACTTGAAGTACTTTCATTGCTTTCAGGGTCCTCATCATCTTCATTAAGTGATTATCTTCATTAATGTTTCAATGATTCCGCCACTTTTGTACTCTTTCATCTGGAACTCATGAACATGACCTTATTTCCGTCCACTCTATGTTTCTGTTTCTAGTTCTTCTCTAACTCTGGTTCTACTTTAATAAAAATTTCACTTCTAATAAACGTCTTTTACTTCATCATTATATAAAAATATGACAACTATGGTATTTGTAAATTATAAATGCATAAACAATCAGTTAAAATAAACTTAAAACAACAAGTAAATTGGGTTCCTTGTTCAAGTGATCCATTTTTTACAAACATTTGTTGGAAAGATAACATATTATGGTTTTACCTTGTTACGAAAACCGTTCACAGGTAACTTTTTCAGTTCATCATTTATATAATTGTAAACAATAGTAGCATTATAACAAAACCGGCTGTTCTATGGGCAGATAAATTATTTTAACGTGTATCTTAAATTGGCATTATGTAAATTGTGCTTGTACATATTCTAATTTCTCGGTAAGGTATGAAGGTCATCATCATCATTAGGTCATCAGTCCTAAGACTGGTTGGACGCTAACCTCCAGCTTCTCCTATCTTGTGCTAATCTACGCATTTCGCTAATTGTGCTAAAACCTACATCCCTTACTATTTTCGAGCAGTAGTCTAATCTAGGCCTACCTCTGCCTTTCTTCACTCCTATCTCTGTCTCCAAAATATCGCGGACTATTCCCACATGTCTCAGCAAGTGGCCTACGATTCTATCTCTTCTCTTCTTTATGTTTTTCCACATACTCTTTTCTCGCCGACTTTCTCCAATACTTCTTCGTTTCTAACCCTATCAGTCCATTGTATTTTCATCATTCTTCGGTAACACCACATCTCGAAAGCGTCTAATTTCTTCCTACTTGCTTCCCCTACCGTCCAGGTTTCGCAACCGTATAGTGCCGTGCTCCATACATATGTTTTCAAAAATCTCTTCTTTGTTTCTAAGTTTATTACCCCCGAGCATAAAAATGCTTTCTTTTTGTTAAAAGCTACTCGACCCTGCGCTATTCTTTGTTTTATGTCTTTATCGCTTCTTCCATCCCAATTTATTTTACTTCCTAAATAAGTGAAGTCTTTAACTTCCTCCAATCTTTCATTATTATTTTGTACTTTCGTTTTTGCTCTGCTCTCGCGCCCTCTGCACACTAACACTTTAGTTTTGTTTTTATTCACCCTCATTCCGTATTCCTCTGTCAACACTGCCTCCACTTCGTTCAATGCTGATTCTAATTCCTCCTCACTAGATGCTAATACTGCTTATATCATCCGCGAATCTCAGCATTTTTAGTTTCTGTCCCTGTACTTTAATCCCGAAATCCACTCTATCTTTTACCACATTAATCGCATCCTTGTCTTACTCCTCTCCTAATACCTACTTCCCTTTTTTCCCCTTCTACTTCTACAACAGCAGTTTGCTCTTTGTATATATTGTATACTACTCTCCTATATCTATACTTCATTCCCGCGCTCTTTAGTACCTCGAACATTTTTTTCCCATCTTACGTTATCAAAAGCTTTTTCTAAATCTACAAATCCTATATAAGCGTTCTTTCCTTTTTCTATTGTTTTCTCTAACATTACTCTTAGCGCCAGAATAGCTTCGCGAGTTCCACTATTTCGCCTTCTCCTAGTATTTCTCCGCTCTATTTTCCATCCTCTTCTGCACTATTCTAGTTAAGATTTTTGACGCATGGGAAGTTAGGCTAATCGTTCTAAAGTTCTCGCATTTATCAGCTCCTCTCTTTTTCGGTATAGTAACGATAATGTTCCTCTTATAATCCTCCGGCATCTCGCCCGTTTCGTATATGTATTTTACCAGTTCAAACATCCTATTTACTACTTTCTGTCCCGCACATTTCAAAATTTCCGCCTGTATTTTATCTACACCCGGCGCTCTATTATTCTTTAGCCCCCTTAGTGCTATTTCAAATTCCTCTCTCAATATAGGTTTTCCTACATCTGCCCTATCGATGCTAGATTCTTCCTCTAATATCTCTCCTAATTCCTGACCCTCGTATAAATTTCCTAAGTACTGCTTCCATCTGTCCGCTTTCTCCTCTCTTCCGATCAGTATGTCCCCCGATTGACTCCTAACATTTCTACTTATTGTTCCTATATCCCTGAGGTTCCTCTTAATTATTTTGTAAGCCTCATCGGTCTTACCTACTTGCAACTTATCTTTTACTTCTTTGCATTTATCCTTTATCCATTGTTCTTTCGCTTTTCTACATTTTCTAATGATTTCCCACTTTATTGACTTATAAGTTTTCAGTCCTTCCTCGTCTCGTCTGTTTTTTAGCCTCGTCTCTTTTGCATCAAGTTTAAGATTTCGTTCGTTATCCAGAGCTTCCTAGTATCCTTTTATCGTGTCCTAAAACGTCCATAGCCGCGGAATCTAGACTATTCTTGCTACCCTCCCACTCAGTTTCTGCGTTCTTGATTTTGTCCTTACTCGCTTTATTTATTAATTGATCTGTTTCCTCCTGGAACTTACCTTTCATATTCTGATCCCTCAATATGTCTACATTTATACGTTTCTTATCCTTCCGGGTTTTCAGATTTTTGAACTTTAATCTAGCTTTCATGACTACCAAGTTGTGGTCGCTGTCTACATCTGCTCCTGGATAACTCTTAGTCTTTTACTTGATTTCTAAATCTCTTCCTAACCAGAATGTAGTCTATCTTATACCTGTCTATCCCTCCTGGCATTTTCCATGTGTACCGCCTCCTAACGTGATTCTTGAACAATGTGTTCGCGACTACCATCTTGTGCTTCTCACAGAATTCTATCAGTCTGCTACCTCTCTCGTTTCTGTTTCCTAATCCATAAGGACCTACAAATTCTCCTTCTTTCCCCTCACCTACGACTGCGTTAAAATCTCCTACTATTATTAAATTTTCATGACCCTTCACAAATCCTATTACCTGCTCTATGTCCAAATAAACGGCTTCTAACTCTTCCTCACTGTGGCTAGAGGTAGGCATGTATACTTGCACTATTACTGTTCCCACTGGCTTCGAATCTAACCTAACTATCATTACTCTCTTGCTGTATTGTAGGTAGCTATCTACACACTGTCCTGCGTTCTTCCGCATAACGATCCCTACTCCCGCGTTTCCATTTACCAATCCTGTGTGTATTACCCTATAGTCACCCCTCCAAAAATCTCCTACTTACGGCCAGCGCATCTCACTTATACCTACTATATCTAATGCTAACCTATCAATTTCTATCTTCAGGTTCTCTAGCTTCCCTGCCTGTCTCATGCTTCTGACATTCCACGCTCCGACTCGTGAAATGCTACACTTCTTACTATCCCTACTATTGCACTCGATCACGTCTCCCGGAACAGTCCTCACCCGGAGGTCCGAACGGAGGACTATTTTACCTCCGGTGTTTTTTGCCCCAGGAGACGCCATCATTAATTTGGGATAAGCTTTCTGTTAGCTATTCTGAGGATTATAATGTGGTGGTTTCTTCTTGCCTTCCACATCGCAGTCGTGTATGTCATAGCACCATACCAACCCCCACGGTTTCTGCCACTATGACTACTAAAAGAGCTGCTGCCCTCCTCCAGGGACTTGTCTTAGTCTGGTTTTTCAATAAGGACCCCCCCACTATGGTTAAACCTATGGTACGGCTCCTTAAATCA
This sequence comes from Rosalia funebris, assembly GCA_037954035.1. Classification (NCBI taxonomy): domain Eukaryota; kingdom Metazoa; phylum Arthropoda; class Insecta; order Coleoptera; family Cerambycidae; genus Rosalia; species Rosalia funebris. The sequence goes on from JAZFAV010000002.1 coordinate 34,847,161, forward strand.
TTAAAACGCGCAAGCCGATCCACCCGTTCTAATTTGCACTAGAACTTCGTCAAGGTGCAAGTCCTATCGGATCGGGGTATGAAGGTGAGAAATTGGAAAGTAATCTATCAGGAAAAATTAAAAGATTATATTTAATGTATCTCTAAGTTCACTTATCCTCGTTATAATTTGGTCAAACTTCTTCAGTCCAATAATGAATCTGCAACAAGTATTGAATTTTCTACACCATGTCGAGCGTAAATTTATGTAAACATGGAAGATAACATACTTTTACAACAATTTATAACAAGTAAAATAAAAATTTCACATGACCTCTTTATAATTGATAATGTTTATATTACCATAAAATGGTTTTAAAATTGAATAACATTTTTTTAGCAAGTTATAAAGGGTCTTTCAATAAGGAGGCTCGATTTTCAAATGTAAATAAAGTTGCATGTGAGATATCCACTCAATTGTTTTTTATTGAAAGAATATTTCATGGCATTAAGTATGGAATATAACGTCGTTCAAATGTCCGCCGCGCCTTTGCTTGATGGCACGTATATGGGAGGTCCAATTTTCGATGACTTTGTCGCATAAATCTAGCTAAATTTGTTAGATGGCGTTCGTTATGTTGATTATGAGGGCATCAATTGTTTACGGTTTATTCGTATAGACCTGCGAATTAAGATAACCCTAAAGGAAGAAGTCTAAAGGCGTTAAATCGTACGATCTTAGTGGCCAGTTCACGTGGCCGTTGCGGGAGATAACCATGCCCTCGAATCGCTAGTACAGAATGTCCATCGTGGAATATGCAGTGTGGCATGTAGCGCCATCTTGTTGGAACACATGTCGTCGGTATCCATATCATCCAGTTTAGGTTACAAGAAGCTGCTTATCATCGACCTGTAGCGCTCGCTGTTGACAGTTATGGCAATGCCAGTTTCGTTTTGGAAGAAGTATGGACCGATGATTCCGCCAGACGAAAATCCGCACCAATCAGAGATTTTCTCTGGATGCATTTGGTGCTGGTATATTCCCTGTGGATTGGTATCGTCCTAAATCCGTTATTCCAAAATATCCATTAATCCAAAAATGGGCCTCGTCGCTAAAGATGATTTTTTTGGCGAAATTTTGGGTCAACTTCCAATTGCTCCAGAGCCCAATCAGCGAACACATGGTGTTGTCTATGGTCGTCTACCTTAAGTTCCTGCGTCAGATGGATTTTATACGGGTGCAGACACAAGTCCCGACGCAAGATTCGCCAAGTTGGAGCCCCAGAAAGGCCAAGTTCTTGTAAATGACGAGAAATTGACTGCCTCGGGTTTTCCCATACACTCTCACACACAGCAGTGATGTTTTCAGCAAACCTTGCATTTCGGTGACGTACGGGTATTAGTTGATTATTTATTAAATCGGTTGACTCGAATTTGGCCACCAAACATGGAATAGTCGACTCGGCTGTGGCGAGGATAAAAATCACGTAATGCGCGGAACGTTCGTCGAACGGAGCACTGATTTTGAAAATAAAATTTGATTTAAATAAATTTTTAGTGATTTACCATACACTACTGAACAATTCACAACAAATTTTAGAGATGTTTCTTTAACAACATGATCGCTATAACCTAACAAATTTCGAGCGTCCCTATTTAAAAACCTTATAGTAAAGATTATCGTAAAATTACACAATGACAAGAATACCTAACATAAGAAATTAACTATCCTTCACGATGATAATAATGTCTCTGAACTTATAAAATACCTCAGGCTGTACCTTAAAAATGTGATACCCTCTTGAATAGAAGTATTCAGATTTCCTAATAATCCAGTAACCCAGTGAGGTATTATCTCAATTATACACTGGCTTGCCTATAATTGTACATCGTCAATTGTTCCATTAAGAAATAAGAATGTAATGAGGTATTTCCAGGGAATATAGGCCATACTGAATTAAGTTTTGATTTAATTATGCTTTTGATCAATAAAGGTGTGACCATTTAAGCCAAAGACACAATTAATTTCTAAAATTATTTCATTATGGTCTATATTTCCGGAAAACGTATCGAAAGTCTTTCATCGCTGTCTTTCTGATGGTACAATGTACTCACAACTTTAGATGCGTTGCTCTGAAATATAGGCAATAATGTTAATATTATAGTTACAGCTTGTTAAGAATAGGAAAAAGTGTAAGATTCTCTATGTATGCGTAGAATAAAGAGTGAGGTAGCATTCGGAGGGAAAACGATGCGCTTTACGCGCGGCCAGATCGACTTCTGTGTACACTCACATTATTCGATATTCACTCTGCAATGGTCTCAATGAGACTGTGTGATATCGCAGTTTTGAGAATTGTTCCTATTTCGCCAATATTAATTGGCAGGCGTAATGGCCTTGATGGGTTTTGTCGGCAAGTCCAACGAGATTACCGCTCTTTACTTCGTAGGTTTCGCCGGATGTCGATGTTCCTCATGTTCCACGGGGCGTCCACAGCACGGCGGAGGGCGACGTTTTCGACGGCCTGAATCCTTTTCATGTGGGTCTAAGCAGCATAGCCCCAAGCTGTCGATGCGTACATCAGTTGGAGCTGAAGGACTTGCCGTATGAGAAGCAGCTTGTTTCTGCGGTTCAGTTGGTTGTTGTTTCCCGTCATCGTCCAGAGTCTGGCCGCGGTAGCTTTGGCGCGTCCCTTCACTTGGTAGACGTGGTGTCGCCATGTCGAAGACTTGCTTTTCTCTGCATTGATGGCTGCCTTCCACTTGTTGCCCCAGTCGGCTAATTCGTCCGCAATACACTGCAGGTACGTCATTGCCATGCGCGCTCTCCTCGATTTCGCGACGATCGCCGTGTCGTCAGCGTACATCGCAGTGGCCGTGCGCTCTGTCCTTGGCAGGTCTAACGTAAAGATGTTGAAAAGGTGAGGCGACAGCACCGCACCCTGCGGTACTCCGGCCTCGATAGTCCTGTAGTCTGATACAGAGGTCCTTACTCTGGCCCGAAATCGCCTTGTCAAGTAGGACTTGATCAATTTCACCAGGGCCATCGGGTATCTCAAGTCTAACATCTTGATTAGAAGCCCGTCGTGCCAGAACTCGGGCAACGCGGCGCCTCTTTTCCTTGGCAGCTTCCTCAGTGCTATATTGCCGATGCCATCGTGTCCCGGGGCTTTCCTGATCTTAAGGGTGCTCAGAGTGGCCTTGATCTCCTCCATCGTAGCTGATCGGAAGTGCAAACCATCGTCGTCGATGTCACTGATACGACGTGCCCTCCTCCTGACGTCGTCCGTCCAGTCGCCCAGCTGATTTTCGCGGCACTGGAGCTCCAGACTGTCTGCGAAAGCCACCGCTTTTTCCTCGTCGCCCTCTTTCTCCGTGTAACAGCGGGATTGAAGGTCTGGCTCGGCGGATGACTCTCTGTGTGCTCCACAGGCTGTTGTCCGTCGGGCCAAGGGACATCAGATGGCGATTCCACGCTTCTTGTCTATCTTCTTCCAGGACTGCTTTGACTCTCCAGCTTAACTGATTTACTGCACGCCTGTCCTCGAGTTATCCAGTACGCATGGGTCTTCGTTTTGCCGCTCTACGTTCAATGATGAGGTCCTTGATGGGGTCTGAAGTGAAGCCAAAATGTTGGTCATTTTCCTTACCGTTTTCTCCATGGTACTGTCTCTCATTGCGGCCTAGATATCCTCGGTGAGCCGAATTGCTGCTGTCTCGATGTTCCGCGCTGTTTTCAATGGGGGGGATGACCTCGATGCGGCGTTCCAGACACGTCCAGAACCTATTCCATATGTCTGGTAACGACGTCTTCTCTCATCTCCAGTGCCTCATTCTTCAGGTGAACCAGAATGGGGTCATGATCCGAGGATCCTTCTCTCAGGTTATCGATGTTCTTGACGTAGATTTTCTGGGCAATGGCGATGTCCAGTACATCCGGTCTCCCTATCGAGTGGTGGGTCGGTTCCAGGGTCCGACGGGTTGGACTTCGGAAGGTTTTCAACGAATTCCAGTAGCGCTCTGCCACTAGTGTTCGTTATCCGGCTATTCCATAACGGATCCTTGACGTTGAAATCTCCCACAACAAGGGTCCTACCTCCTATGGGGAGGATCTCGTCTAGGTCTCGTTCCTGCACACTCCGTCTGGGACGTTGATAGCAGGATACGATCCTAAACTCGTCCTGTTGTCCTGTTCGGATGATCACGATCACCGCTTCCATGCTCTCCCTGTCCGGATGGGGCTGGACGTGATGGGCGATGCCTGTCCTGACCAACAGCGCAACTCCGCCGCTGCGCCGGTTTTTATCCCGTCTATGGACCTGGTATCCACGTACTCGTAGGCAGTCGTCTGGATGCAACTTGGTCTCCTGGAGGGCCATAACGTCGATTTGATCACTTCCGAGAATTTCTTCTAGTTCAGTCTTCTTTCCTTTGAGCGTAGAGATGTTCCATGACGCGAACTTGAGGGAGCTCCTCAAGATTCAGGTGTGCTGTCATTTAGAGTACTCCCATGGTTGACATTTTCCAAAAAAATGCACTCAGGACCGAGTACATTTGTTGCGTGTTGGCCATCATCCCAGTCAACTCCTTGATATTCGTCGCTGCCTCCGGAGCGCGGGCAGTTGGCGTCCTCCGCCGCCCGACTGTTGCGACATAGGATCTTGCTGTCGGCGCCGCCCCCGACGCCGACGTTGGGGTGGCTGATCCTTGCGGGGCTGGTCTCATGGTGGAGGATGTTGCTGCGGTAGATGCGGCAGGAGTAGCAACCGTCCATGCTTGCGGCTTTGCCTTCGGGATCTTCTCACATCCGCGATAATTAACCGAATGTGGTCCCCCACAGTTGACGTACTTCGCCGGGATTGTTCTTTCCTTGGTGCACTCCGTGGTTAGGTGATCCTCGCCGTACTTCACGCACTTGGGGTTTGCCGTATATCGACTCTGCCCGTGTCCAAACTTTTGGCAGCGATGGCACTGCGTCTTCTGAGTGGTGCTCCTTTGTCTCTCCGCTCGCACAACTAGCCAGCAGCAGCGCTTGATCTGCATCGCTGCAGTCTCGCTGCTTTCCGGCAGTTGGACAAGGACGAGCGGCATCGCTGTCTTCCTCCTGCGGCACTTCATCCGGTGAACGGCAACTGGCTGAAATCCTTGACTGCGGAGGTCTTCTATTACGTCGTCCTCGATGACGAAATCTGGGATTCTGCGGATAACAATCTGCAGAGTTTTGTTTTCCGGCAACGAATACGTATGGTACTCATACTTCCGGTCGGCGAACGTCTTTGTTAGCCTCCTGTGGTCCTCGGGGGTAGCGGGATGTATTTCCACTTCGTCCCCGATTAGCTTCGCTTTTGTGCAGTTGATCCTCTGTTCTCTGAGGATCCGGCTGACTGCTGCCCAGTTCTCCTTCTTTTGAATGATGACTGGCGGTACCTTCGTAGGCAACTTCTCCGATTTTAATGTCGTCGCGGTTGTCAGCTGCACGGGAAATGGGGACGGCACGGTGGCCTGAGGCGTCTCCGTAGTAGTGACGGCTGTCCTCGCTGAAGTGACGTATTTTCCTCGCATTTTCCTGGCTGGGGAGGTTCCATGACAGGACACCTATTTTCTTGCCGGCTCCGGCTTTCAGTCCGAGTCGACTGCTCTTCTTTTATCTCCTTTCTGGGGGCGCTGTTTTCTTACAATACGTATACATTGAATCACCACCTAGTATCTACTAGGTTATTAGATTTATAAAAAATAACAAAAACAGAGTTGAGAAACGTGTTTTTTTTTGTTTAATTAAATGAAAAATCATAATTCAGTTCATAAACTTTCAAATGAAAGAACCCTGGGTTGTCCTCCTTGTACTTAAAATAATTGTTCAGTTCATCTGAATTGATGATGAACTGATTTCAAGGTCAGATCATGTGAAAGATAAAAGGATCACTATCTTATTACATTATCTGTGTTACGATAGTAGTTATTAATATCAGAAATTCTAGCCTATAAAAACTAAATATCTACTACTGAATAATTCAGTTTTTTTAATTTATTTCGATATTTAGAAGTTTTGCAAATACTAAACAAATCAGCTGATTAATAATTCAACTGAACTGAATAAAATAGTGAGATGTTGAAATCTTACTTTAATATTAAGGGGAATAATTAAAGAGGAAAATAATTAAAGAATGAAATAGAATGTTTTCGATGTTAAACTCGTGTGAACAAGTGAACATAAGTTGTTCATGTTAAGCTATGAATGCATTTTTTGTAAATTTATCCGTTACATATTCCATGATATTAGTGTCCTATATTCTTAGTGTTCTATGTTCTATAAATTCTTTGTTGATATATAACCTCAATCTTAAAATGTAAAATGATAACTAAATTAATAAAGAAAGGGAAACTATTCCATTTGAACTATAATTTTAAAACTCTAGTGACAAGTGTTGTAAACGTAATACAATCTAATGATGTAGGAAAGAAAGTCAAACTTCAGGTTAATTAATTATTATATTGAATAGGTAGAGTTTTTAACTTTATCACTTGTAATAAAGTAAAATGTTATAGAATTTTTTCCCAACTCAATGCAACTGCAATTCTAATAGCTTTGAAGTCTAATTTATGCTGCATATGAGTTGAATTTTAATTAAAATTAAACATCACCTCCGTGCGCCATCAGAATGAAACTAATCTTCAAGTTTACATACTGATTGCTCTATTTTTGGGATGATAGTTGCAGTTAGATGGGAATGATCCAAAATAATCATTATTTATGAGTTCTTACCAGATTTGCATTATTTGAATCATCAACAATAATAAAAATTTAAATTAATAGAGTTCATCTCTAATATATATTTGAAATTCTAAGCCTACAGCATATGTCAAGTTTACAATGATAATACACAAATACAAATATCACTATAAGGTACTATGAACTACTATCAGTATTAGTTTCCCTAATACTTTCTCCTAGAGTGGTAGGCTGTTTCTCACAATTATATTTGTCATTAAATTAAATTGGAAATAAACTTATGTTAACATAATTATATTATAAATAGCAAGTAGTAATGACTAACAATATATCATTTTTTAATTTAAGGTTCTAAACATTCTATGTAATTACTTAAATTATCTGAATTACATATATCAAACACAATAATAGTTGTGTTCATTACCAGCACTATTCAGCACATTAAGATTCCCCAATTGATCATATAATTCTGGCTATATAAATTTTAGGTACTGGTTTGTAGCGGTAGTAGTCACAACAATAGGTAACTTGGTAAAACAGAAATATCTAGATGACATCTGTCTTTCATGACAGATGACATCATTTAAAAAAAAAACAAGGACGAGTGTACAAACCATAACAACTCAGTGAACAGTGGTGAACAATAATCGTATACATTAGACTGCATAATAAGTGTCATTCAGCCAAAAAAGTAAATTTTTTGATATAACTTATAATTATCATAAAAACTACTGGGTTAATAGAGAATGGAATCAACTGTGAGTTGTAGTGACTAACATATGACAAACTTTAAATGATTAAAAAACGTAGATAAAGGAATTTAGACGTGAAATACAGATTAATATGTGTAAGTAATGTTAAAATATATAACATATTTACAAAAATGTGTGTAACTTGTGTATATCGTGCAATAATATGAAGGAGAGATAAAAACAAAAAAGAAAAACTGTAAACCCATAATAGGAAGAAGATTGTAAGATATGAATTGCATAACATAATTGACGGCTTTTATTTTATGAATGAACCTCAAAGAAAATTAAGGTTGACATAAAAAATGAAAATTTTTTATGTCAACAGACATACATCAAGTTATAAGATTTTCATACAGATTATTCAGCAAATGAATTTTTATTAATTAAAATAAATAGAATATCTTTGTACGAAAAAGGGAGATTGTTGCGAAGAATTTATTAGTTATTAGCCATAGTAAATGAAGTTAATTCGTGAATGTGCAGATACTAGTTTGATTATGAGTAGAACAAAAGTAATGATACATATGATGTATATTTTCCACAAAGTTAATGTAAATTTATGTTTAAACTTAAATTTTATTCTATCTACAATAACCATAAATATTTGAAAAACTTTTTCAGCAAAAAACCCTGCATCTAAGTTATATTTTTATTAAGTTTAAATATACATCAAATATTAGTCTTGATTTAGGCATTTTTAATGAGGTGAGGTTTAACTCAAAGATATTCTTTTATATAAACATAGACAGTCGCATGGATACACACAGATAACTAGTCAACTGATGTGGCAATCAAAAAAACATGGAGGTCTACTACAAGGTAATTAGGATAATTTACCCGCAAAAGATTGACCATACCTATAATATCCACATCCATTCAGATTCGAATCGAAAGTCAAGACAAAATTCGCACTGGGACCTGTATTATCACAACAGTAGGAAGCAATAAATCTATTACTTATGCATCTAGAACCTTAAATGACGCAAAAAAAATTTGCTGATAGAAAAAGACTTTTAAGTTTAGTTTGGTCAACCCAATATTTTAGACCATATCTACTCGTATATGGACGAAGTTTCATTGTACAGGGCATCTCATCAGGAACTGCATCGATTGATATAGGGAAAAGTATGCACCAGAGAATTTTGAAAATTTGGGAAAATACTAATGGCAGTGTGGCCAATTTAACTAAAATAATTACAAGCATCTGGCACTTCCGATTAAACCGGAAGTCGATACCAACTTGCTTATTTTAAATGGAACACCCTATATATTTTAGGGTTTTCGAAAAGAGCATGTCAAAAACATATACGATACCCTATGCCTAAACCCAGCCGTTTTAGAGGTATTTGAAATTAAAAAAAAATGTTGACAGGTGTAATGGTTTACAGTAACCTTTATAACTTTCTTCGTGTAAAAGATACTAATTTGCTTTTTGTAATAAAAAAAAAATTAAAATAAATAGTACACCAAATATCTGCAAAGAAAAATTTAATATAAATATCAATAAAGATAAATAAAAAAGAGTACAACTGTCTGTGACAAATGAGTTTTTTCTGTAAACTCATTTACAGTAAAAGCCACAAGGAAAAAAATAAAATAAAGGTAAATAAATTAGATGTTTTATGTTTATTTATAAGGCAGATTTGAAAGACGTGTCCTATAATAAAAAAAAAAAAGAAATAAATTCACCCCACAAGTAAACATTCTTCCCCTAAAAAATTGTATTGCTCTACAGGAAAGATACACATGAAAAAAGTACTAACTATACAAACCAACACATCAGACAAGTGACAATTGCCAGGATATCAAATTCAAATACCAGACTTAATCGAATAAGGAGTGACCCTTACTCAAAAGATTTCTTTTCTCTCAAAACATGGGTTAATTATTGCACTACATAAAAAAGGAGATAGATCTAATAGAAAATTATATGCCGAACCCTCTAAACAACTTATACATAACAGACTATCAAAATGTGGCTTACAGACTATAAAAATATCATTATACTTGATCAATTAATTATACAGTATTTTTAGGTTTTCCTAAATCTATTAAATCTTTTGTATCTCCGTGTTACAAGAAGTTGGCAATGTGCAGGGAATACGAAATATCACAACTGTTATTCTATTCCACATTACAAAAGTATACCACATAGAAATTTGTGATATACAACTAGTTATGTATGTTAGTTATAAATTTTCAGTTCAGTGTAAAATTATTTCTTTCTCATGATATACTTTATTTAAATAGTATATAAAAAAACCACAATTAACAACAGGTAACATGTAGTAAAAACAAATCCACGAATATAACAGTTGTCCCAATATAGAACAATAAATAATACTCCTAATATATAATGTATAATAATCCTGATATAAGGTATTAATTAATTATTAGCTACTAGTAGTATGCAATAATAATTAATAATGAACTAAATGTAATACATTTTTAAGAACGAAAATAGCCTGTTTTTGTGTAAAGAATTTTTTTTTGTTTTTTAGGGATGGGTGAAATCTGTGCGTAAACATAAAGAACATACATTTGTAGATTTACATGATGGATCGACACAAAGAAATTTTCAAATACTAATACCCCAAAATTTAAGTTCTCAAATTAGTTATGGGTCTTCAATTGAAGCCGAGGGTAATCTTCATCTTACACCAAAAGGTCAAATTGAATTATTAGCAGAAAACATAAGAGTTTTTGGTAAATGTTTGCTGACAGATGGCTATCCTTTTGCACCTCGGAAGAAGTATTCCCTTGAATATATGAGACAGTACCTTCACCTTAGATCAAGATCTAATAAGTTCTCATCTTTACTCAGAATTAGAAGTAATACTGAATTAATTATACATAAGTATTTTCATGAAGAAGGTTATATTTGTGTTCACACACCTATTTTAACTTCCAATGATTGTGAAGGTGCTGGGGAAGTTTTTAAAGTTATTCCAGATAATTTAAATTTATTAAAATCGATGGCAAAACAAAATGTTCCTTTAGAAGAAGCATTTTTTGATACCAAAACGTTTTTGTCAGTTTCTGGTCAATTACACTTAGAAGCAGCAGTTCATGGTTTAAGTAAAGTTTATACATTTGGTCCTACCTTTAGAGCAGAAAATTCCAGAACTAGGATACATTTGTCTGAATTTATTATGATAGAAGCCGAAATTGCATTTATAGAAAAATTGAGTGATTTAATTATGACCATAGAGAATTTAATAAAAAGCATAACGAAAACCCTATTAAATACATGTTATGATGATGTGGAAGTATTTTTTGATGAAAATAACCAAAAAGATTTTACTTGGTTGGAAAAAAAATTTCCAATTTTAACTTATGATGAAGCAGTAGAAATATTAAATCAAAACAGAAATAAAATAAAAAAAGAATTTGATTATGAAGAAGGAATATCAAAAGACCATGAAATGTTTTTAGTTAATTATTGTGGTGGTATTCCCACATTTATAATTAATTGGCCAAAATCTATCAAACCCTTCTATATGAAGGAATGTGAGCATGAAAATTCAAAGGTGAGTATATAAATTATAATAATACTATATAAATTCAAAGGTGAATAATAACAGATGCATATAAATTAATTTATTTAATGTCGTGTAAATAATAATAGTACTTTAAAAAACAAATAAGAATTTTTAATGTGCTATAAAAAAAAATTCAAACCCTTTTTAACCCTTTGCTGCCGGAATTAATTTTTTATAAAAAAGGTGGATTTTTTAATGATTTTTATAATGTCTTGTGTCTCATTAAGTGAACAGTAAGCAGTAATGGATTTTTTTTTATTTGCTGAAAAAAACAGGTGTTTTTACATTGTCGCCACTAGGCCTTAATAAATAAAATACAAATAAAAAAAAAACCTTTATTATCATAAAATACCTAGAACAACTCCAACGGCTCTTATGCGGTTCCGACTTAGTGCTGCAAAACGCACACCTTCTTCATTTATCGAGATTAATTGGCATGTGGGCGCAAGACTGGCTTCTTATTTCATATGGAACTGAAATCTTAAAATGGTTTACTGGCATAGTAGTTGAAGATCTTCCTTTCTTTGCAGCGGTTTCATTGGCCCCAACTAGACCAAGGGCTACATAAAATCGGAAATCATTCAAACTGATCTTAGATTTTGAGTCCGTTCTTTGTGTATATAGAATAAAGGCATTTACCACCGATAAGTCCAAGAAATAAAAAAAAAATCCTATGCCACCATTTTTTTGACTTCCTATCAACTTCATACAAGGATGTGTACATATCCATTTTATCAACATAACCCATGTGTTCATTATATTTTTTTACCAATTCAGGGCAAGATATCTTTTCCGGTTCCATCTTTTTGCTTTCTTGATACGCTTTCGACCAAGGAGGGATCCATATAGTTACTCAATAAATAGACCGGTCGATTGTCCATCCATTTTAGGCATACAAGCCCAGTGTTACTCACTCGATAATCGAAATCTCCCCGCGTTAGCACTTTGTCACTCACGAAGTCTTGAGGTAGGTTTTTCTACCTTTTCGTACAGTACTACACGAATAAACCATGTTTCTTTGCAAATCCTTCTGTAATTCTACAGAATTAAAAAAATTGTCAAAATAGACGTGAGAGTTTCTGTTAGTGTGCTTCCCCTAAAGACACTAAGCAGTAAGATATAATGATATTTGTAAATGGGTTCATGGTGTAGCCACTAGGAAAGTTAAGGGTTAAAATATCCATTTTCGTCACCTCTTTCCCTTGTAAAAAATTTAAAACATTAAGTCTATAGAACATATTGTCATAATTCTACACTATTTAATGGCATAATGGTTAATGATAAGTTAATATTAAACTGTTTTTATTCAGTTTTTTTTTTTTGCTTGTAGTCAAAGATTCATTATATGAAACTGTTCTTTTAGGTGGCTGCTTTAGACCTTTTAGTTCCAGGAGTTGGTGAAATAATAGGGGGAAGTTTACGTGAAAATGATTATGCCAAACTTAAAGAAAAACTACCTAAAGACAGTAAACATTTAGAATGGTACTTGGAGTTAAGAAAATTTGGTGGCGTTCCTACAGGTGGATTTGGTTTAGGCTTTGAACGATTTCTATTATTTCTTTTAGGTATAAATAATATCAAAGATACTATACCTTTTCCCAGATGGCCCCATAACTGCAATTTATAGTATTTTTTTTTTTTATTCTAATAAGATTCTTACTATTTACAAGCTATCAGAAACAATTGCCATTTTTTGTATCTCCTGAAAGTAGAAAATAAAATACTTTGTTCTATTTTTTGTATGTTTTCTGTAGTTTAAGATTAACAGTTACTTATGATTACAAAAAGCCATTGCTTGGACTAGGCATTAATTCAAAACTTATACTCTGCCTAGTGCTTTATCTTTTCTACAGTTTTAAATTAAACTGTATAAAAGATAAAGCACTAGGCAGACTATAAGTTTTGAATTAATAGCCTAGCCCAAGCAATGGCTTTTTGTAATCATAGGTAACTGTTAACATAGGATGTGATTACAGGAATAGTATATATATGTATTCTATTTGATCTACTACTTAGTCAATTACAAACATGTTGGAGATATGTGAGCTATTTAATATACACATTTCTTATTAACAGAAAAAAAATAAAAGATTAATAAATAATAATATCGATCACATTTCGGATCTCAAATACAAAACAGAAGATAATGAGCTCAAGGCTTACACTATATATGTCACAGAATAAGTTTATGCTGTGTTAATTAGAAGATATTATATACAACGGCGATCTTATGTGCTTTAGTCCTAGCTATAGGTAATTTACACACATCAAGTTATCCAAGTACCCAAAAGTACAACTCACCAATATTGTATTGCAACGGTCTATTTCATTATGTACGAGTTTGTAGTCAAGTGTGATACATGATAAAACACGTAGGTGTAAAGTGTCACTTGAAAAAAGCCCCATTCAAAGTATACTCCCTAAACTCTAAAATATAAGAATTTCAGAAATATTTGCACCAACTCCAGTTGAGACGAGTATTATAAAGCCGATGTTGAATATTTGATGCATATTCCAACTTAGCCCTTACAAACTAATTATATATTTTTAATTGAATTGGCATTTTCAGAATGTTTTGCATCTTATGACGAATCCTAATATTTTTAGTGAAGTTAATATATTCACTGAATGGAAACTCATTAGATTAACATTTCCCGAAATCAAATTTAATCTATGTGCTTTACATCAAAATTCAATTTGTTAGCTGGCTCTGAATCAGAACTATCAAGCATGATAAATTTTCAGGTTGTCTGCAAATACACAATATGAAATGAGAATCACACTATTGCACTAGTGATGTCATTAATAAATACTGAAAATAAAAGTGGTCCTAGGTTGGACCCCTTTGGCACTCCGGATGTAGGACAAAAATATCGAGAATAAATCCATTGTATAACACATATTGTGACTGATTAGTAAGATATGAATTAAATTAAAATACTAAGAGATTTATTTAATACAAGTCAATGGTCAGTTCTGTCGAATGATTTAAAAAAGTCAGTGTAAATATCTACTTGACCTTAATTATCAATTGCATTGGGTACATATTGAGAAAAAGTGGCCACATTTGTGTGATTTTCCATAAAACCGTGATTAGAGGATATATAACTTTTAATTACATGATATATGAACCAGGAAATATAGAATTCTTTAGAACAAACTTAAATAATATACATAATGGTTGAATAAATACATATCTGCAATCCTTAACTAAGAAACTAGGGATCAGATGACGTGACATTATTTTTAATTTACTTAAGACATCTAGCATTTCATTTCCAGAAAATACATTGAAATATAAAATAGGGATATTATCAATTTTGACACCGATAAATATGCATTAGTAGGCTGTAAATACACTCCAAAAATACTCACCAAATCCATTCACTATTAGCTGTGGTGTATCAAATATAAAATTACTATTGGATGATTGCATAAGTTCGTGCCTGATTTAGAACGCGATTTTAATCGAAAATAATTTAAATACAGAATCTTATTCATCAATTATGTACTCACCATTCTTTTCTGCGATTAGTTTCTAACGATATACGAGCTTTTCTATTCCATTTTTAAAGAAGGGCGTAGGTATTCCACCAAACAAATTGAGGAGGTGGTTTTTGACACCTTCCACAGTATTAAACGTCTTGCCTTTGAAACTATCCTGCAGAAATCGGAACAAATGAAAATCTAAAGGTGCAATATCGGGCGAACATGGTAGGTACTGCAGCAGGGTGTCCCATTGTAAGTCCTGTAGTTTTCGCAGCGTCTGTTGGACGACGTGTGGCCTAGCGTTATCGTGATGGAAGATAATGCCCTTTCGGTTGGCCAAAACTGAACGTTTCTCGCGAATAGCCGCAACAAGTCTGGTCAGCTGCTTACGGTATTTGTTCGCTGTGATTGTTTCGCCCAGTCGCAAAAGCTCAAAGTGGAAATACCACCAAACACACAATAAGACCTTCATTAGATGCAGACCTGCTTTTGCAATGGGTTCCCCGCCTACACCTACTTGTTTCCATGTCCTCTTTGGTTGCACATTATTATACAGGAATCCACTTTTCATGGCCTGTTACAATTCATGGTAATTCAAATGGTTCTTTTTCGTTACGTGCCAGGAGAGTAATCGCCACGTTCAACCGGTCCAGCCTGTTCCTTTTGGTTAAGGAGTGAGGTACCCAGGTATCAAGCTTTGAAGTGTACCCAAACTTCTTTAATGGCCAAACGCCGTCGATTTGTCTATAGTCAGCCTCTCGGCGATCTCTTCAGTAGTAATCCTTGGGTTATTCTCCACTAAGGCGCGTACAACATCGTCATCAATGCCAGAAGGCCGTCCAGAACGAGGGTCATCATTCAGGTTAAAATTGCCATGGCGAAATTCTCAACCACTTTTTAACAGTCCGCAGAGTAGGAGCACGGTCCGAATAAATACTGAATGTTTTTCTGTGCAGTTCCAAAAGTCACTCCTTTCCTAAACTCGTATAGCATTACATGCGACAAATGCATTTTTTCCTCTTCCATTTTAAATGAATACTCCAATACAAAAGTAAAAATTTCGAATGATTTTTTCACACTAAATAGGCGTATAGCATTGATATTATTACACGCACAATATTTCATAAGCTATTTTAATTTGATATTTTACTGGGGCTCTTATTTTAAAATTTTCTAAATGAATTACTAACTTGGTCTATATTTTTTTTAGTAAGTTTTTTCTTTTTTGGTGAAAGAATTTCAGGGAATAAAAAACATTTTTTTATTTATTAATTTATTTAACGACTAACCTATTAACAACTAAAATTTAACGAATCGGAACCCATGGGTCTAGTACTTCGGAATACTTTTTTCGCTCTGAAAATATATAAAAATATATATTTTTAAGAATACATTAACTATCTAATATTTGTAACAGAATCTTTTACTCAATTGAAATTGAAATTTGAGGAAGTTAGGTAAAAAAAAATTACTGAAATTCTTTAATAGCTTTGTTCATAAATTTTATACAGGATAACCAAAACCAGTATCGTTATAGTGAACTAATTCCATTATAAACTTGAAGAAGTATAATAATACATTAAACCATCTCTAGTTCAGGAATAAAAAATACCAGACATACACCACATGATAGAGAAAAACATAAAATTTGTACAAAAAGGATAGCTCACTGAGAGATATTTATATTTATAAAAGATTTACTTGCACAATCGAGGGATGAATACATAAACCAGTTTTTTATTCTTTACTTTTTTTAATCCTGTCCATTTGTTTCATGCCTCTATATCTAGCCCTAATTCCTAAAGCTCAGTATGGTGACCGAACAGAAACTATAACAAGAAGGTTCACTCTCTGCTCCGTCCGCTAAGTTTCCCTCCTTACGTCGTCCAGCGAGAATTAGCCAACTAGCACGTGATGCATGTAGGGACACGGAAAAAGTATCGAGTACATTGGTGTCGATACCCATACTTTTGGTACTCGATACTTTGCAATCGATACCTTTACGTAGTGAGTACTTTATGCTAGGTATCGAGTACTTTTTGCCAAGTTCCAATTAAACTAATTTATAGGTTATAACGTATACAAAAATAGTCGGCGAAAAGAACTAGTAGTACCCCAGAGTTGTAAAATTGTCCTAGCGTCAGGTTGGCAACACCGACACAACGCTAACCGCTAACCCAATCAAGGAGCTACAAAGTAATTAGGTTTACGTAATTACCAGTTTTACAAATAGCCATTTTTTGGTTAAATAATTTACAAATTATTTGTGTTTTAACAGTTAACAGTCAATTAGAATCATTCTAATATAATGGGGCCTAAAAGTGATCTGTGGAAATATTTTAATAAAATTAATAACAATGAAGTAAAATGCAGCATTTGCTTCAAAATCTTGAAGTCATCGGGGAATACGTCCAATATGAAAAAACATTTGAAGAAGCATCCCACAGCATTCAGGTAAAAAGATATAATCTATAATCAATTATATTCATGTTTGTTTTTATATTACAACTCCTTGCCAAAGTATTCATAGTCGTTGAATGACAAGTTCTATTCAATACTAATCACAGTAATAACCTAAAGATGTTCTTTTGATTTTACCATTATTGAGAGGTACAGCTATGGAACTTATCTTACTCTCACTTATATTTTCCGGTAAACAAGATTATAAAGTTAGACAAGCTACAATTAACTCGCCACCAAAGTCACTAGCAAGACGAGAATCACAACCGTCATCATCCAGAGAGCCCATTGACACCAACATCACTGCTATGGAGACATCCCTCACCCCTGCTCATGCAGTATATGATTCATCAGATGCAGGAGACATACCCCCTACAAAAAAAAGGCAACTTTCTCTTGAAGAAACAGTACAAAGAAAGCTATCATATTCTGAAGGAGGAAAAGTGAACTCTATGTTGTGCAAATTGTTACTTTATTTTATCTGTGTCGATAAGAGACCTTTTGACATTGTCAAAGGTCGTGGATTTCGAAGATTAATGCAACAAGTTTGTCCATCTTTTAAAATTCCAAGTGTAGACTGTCTCAAAGAACATATGGACAGTGTTATGCGATCAAGAATTGAATCAACATTTGATACTATAAGTCATGTGTCACTAACTTGTGATATATGGACTGAGATGATGACCACAACCAGTTACCTTGGTGTCACTGCTCACTATTTGGACAACAACAAAATTATATCTCGCTGCATTGCTACTCTTGCACTCGATGAACGACATACCAGTGACTATATTTCTGAGAAGTTGCATGAAGTATGTCAAAGAATGCACATTAAAATTGAGAAAATTTCAGCTATTGTTACTGATAATGGTGCCAACATGATAGCAGGCGTGACAACATTTTTAAGTAAAGGAAAACATTTGCCTTGTTTTGCTCATACAATAATCTTATCGCTGAATCGATAATACCAATTAATGATTTTAGTTTATTGTGCAACAAAGTAAGAGCAGTTGTTAAATACTGCAAGTCCGGCGTAATTCAGAATGACTTATTAAGGGCAAAACAAACTGGAACTCCTCTAAAATTTATTTTAAATGTAAAAACTCGCTGGAATTCGGTATATTATATGCTCGAGAGGTATATCGAACTGGCTCCCATTGTACACCATATTTTGATGCTTAATGCAAGGGCACCGCTTACTCCCTCTGCCATAGAAATACAGAGTATTAAACTTCTCCTTAATATTTTAAAGCCGCTAGAGTATGTCTCTAAAGAAATATCTGGAGAGCAGTATGTGACAATCAGTAAAATAATACCAATGGTCAACTGTTTAAAAGCACAAATAAATGGTTTAACTGTACCTAGCGACAGTGACAGTATGGCTAGTGTATTTAAAAGTGAAATAAAACAACACAGGTTTGGACAAGTAGAAGATTGTCACTTGATAGCTATGTCTTGCTTACTTGACCCCAGATTTAAAAATATACATTTTCAAGATGCCAGAGCTTATGCCAGGGTAATCTCTATGGTAAAACGATTGATAGCAGAAAACTCTCTCTCCACTGGCACCGCCAGTAGCGAAACAGACAGTGATTCGTCTGTTGAAACAGATTACGACTTTTAGAGTCATCATAAAACTTTGACCCATACAAAACAAAAGAAAGGACATCAAGCAGGTTCAAGTTTACAAGCCCAGGCTGCGATAAATCCAGAGGATGAGATGACGCTATATTTAGCAACACCAGTGTCACCACTATCTACTAATCCATTCAAACAGTGGGAGGATATGAAGAATGTATTTCCGCAATTATATTTGCTGGCAAGAGTACTTGGCAATTCCAGCTACATCTGTGCCTGCAGAAAGGTTATTTTCAAAGGCGGGTAGTACCATGTCCAAAACAAAGAAACAGATTATCTCCAAAACGTTTGGACAAATTAATGTTTTTGAGTGATTGTACAGAGGAAGAATGGGAGGTTTAAATTGTGTATTATATCATTTAAATAAAAAATACTTGGTCGATTGAAATATTTTATTCTAAAAATTTAAATGGGACTTGCAGTAGTGTATTGTATTATATCCATTGTGTAGGTACAAATAATACATTACACATATATGTACATACAGATGTTGCACTGTAACACATTCACAACCTGTGAGTGTACCATGTACTGCAGAGAACAATTTTGTAGCTTTAGGAAGAGTACCATAAAAACTAAATACAATGGCTATTCCTTGGTTTCTTAGGTTTTCAATGAAATATACGGGATTACTAAAAGGAAATCAGAAAAGTATCGATACTGACGGGTATCGATACTTTTCCAACGATACTACTCAAGAGTAAAGTATCGATACTTTTCATTCAATACCGTGTCCGTAGGCCCATGCATACCAGATTTGACACCAAACCGATTATCGCAGGCAAAGTATTTATTATACCGGTCGGATTATAAATTGTGACGTTTATTAATTTTACGTTTGAATAACTACAAATGGCGCTGTGTTGTGCTGATGGCTGTAACAGTAAAACAGGATCTAGTGTCTTTTTCGGTTTCCAAAAGATGGAAGTTAAGTAAGATAATTGATTACGCATTTAATAGGGTTACAACTCGGATTAGATATATTAAATTTGTCATATAGATATTTATAGCATACTTTTTAGATGTCAGAATTGGAAAAAATCATTAAGTTTTGTTGGCGCCCATAGATATGCTAATCTTACACTGGATCAATGTAATAGTAAAATAAAAATTTGCAATTTACATTTTCATGAAGAGCGTTTTATTAGAGATGATTCAAAGACTCGTTTGCATTATGGTATTGTTCCTTCATTAAATTTGTTAACAAATAGTAACTTTTTTTCAAATTTGTTTTGTTTATATTTATACATAAATATATATACATATATATATTTATATATATATATATATATATATATATATATATATATATATATATATATATATATATATATATATATATATATATATATATGTACAGGCAACATTATTCTCTAAAGCAAAAGCTTACGTTAATTCAGAGAATTTACCATTTGGCGATTTTACAGTACCATCACAGAACATAGTAGAATATATAATACAATTAGAAAATATATTTATAGATAATTTTAATAAATTAGCTTGTTCCGATTCAAATGGGGCAAAACTAAAAGATATATTTAAAAATGTACCTTTTACACATCCATGTAGAAGTTTTCCATTAAATTATTTTTTGTCCCTCTATACCAGAGTGCATCTTTGTTATACTATAAAATTCGCAAATCGCGATGTAAAAAAAAATTACAAAAACCAAATGCCAAGCTAAAACTATATTGAAAAATTTGTGAAAACATTTGTTTATTAGCTTGTCAGTCTAATTAGTAAATAATGCAATGTTGTTAATATATTTGCAATATTAATATTTCTTCTTTTGAATAATTTTATTTGTAGTTTATGTACTGTTTTACCTGTATTAAATGTCAACAATTTATGTAATAAGTGTTATTAAGTCATAGCTACTATTTTACTTTAACAAAATATTTCCGTTAAGAAATGGCTCTATATCTTAGTTACCAAAGTATAGTCTATTAGCCCTTGTAACAAACAGCAACGACAAAATAAGTAATCTTAGCAACGATCAAAATTCCGCTGAAGAGTGAACCTTCTTGTCTTAGTTTCTGTTCGGTAATACAGTATGGTCAATGAGTCATAAAAAATATAGTCTCTTGACATCAATATTTGACTACTTCAAATTTCACCAGCTGTCACTAACCCCACATATTCATGTTAGGTTTCTGAATCTCCTTTTGTATATACATAGAAAAAAGGGTAATTATAAAAAAGTAATAAGTCTTGAAAATGCCTACCAAATTTTTGAGGGTGCTGAACACGAATCTGGTTTCAGTTTCATCCGCTCGGACACAGTTTTCGAGAAAATGGATTTTCCACTTTTCCGCAATACATGCCACTTTCCTTATCAAATAATTTTCACTTCACACTACGTAGATAGCTCATATTAATACGAGTAGATGCTACAACATTTCCTTTATACATATCATATATTAAACCGTCATAAAACCAATTATTCACTCCGGTTTTTTAATTTCCTTTAAATGTTTATAATTCCGATGCAATTGTCGTCCATTGTAATATTTTTAATCGTGCGCCCTCTATATGAAGCCACATGTACTGATTAGTATACAGGGCACTCCAAAAGTTAACTATGAATATTAACTGAACTAAATACACTGTTATTTTGAAGGAACCTAACCTAACCATAATAAGTAGACAATTAGGTTCTTTCAAAATAACAGCGTATTTAGTTAATATTCATAATTAACTTTTGGAGCTCCCCGTATACTAATCAGTACATATGGTTTCATATAGAGGGCGCACGGCGCACGATTAAAAATATTACAATGGACGACAATTGTATCGGAATTGTAAACATTTGAAGGAAATTAAGAAAAGCGTAATGAATAATAGGTTTTATGAGAGTTTAATATATGATATGTATAAAGGAAGTGTTGTAGCATCTACTGGTATTAATATAAGCTACCTACGTAGTGTGAAGTGAAAATTATTTGATAAGTGGCATGTATTGCGGAAAAGTGGAAAATCCATTTTCTCAAAAACTGTGTCTGAGTGATGAAACTGAAACCAAATTCGTATGCACCCTCGAAAATAGGGAGGTAGGAAAATTTTGGTAAGCATTTTCAAGACTTTATCACTTCTGTATAATTACCGAAAATAAGATCTAGTGGCAAGAACAGAATGTTACGAGATATATATAAAGGATATAACTCAAAATCTAAATATCGTTGGCAAAAAAAATATATTTTTTCTTTCACCACCTTCCAAAATTGGGTAATTGTATAGAACCCTTCTGGATTTTCGCATTTTTTTTTTTACGGACGTATTGTAGGCTGCTATAGGAACAGTTTTTCACAAACGTAACTTTGCGCAAATTAATAATAACCCATCTAGCTAACGGGAGGTGGGAGCGAATAGGGGTGGTGGGTGGGGTAAACAGGTGTATTTAGGAATATTAATTTAGCAAGGGTACATTAAAAAAATGTAAATTTTATTCAACATATAGGGGTAGTTTTTAAGGGTTGAAGCAATATTTGTGTGGTGAAAGGATGTGGCATTGTGTGCACATAGAGACCGCAAAATTAAATATCTTGCTTTTTTTTTGTTAAATTTTGGCGTCTGTCGTTGAAGGGCAAGGATATATTTGGTATATAAATGATCAATGTTCAAAAATAATTTACAAGATAGAGGGATAGTTTGTAAAAGTTGAAATAATTGGGAATCCTAATTGTTTCTATTTGTCATAATCTGTCTGACCCTTTTTTATGCACGTGATACGGTCATTATTTAAATTGATGTATATTTAATTAATTTACTCACATGTTGTATTCCAATTATTAAAACGCCATGTCTATTTAAGAACGATGTAAGTCCTTCATTTGATGCTGTATTAGCATAAAATTTCGCGTAAGTGACATCGCAAGAGTCACAGGTGTTGAAATCACAAAACCGCACAGGCACAGGTGTAAGATTCACAGTCAATACTCTGTTTTCACTCATATTTTTGTCGCATTCGACGCGCAAGAATATTTTAAGTTTAAGTTTTAGCTGTGTACAAAGAACTGAATAGCTGTGGTATGAAAAGTGTCTTTTCAGCATCCCTTGGCGCGTGAAGACATTTCCAACCAATCAGGGCGTCTGATTTTGTTTACATATTTGTAAATTCAATAGACAGTGATGTCTGCGCTTTAGGTAAGCAAGTAATTTGTAGCCTATATTGTATATTATGATAGTTGTACAAAAGTTGAGGTGGCAACATAGGAACTTTGGTGAACTACAGAAACGATTAAGTAAACAGTAAATCAGCTGTGCGCATGGAGAAATGTTCCAATTTTAATTTATTTATAAAAAATACTTAACGCCATTTGCGCAAGATATGATAAGGTGCATTGTACTCGTGATGGAATGTAGAATGTGTAAGTTTAGTTTTTCGATAGGGCAGAAAGGGGTGTTCTATACAATGACCCAAAATTGTTTAAAACATTGTATTTTAAGAGTATTGTTGTTAAAAAATATAAAAATTGAAATCATTGGTACATACTTGTTTAAACAAAAAATATGTTCATATTATACATGTATTAAAAAAAATCACTTCATGGGCTTTACCTGATTATGTCAAATGTAGTGATATTTAATATCTTACCAAATGGTGGGAAGTCTTCTGGATGTAGCTCAATGTAATGGCGATAAACTGCATCTCTGTCTGCTAAATATTGGTTTCTATAATCATCAACAACTTTTCCAATTCCTGCACAACCAGCAGCGAAAGCTATATGTCTTTGAATACCTAAAATATTTTTTGTACATATATAAAAATTAGTTATGTTATAATACTCGGTTGTTTACTTTTTTATATACCTATTTACGTTTGTTTGATAAACGTAAATTAAGCCTTCGATTAAGCTTTAAATTATATTTTTCCTATTGCATTCATCTTTTGAGCACGAAGCTCCATATACAGTTAAAAAAAGTTTTACTATAATTTGATGGACTTAACGCGTTATATAATTATATTTAGCTCACCGCTAAAATATGGTCGTCGGGTAGTCCAGTTCCCCACTATGACTCCAAGAAAACCTAGTGCACCGCAAACTGCAGGGGCCCATATTTTACTTAATAACGGCTGTTCTCTAGTCCCATCGTTTTCCAGTAGTTCAAGAGGTGTTGTTGCGATTTTTGGACCAGCAGCCATTTTGCTATAAACCAATATTGCCAATCGCAAAAAAAAAGTGAACAGCAGAGAGTTCAAAATACTACATGCCAATCATTGATGATCTGTGATACCAAGTGTTACAAAGATTTAAATACATACTTTTTTATTACCTCTTCTTCTAACACTCCAAATTTAAAATACACTATCCTTTTTCGTACAACAGTGAATAAGTGATCATAAAATGAAAATGCCCATGGATTTCAAAATCGTGGTGGTTATGTTATATGCAAGAAGATTAGAGAGTTTCACAGTCTTCTTGGTTATATGATTACTTATAACAACATCAGTTATGCTATATCTACGTTTGTTGGATCTCATATATCGCTTGCTCAGTGCAATACTGAGACATCTGCCAATAATTCAAAATTATGGATAATATCGCTATGGTCAGCAAAATCCCGTATGTGTTCAGTGTTCAGTGAACCAGTGGGATATGTGTTAAACCAATTATAGCAGTCTGAAAATAATTTAACTCAGTATTGTATGAACGGAAAGAAGCGTTCATATTGAGTGCAACACTGCAACAAAGCAGATGACCCAGTATTGCAGTGTGACCAGAAAATGTGCGTCGGCAAGTTTTATCGGTGAAACACTGAGATAATTGTTCGTACTAGCTGAAAAAAGAGAAGATCAGAGCTAATAATTATGCATTCTTTTTTGGAGTAAAAAACTTGGAGTTTTTAAAGATTTCTTCAAAAGAATATTAGACGTGTGCTACAATACCATATCCACAATTAGAAAGAAGACCAACTCAGAAGGACTTATAGAGAGTGAAAAAAGAGGAAAGCATAATAATCAAAAGAAAGTGAGTGAAGCTACAAAAGGGAATATAAGAGACCACATTAATCTCTTACCAAGAATTGAATCACATTATTGTGGTTCCCAAACAAAAAAAAGAATATTTAGATGGTTCACTGAATATCTCTACAATGTACAGATTATATACTAAGTATTGTAAAACAAACAATTAGACAGCAGCAAAAGAATGTACCTATGAAACAATATTTAACGGAGGAATTTAATATAGGATTTTTTGCTCCTAAAAAAGATCAATGCGCAATATGTGCTCAGTACCAAAATGGGAATGACATTGAAAAAAAACAATATGCAAGAAAAATATGATACACATTTACAATAAAAAAAAAAATGTCAAGAAATGAAAAAAAATAAAGACAAAGCATTATACATGAAAAAAATTCAAACCTCGTGTATTGTTATGATCTACAAGCCGTAATTCCATTGCCATGCAGAGAGATATCGACTTTTTCTTATAAAAACAAACTTAACTGCATAAACTTTACAGTATTAACATTACCTACAAATGAGGATTTTGCTATTTATGACATGAGGCTGTAGATAAGCACGGGGCTAATGAAATTGCAAAGTGTATTTATAAATTTTTTTAAAATGATTGTCGCGGTAAATATATCATTTTTTTCCTTTAGATATAATCTCCACCCATAAGTATTTAATTAGTAGTCATACCCAAAATGAGGGAGATCAAACGCACTCGTGTATTGAAAAACATAAAGCAAGAGCGTTGAGAAGTGGTCCCATCTTTATTCCTTCTCAGATGGCAATAATTACAAAATTGGCAAAAAAGAAACGGGCTCTCAATACAAAGTATACCAAATGACAACAGATGAATTTTATGATTGGAAAAAGGTCTGTGATGAAATGGGAGTTAACTTTAGTTTACAAGAACAATATGACAATTGAAATGACGTTGAGGTTTTTCGGATGGAGAAAGATGTGGAAAACAGTGTTTTTTTTATAAAACAAGCTATACAGAAACTGAGTATAAGGTTATAAATATTAGAAAGAATCCCAGAAGGAAATTAAATATAAATCTCTCTTTGCCTTTAGCTTATAAAATTGCGCCGAAAATATCAAAATTAAAACATCAACATCTACTTTTTCTTTGTAATGAAAACCACATTAAGAAGGAATATCAAGATTTTTTCAAAAAATTGACAACAGAGTGAACTTTATTAACAGCTCTCTATTTTTACACTTAATGTTTTTAATGTTCTTTGCTAAAGAAATTTTGAATAAATGTTTATAAAAAGTAGGCATTTTTTATTTAATCCAAGGCACTATCTTAAAATACTGTTCATTGCTTTGATAAAAATACATAAATGGACAAATAAGACAATCCGTATCTATAATTATAACTAAAGAATTGTAAAAAAAAATGTATTAAACTATGTGTACACGAACCTATAAGTGAATAAAACTTAAAAGTAATAATTGTCATTTATTGATGACTAAATAATATTTTAATATATTTCTATCGAGATCTTGCATGATTTGTTTACTTTTATAGTATAATCTTAATTTTAAAAATACTTCAGCTATACAAGAAACAAGTATAGCTGACATTACACCATAGATAATATAGTATAGGATATATTTTCTATTATATTTTTACTTTATTATATATTTTCTACTGATTACACGAAATATAACATCAAAAATGAAAACAAAACAGAGAATTCTATAATCATCATTCATTCAAATGATTCAAACCAGTATTCCAGAACAAGTCTTAATATGTGTTCAAGAAGACTAGAGGGTCCTCTCTAGTCTTTTTGGTATTGGTATCTAGAATAGCGTAGTAGAGTTAGATGTGCATCATAGAGAATATATATATATATACCAACTCTCTGAGGATATGTTATAATTATATTATCTATGATGTATATATTCTTTGATTATGGCGTCTGTATCATAGATTTAGTCAGTTACTAAGTCTATGGTTTATATGGGCATATATATCTGTGATGTTTAAATTGTTAACAATAGGTTGGGAAACTGGATTATAAAAATTTTCACAATGTCTACGGGATTTTCGTTTGGAACTAAGTAAGTAATAAGCTGCATTCTTAGAATTTGTATAATTTGTTTTATTACTTTTAGTACGGGATCTTTTGCAACAGCACCTTTACAAAACCAAGGAAATTTCAATTTTGGAGGAACTACACAGCCAACGACAGGATTTCAGCTTAATATTCCAGCAACATCTACTTCTAATTTATTTGGTTAGTTGTTATAGTCAGAATTCCAAGAATCATTGATTCAACTTGATCATCTTTTTTCCAGCTCCGTCCACTAATGCTTCCACAGGATTACATTTCGGTGGCCCTGCTACTACTACTTCTGTTAATACTGGATTTGGATTTGGTTAGTAAAAAATGTACCACTTTAAAGTTATTTTAATATAAAGAATGGTAGTGTGGCTTCTGAATCTGCTCACGAAATTGCAGGCTCCTTTCAGGATCCTCATTTAATGCTATTTAATGCTATGTTGATTGCCTCTTCTGCTCTCAACAGCAACTTATTGACCGTCTAATAGAAAAAAAAAACAC
This sequence comes from Rosalia funebris, assembly GCA_037954035.1. NCBI lineage: Eukaryota > Metazoa > Arthropoda > Insecta > Coleoptera > Cerambycidae > Rosalia > Rosalia funebris. The sequence goes on from JAZFAV010000002.1 coordinate 34,874,282, forward strand.
CTACACATACAACTTTCACCTACTTTCAACGCTATTTATAACTTAGTTTATCCATCAGCTCCAATACTTTTCTTTCGTTTAGGTGTAAATATCGGAGAATTATTACGTGCTGTCATAGCTACTAATTTCGTATTCTATAATATTAATGGATTAACTGGTAATTTCGTGCTCTATAATATTAATGGATTGAATGTACCCACAGATAAAACAAACAAGTATCAAACGTTATATAATCAATGCACAACAACATAATTTAGGTAAAAAATCAACTACTCGGTACGAAAAACGGCTTTGAAATCACGAATGTTGAAACCAGTCTCGCGAATATTCAAACTGGGTATCTATTTTTTTCTTTCGCGAATGTTGAATCCGTGAGTGTTGGAGCCGCGAATGCTGGGGTCCGACTGTACATTATAATTGCCTTTATAAGCAACACAGTATACAGTATATCTTATGTATGTAATATTCTTTTATTGTTCTGACATTTGTTGAAAGTTCTTCATTATCTACTCAACTATTACACATTGAAAACAAAGTAAAAGAAAAAAATTATGAACAATTTACCAGCAATTGATGTTGGGTTATTCATAATACTCATAGAATTTCCTAGTATTTAAAATTCAAACCTTAAATCAACTTATTGACTTAAGTTTTAGTTTTTAATTAACCAAATCTATGAGCTTTAACAAGTACGAAACTTGTTGGATAGCCAAAAGAGGGGGCCAAAGACTTAGTTTTACTTTTTTTCAAACCAGTTAAACTTCTTAAATACTATCTTCAATACGTTAGATCACATTTCATCCATATCATATACTTATGCAACAGATACATACATTCTCTAGAATCGGCTCTACACAATTAATGTAAACTGGCACTATGACCTAGTACAGCCTTAGTACTGATTATTTCACTTTTTATCACTCCTGTCTTCACGTTAACAAACATTGTAATTGACTTGGTAATTTTACTGCAATCATTTTACAGTTTTTAAAACTACTCTGTATTCTATTGATTTTTAGTTATAAAAAATATTATTTCTATTTTTTTTGTATTAGGAACTGGATTATCATTCAATACGCCTAGTGCTGCAACAACTACCAATACTGGACAAGGCCTAACATCTGCAACATCAGTACCTGCCTCATCTTTTGGTACGCCAACATTAACCACATTTAGCTCGGCCACACCTTTAAGTGGTTTTTTAAATATGACTACAACTACTACTAATCCAGGATTCACTTTTGCAACGTCGGCTAGTAAAGCACCATCAGGAACAGCTGCAGTTACCACCACCATGGGTCCATTAAATTTTGGTGAGTATATCAAAGTAAATGACCTGAGGTGACCATGGTCACAGGCAGTAACAAACTTTTAGTAGAAGGTTACTACGAACAAGTATTGAGTAACACAAGTATTGGGTAATGCCCGTGCTCACACAAGAAATGATAAATGTTCAGAATATTCGGAAATAAATTTTAGTGGTTTCGAATAAGTATTACTGTCCAGCAATAGCAATCAAAACTGCGATATCGGGCTGCCTTTGAGGTATGTAGTAAATAGCCTCGTCTTTACTCAGTCGCATTGAGACCTTTGCAGAGTAAATAACGAGTATGTATGAATGTACACAGAGTTCGATCTGGCCGCGCGTAAAATCAACACCCACTGAATAACAAGGCCTTAGTGCTTGTCGTGTGACGTCATCAATGTAGGCCGTGCAATTTTAATCATATAAGGGGATACATACACTAATATTTATGAAAACTATCAATAGTTAACTTATTTTAAGGAACGCTAGTTATATGACAGGCTTCTTGACAAATCCCAAAAATTATGTTTGAGTTTTGGTTTAATACTAGGTGTAGTATTAAGTGCAGGCTCCCAACTCCCCTACACCTGCGCCAAAATTCAGGATATGTATTTATGTATAATAAACATTTTTCGCACTACTGAAAAGAGGTTATTACACATAAATACATATACTGAACTATTCCACACTTTCTCTTAATTATTATTACTTGGTAGGTATAATGTAGGTATGCATGTTCATGTTATGCAGTTTCAAATTTCATTTACCTACCTAACATCGTGCATAATTTAGTGTTGAGGTGAGAGTTTAGGTATAAAAAATATATTATAGAACACAAGCCATGAAAATACATTAATTAAACTTTTAAAGAAATAGGTCCCAAATTATATACATTTAGTAATAAAAAATATTTATGCATGTATAGGTAGGTATATGGCCTACTTCGTTAATGTATCGAGTTTTCTTTTTTAAATATTTCCTTTTTTTAAATGGTCGCTATTTTTAGCGCAATAATTTTTTAAGAGGGTATTGGAAATACTTTTGAGAATAATTTTTAAAATGTCTTTTCTATTATGATTAGCGCATCCATTGAAATGTGAGACATGTTTCTGTTCAATACAATATTCCAAAATTAAATGAACCATGAACGATCTTTTATTATAGATTTCTAGAAATGTGATTGAAGATGATTCAATTTATTGAAGATTAAATAAGTCACAGATACAACATTTATAACTTGTCCTTGGGGATATAAAAGTCCTCCACGATTTAATTTATTAATGAGATCAAAATTGTCCTCAACAATAAATTGCTTGTCATATACTAATTTTTGTTTACAGCTGGCACATTTTAATTTTTTTAACGTAATATAGCAACAATAAACACCTAAATATGTAATTAACGGCAATACATCGTTGATATCGTGAAAGTGATCATCTTTTATTAAAATTTGAGATAATAACGTTTTAATTTGAGAAAAGTTTTGTTGAGAGCAATTTTCATCTGGGTCATAATCAGGTAGCCCATAGAACTTATTAACATTAATAGGGCAAAAACTGCGAGACTGAACTGTTAATATAGATTGAATTCTAAGTCTCTTCTCTGTCTCATATAACTGGCGCACAGAAATATGATAATGACCACCTGCCATTTGCCTGTATTTACCAAATCTAGCTTCAAGAGGGTCTGTTTGAAATTTCCCTAAGAGAACATAATTCATATCAAGTTCATTAAAACAGTATATGGTAATTTCAAGCAGCCCATGAAGGGTATGACTTAAAGCAGTTCGGGTCTGTCTAGTAAGAGTCTTTGAAAAACTACTAGGTTGCCAAGTATCGAGCCAGCTTAACATTTTTTCTAAGAACTCAATCTTAGGATCCAACTCAATGTCCGTGAGTTGTTTCTTTACGATAGGTTCCCGAAATATGTCACGTTTATGTTTGCCTTTGAATGGGGTTTTTACATTTACTATTTTCCACCATATCGTTATGATGTTTACAAAATCAGCAGTATCTTAAGTGTGGTATACGGCTATCAAAATGTCTTAAAGCCTCTACTACGAAAGAGTTAAAAATTTTTAGTGAAAGTTTTACAGTTTGTCGTTCTAAAGATGAAGGAAACAATGCTTTTAGGTTTAAAAAATAGCCGAACTTTAAAAGCTTATCATACTCCAGTTCATGTAATTTTTTAAGCGCAGGAAAAGAAGCGCATTTTTTTTCTGAAGTGTCAAAATCAGGAAAATAAAATGTTTGATCAGGTTTATAGTTAAGCCAATTAGTAAATATACATTTTAGTAGGTGAACTGTATCAAATAAGTAAAATAATGGTCTTTTATTATCTACCGGGTGAGGATAAACAATACTAAGTTGGTCTGTAGTTGAAAAATGGCTCATTGCTTTCCCGTTAATAGCATTATTATCACTTATTGTGCAAAAAACTACATACCCAATTTCCTCTAAATTTTCAATAATAGTTTTAATAAAATTATAGAGTATTTCGAAATTAATTTTTGAGAAGGGAGCTATGTGAGCTACCTCTTTAAAGCTAGAACACACACTTGCAATCATGAAGGTAAATGCTGAAGAAGCTAGAGAGTTATTATTATTGACTACTGTACCAGCTATATTGCCTCCCTTATAATCCATAAAAGGGTCAATGTGAATTTCATCGAAAAGCAGTGTCACAAATCTCTCATGATCCTTTAACAAACCAAACACGTTTCGAGCATAGGTTAAAAACATATTTTTTTCATCTATATGGGGATCAGTCATATGTTTATTACAAATACTCATTATAGTTTGAGGATGTGGTAAAATAAGAGATCCATAAACTCTTTAAGTATTTGTATGCACGTGGACTAATAGTATAGAGAATAGAACATAAAATTATTGTACTACTTGAATACCTATATATTTCCTTTGCAGTTGTAAGCAATGCTAATTGTTCACAAATAAAATCTAAAGCATGTACTATTTTGTTATCATCAAGATTTCGAAAACATTTTAGTATATTTGGCACAAAATCGAATACACGTTTAATTTTATTTATGTCATTTGATGATTTGACAGAATCAGGCATGGTCTTGCTATTAAAGTCCTAGTCGGGGTTGTCATTATCAGTAATATTTTCCTCTCGATTTTCCTCTATAGATAGGGTAATAACCTCGGTAATAAAAGTCTCATCTATGGCTTCAAATATTGACTGTATATCGTCCAAACTATGTGAAATAAACGGCGTTTTAAATTTTGATGTTGAAATACAAACTGACTCGCTATACAAAAGTTTCAATATTCAGGTTATAATTAATAACAATCGCCCAATTAATGCATGGGCCAGGTGTATATTCAATTTTAAAAATAGTTAATCTTTCACCTTCTTGAGACAAACTTTGGGCAGAAAACCAGTCTTTTGGTACTTTAAATGTAGAAAATTTTACTATAAATTCATCAAAATTGTCAAAATGTATGTTTTTTTCGTGCTTCTCAAACTCAATTTTGCTTATTTCAAGGGCTTTTGACAAGTTTAACTCATCAATATTTTTGAACTTTTCATCTTTACTTGGCCGTATTTTGACATCTTTTGATAAATAAATGGGGCAATTTAAAAAAATAGATGGTATACAGTCTTCTTTTAGCCGTGGTTTTAGTAAATCTATTGTAAAAATCTTGCCAGTGTTTGAGTCTGGAACTGTTGTACTTTTTATTATACTACCTTCAGGAAAATGAGCTTCACATACTCTCGTGTTGTTTGTGGGCTGAAAGTTATCTCGGGGTATCGCTTTTAGCCATTTTTGTCGTAAACTTACGTCCTTTGGAAAACCGAAAACATGAACTTTAGGCCCATTTTTATAGTTTCCATTACAGCGAGGAACACAACACTTTTGAGACATAATTTCACTAAGTATCAGTTACCACAAAACTAGCCGAAACCAAGAGAAAAACATACAATTAAACACGAACAAAACTTATAAACTGTGCTGTAAACAAACCGGCGGACCGCCAAAAAAGCAACAGGTTATAAGTCCGAAATATATGGTTTTACGTATTTAAAAATATGCCTAACAATATAAATTGTATACCTAAATATACAACGAAATATTAGGTACAAGTTTCACGCACTTAAAAGCACATAAATAGTTCTGATTTCAGAAAAATGCAAGAAATAACGCTGATTATAGCAACGCTAGGTTCACAGGTTAGCGTACCAGATGAGCGCTGTTGCCGGCTCCGTAAGGAAAGTATTTTTGTTAGGGAAGTCCACGAACAAGGTAGTAGTATTTGATAATTAAATAAATAAATTACGAAATACCACATTAAAAAAAGAGAAAAGAACATCTTATGGAAATATGTGTTTTACGATATTGGAGAAGAAAATGGTAATTTAAGAGAAAGAGATACATCCTTTATATACTGGAATTCTAATATTCGCTAGTATCGTAGTAGTCTGGCAACGTTGCAAACATCTGTGGTGTCTCGATCGTGTTTACGCCACCTGTAAGCTGACTTCCTACATCTTCGCTCCATATCAGAAAGGCCTACATTCATGACGTCACGAGCTAAAATTTTGTGAGCGCTTTGTCCTATTTTTCCTTTTCCTATTCTTGACAAGCTGTAGATGAGAACATTTTGATTTATAAAGAAATGTGTAAAGTCGCCAATGTAATCAACGCACTTGTCTCCTAATTCAATTCTTAACTTTCATGATTTTTTATTGTAATGCATTTTTGTTTGTACTGAAAATTATAATTTAGTTTTTTACTCCATTTTATTAAAATTAACTTACATAATTTAATAATAAATTAATAAAATATGAAGAACCGAAATTCTCGATTGAAGTCATAATAAATCGATTATAACACTGAATTAATTCTTTTAAGAGATTAAAACTGCAACAGTGACAATATAAAAATTGCAGTTATACAGGTTATATTTAAATATACTCAGTATAAGATGTCATAGGAACACAATGTTATATTCAAACGTAGAAATGATCAATTATACTATGCGTCATCTATAATTCACTTGTCAGCAAACTTTTAGAAGCTTAAAAAAGCACTACAGTTAGTCCGGAGGTTTTATCACTACAAATATTCAAAATTAAAAATGTATTAGAAACGCCATTGTTTCTTAAAGATTTACAACAGAATTAATCAAAATAACAATGCCTTAAATAAAAATGATTTCTTACAGATATTATACAAAATAAAAGCTTTGTTTGCAGTTGTATTGAATCACATATATCACTTTTACTCCCAAAGTATAAAACATGGAGAACTACTGCACCTCTAGTGAAGTTTGCCCACACAGGACCGGGTAGACATTTTGAAGGGTAATATAGGTATGAACTTAGGTGGTAGGTGCCCATATGATGTGTATTCCAAGGCTATCCTTGATTAATTGTGATGCTAAAACTATAGTTTTAAAACAATTAATCCTACGCTTTCATTTTTGTTTTAGTTACCTACCTAATTGTCCCAAGTTTCTTCTATCTCATCCTCATTATCGTCCTCCTCTAAATTAACGATAAATTTATCCCCACCATTCAGGACATTTTGGCTCAATTTTCTGTACTCACCTTCACATTTAATATTAATTCCACGTGGTGGAATAATGTACACCTGTCAAAGTGGCTGCTTTTTTCAATGTTCCATCTTTGGCTTAATTTTCAGGATCTTTCTTTAAATTGGTTATATACATTAAAACAAATTTCTTTCGTCTGTTGATTAAGAAGGATATTTTTCCGACGCGATACTAACCCATTATTAGCCCGATCTTGTCTTAGAAACTCGACTAAATTACTATCACTCTCCTCATCAGCATTAATGTCCACACATTGTTCATCCCAGGGCCTCCATATAGTAGATCTATCTTCCCAAGAGTGAATCATTTTTTACTATTCACAAAAGTCCTAATTTATTGTTCTAAATATACTGTCTTACAAAGTCTTATATCTGTTCTTACAAAATTTATAGTTTGCACAAATAATATAACTATACGTAATGCAACATGCCTATAAAATCACTATGTCACGAAGATTGTCGCTATCGCATTGCCCAACACAGTTTAAAACATAAGTGAATCCACCTCTGTCGCTACTGATCTGTATACAGTCTTCCGCACTTCGACAGACGAGCTGAACCAGTTTGAACTGGATTGTAGGTTAGCCTTTAGAAAACTGCGTTATGATCTGGGAGCCACAGCAACAAATAAATATTAATACAAGTGCAACGAAGCTTTTATTTTTCATAATTTCTATAAGCATTTATATTTAAAACATTGTTTGTGGTGTTTTAATTAATTTTGTTGTGAATCTGTAAGAAACAATGCCTTTTTAATACATTTTTAATTCTGAATATGTGTAATTATAAAGCCCCCGGACTAACAGTCGCCCTTTTTGATGTTTGTAAAGGTTTGGCGACGAGTGAATTATCGATGGTGCATACTACAGCCACTTTGCTTTTTTTTAGGATACACACAAAGTGAAGTTATACCCCAAAACATATACAAAGTGAAATCTCTTTAATAAATGCAATTTTGTGAGGATTACCAAGCTCAACAATACAATAAACTTTTGGCCATTCATTATTTGACTAAAACCTGAAATTGCAATGTGAAAATTTGGTAGTAAAGGATGCTATACTTCTAATATAACTTATGTCATAAATATACTCGATCCAATAAATCAAAGATGGTTAAAATGTTTATGAAACATTTGTAGATATTCAAAATTCAATAGCTGAAAAAGTTGCATACTACTACAAACTTTTGACATATTTATGCTTTATAAGAAAGTTACCAAGATGATATAGAATTGTGAATATTTATATTATGACAACAAACAACACAACAGATTGTCAAATGCAATATTTAGCAAACATTTAGTGACACAACATTTGAAAAATAACGACAATTGCCTTAATTTGAAGTTTGATTGACCACATCTTATGTTTATTTGTATTTTCAGATTTAAGCAGCAATAAAACATCCACTGGAACTACTTCTGGCCTTAATTCCAATGTGTCTACTCCTGCTGTGGTAGGATTAGGTGGTCTAGCTTCTTCTCAAACAAAACCAGGAACCGCTGTAACTACTCAAAAAGAAGTATCCCCAAAGGAACAGTCGCTCCCTAATGAAATTTTACAAACGGTCGAACAGTTTAAAGAAGTGGTAAAACAGCAGAAGCTTCACAGTTCAGATATAGCAAGGTGTTCTGTCAGAGATTTTAGGAAAGTTGAACAAGAAATTGATTTGCTCAATAATCTGTTAAACGATGTTGAGTGTCAATTACAGAAAAATAGGCATTTAGCTGAAAAATTAAAATACGACACTGCTAAATGTTTACATAATGTGGAAATTGCTCAAAGAACACAAGATACTCCGCCTGGTTTGCAATATGAAAATACAGCCCCTCTTAGATATTTTCTGGAACTGGCAGATCATTTTGAAAGAGAAATGCAAACTTTGAAAGTTCAAATCGAAAGTGCAGATAAATATGTTAAGAATCACAGGAACCCAGATGTTCTCACACCTCAAGGTAATGTAATTCACATAACATAATTAAATACCTTAATTCTTAGATCCTTTCATATAAACTTGCAAATTAAGTTAATGAATTAAACATTAAATTGAGTTAAACATAAAGAATTTAATATAATTTAATTTAATGGAAAAAAAATTAAATTAATTCTTATATAATTAAGGCTAAAACTATATTTATATTTTTTTATCAAGTAGATATCTCTACTACAATATAACAAACTTTTCAAAATATAATATTTTCAAATTAAAATTCCTCAAATTTCTTTGCCATCAGAGCTGTAAGCTTTATTGAACACTACTATATACATACATCACAAACTTTTAATTATTATCTTAAATATTTTATGTACATTTTAAATTCCATCCAAAATATATACACAATTGAGGTTTTTAAAATTGTTCTATTACTTTCATACACCATTAAAAAAAATAAATAAATAAATATATATATATATATATATATATATATATATATATATATATATATGTTAAATCACTAGTTTGGATTTAAACTTTTTAAAAACAATTTATTTTATTTAACGGACGAACAAGAATTTAGATGTGTAAGTATAACAATAATATCAATACTAAAATTATACTGCTCATGCAACGGGTTTGCTGCGACTTTATAAGTTTCGTTACGTTAACATCGTTTTAACAAAAAGTTGGTGTTATGCAGCAACTTTTCAAAAATAAGTAAAATTGAAAGTAATAATTATGAATTTAACGATTATTGAAGTATATATAATAATAATAAAGTTAATTGAGAATATGAAGCCTTAAGTTAAGTTTAAATTATACAATTAATATTTTTTTAAATATAAAATTTACAAAATTAAAATATATAGAGTCTTTGAAACCGATTTATAACTGAGAAACATTAGTTCAGTTCGATTTCTTCCTCTGGGGTTTCATCTTTGGATCTGATCGATGGTCTTCTTCTGGGCAGGATGCTCCTGAAGGATTCTCTTAAGCGTTTAGAAGGTCCAGGTGGAGGTGGTGGTGAATTTGTTGTGAGGGCGATTGCTAATCTGTTTCTCTTTCGGCATTTACATAAAATATATAACAAAATGAGAGTTACTATTAGTGTAATGATAAAATAAGTGAACCAAGAGATGTGTTTGGTGACAAATGGTTCATTGATCAAATCGTCTAACGTTCGAGAATACTCGTCCAATTTGTGTTTGGCAATCTCGAGGTCTTCCACATTTAAGTTATTCAATTTTAATGGTTCTAATTTTGGGATTTGGATGTCATCGGGGATTCCTTGACAACAATTAAAGGGAATTAAAATGGGGAGATCAATAACACTGGTTTGCGAAAAGTTCTTAGGGTCAGCTTGTATTTTTGTCACTCCTATGAAAGCACTACATCCAGGTTGCAATTTAAGAATGGAATTTTTATAAATGATCTCTGTCTTGGTGTTTATTTGTTTGCAATTTACAGTAATTTGAAGTGGTTCTGAAGTAATTGTTAGCCATGATGAGTCCGTTAGTTGTTGGACATTGTAGCCTTTTGCAAATATTATTGAAGTTTGGCAGCTCTCAGGTAAAGTTTTTAAGTGTTTCAGGATTTGGGCTTCACATATAGCATTGTCGTCGATGGGGTATGCAAATAGATTGGAACATATCTTTGTGCCAAAGAAAAGTGGTTTACAGTCTTTCAGATTTTTGATGGGTATGTACATCAAAGAATCGACGTCACGCGCTAAGTATTTTTGTGATGAAGATAAAACATGATATAGACCAGTTCTATTATTTAGGATAGGGATTGGATATAATCTAAAAAGGGTGTATCTTTGTTGGTCTATTAGAGGGATTTTTAATACAAATACCAAGTCTGAATCAGTTTGGTATGCTTCTAATTCCATAATATCCAAATATTTGGCAATATTGGAAGATTTTATAATGAGTGGTAAATTGTTTTGGTGTAAATTTTGTGAAATTTCCTGAAGCGAGGTTATCAAATTTTCAGGATTGATTATCGACGTATGAATAATTTTTAATCGCGCGAAAGTTATTGAATTTAGAATATCATTTAATTGATTCTCGATATACAGGTAACTTTCCATGAGAAGTTCACATTTTTCTAAAAATCTTAATTTTGCTTCAATTACTTTAATTTTATCTGCTGTCCTATAAGTTGCGTCTGATATTATTTTTATATCTCTATTGAAGGTAGCTTCATCAATTTGCAACTTTTGTATGGTAGCGTTAAAATTCTTTATGACGGATGTTGTTACTGAGATTTGATTTTTCATTAAATTTTCTAATTGATGCTCGTCATTAGTTAATTTATTGATGCAATTCATGTAGTATTCGCCATCTTCGGAATCTAAATTTCCTGTAATTGACTTAAATATTGTACCAATGTCATTGAGAATTCCACGTTTGTAACGTTTAGTATCAAAATAAATTTCGCTTAATATTTCTTGAATTGAATTTGAAATTTGGGTTAATAAGCTGATGTGTGTTTTTACTTCACCTCGAAAAAGGTTCATGTTTTCAAATGTGGGGTTAATAGCGTGTAAGAGAATTTCAAGCATTTTCTCGTTATGTTCAAAAGTGTTCTTTATTGATGAAATGTTTTTGTGAACCAGAAGAGTCCATTGGTTATTTGTTACAACGATTTCGCTGTCTCGATGGTAATATATTCCAATGGTGTTGTTTATTGGAGTAATGGTGTATTGGGATACTGCTGCTCCAATCAGCAGAAGAAACCTGAAAATAATTTAATTCTCAAAATATGGTTTCATCCTGTCGAAATTGACTTTTGTCGTTTGTGACGTTTCGAGATTTAATAAAATTGCAGAATTTTGAAAGATTTTTATTATTTCGAAAGGACCGTTAAATTTATTATGTAATTTATCTTTAATTTGAGATTCCTTAACATAGACTTTATCGCCTATTTTAAATTGTGTAGGATGTCCTGGAACGTTTCTATCGAATCTTAATTTAGCCTTTTCTTTTTGAAGCTCAGTTTTTGTGCGTGCAATTTTATAATAGCATGAAATTCTATTATTTAGGTCTCGTATATATTTTGAAATCAACTCTTTTTGAAATCAACTCTTTTTGAAATCAACTCGTTTTGGTCTAATATTATCGGAATTTGATCTTCGTCAGGCGTCTTAGTTATGTTTTGGCAACTAACTAGGTTTAAATCTTTTTCAGTGAAAATAAATGACAACATTTCGAGTATTGGCAATTCTAAATTGTTTTCAATGAAATATGTTTTTGAAGATTCGAAAATGTCTTTGTCTTTGTAAAGAGTAATAAACATTGTTTCGATTATCTCTTCGATGTCGAAGGGTAACAAAACAATATAATATTTTCGGTTTTTCACCGTTTTACTCGTGACTATATTAATTTTATTGTGAATAAAATTTGGTTTTTCCTCGAAAATATCTTCAATTATTTTGTAATGTAAGTCTTCGAGTTTTTCTTTTTGGAAAAACGTTATTATGTCTTTATGTCCTTTGTCCAATAATTGATTGTTCGTAATTTTAATTTTTGAATAGTCTATTAGTGACTGGGTTTTATATAGGTGAACAAATGTATTTAATTCTTGTAAAATTGATTCTGGTGAAATTTCGGTATTTTCTGAACTAATCGATTCGTCGTCTGTATTTGATGTTAAAATTTTGTTTTTGAAATCCACACATTTTTGAAAATGGTTAATTTTGATACGGGATAAGGCATCCGCATTTTTATTAATTTTGCCAGGTTTATATTCAATCTGGTAGTCGTACTCTTCAAGTTTTAAGCGCCAGCGTGCTAGGCGACTACCGGGGTCTTTAATAGAGAAAAGCCAGGTAAGAGGTCTGTGATCTGTTATCAGTTTGAACTTTCTACCAAAAATATATGGGCGAAAATGTTTTACGGCCCAAACAATAGCGAGGATCTCTCGTTCTATTGTTGAGTACTTTGTTTCCGCACTACAGAGAGTTCTGGAGGCGAAAGCTATGGGTAGATCTTTACCTATTGGACCTTGCGAAAGTACAGCGCCAATCGCAAAAGCGCTCGCATCTGTTGTGAGTAGGAATGGCTCGTCAAAATTTGGATACGATAGTATGGGGCTTGAAGTAAGGGTTTGTTTTAAATCTTCGAAAGATTTTAAACATTCTGAATCGAAATTGAAAGAGGTGTCTTTTTGCAGTAATTTAGTGAGAGGTTTGGAAATTTTGGCGAAATTATCAATGAATCGTCGGTAATATCCGGCGAGGCCAAGAAATCCTGATCAGTATCAGAATAATTAAATTGGTCTGTTGAAAAATAATAATTTTGTTGATATGTTGGTTCGTCTGAATATGAATCTTGATATTGTTCATAATTTTGATCGCAATTGTAATTATATTGATGAGCGGTATCATCAGCATATTGTGCATGTGAGCTGTACTGATGAGCAGTATCATCAGTGTACTGTCAATCGTATTGATGAGCCGTATCATCAAAATTTTGGTTCATTTGAGCGTTCATATGATGAGCTCTTTGTTGATTATAATTCGGATTTGGCCGAATTATTGGTGGTCTTGATTGGTTTGTATAGTTGGGATTCGGTTTAATAGCTGAAGGCCTGTTTTGTTGAAAACTGTTTTGCTGGTAATTATTTTGTTGGAAATTTGAATTCATCGGTCTATTATTTCCATTTGGATTAAATTGAGGTCGCTGATAATTTTGATTTAAGTTGGATGATTGGGCCTGATTGAAATTTTGTTGAAAATTAGGCCTAGAAAAGTTTTGGAAAGGTGCTGAAGAATTTTGTTGCTTCGTTCGGCACTCATTTATTGTGTGACCATTACGTTTACAAAATGTACATATCTTCTTAGCATTTAGTGAATTAGGTGGTAATGGTTTGTTCGCTTTTTGAAATTTCTGAGATTCAAAGTATGACAATTGAAGTTCCCGTTTAATCCTGGATATTGCTTGAAGCATATCCATAGGATTACTTGCTCTTATTATAGATCCTAATTTTGGATCCAGCCCTGTCAATAAGGTGTTAAGAGTCATTGTCTCGATTAAATTGGATTGTGCGGTTTTTTGATCAGCGGTTAAATGCTGTTTCTGAATCGCTGCATGCATTTTCGCATTATGCGTTTGCAAGCGGGATACAAAATTTAAAGCGGATTCGTTTGATTGTTGATTAATTCTTTGCAGGTCCTGAATTAGAGACGTAAGGTCCCTAGAGTCTCCAAAGTGAGTCTCTAATAGATATTTGATTTCTTCCCAAGTTGACGGGTTCCTAGAATTTACTAGTTCAGCGGCTTTTCCACGTAATTTATTTTTAACATGGAGAGTTAAAAGTATTTTTTGATTATCGACCGCCATGTCGAAAGCGCATTTAATAGCATTTAAGAATGTTTGCAGGAAAATTTGATTTCCGTCATATTCCGGAACAATTGAGAAAATTTCTGATAGTTTGTAAGGTTCTAAGATAGCTTCGTTTGCCATTTTTATAAGTTAATTAATTATTATGTTTAAATTAGATATTGTAAAGTTATTTAATTAAATACAATTAAATAAAAATAAATTTGCAGATGGGAAGGATAATAGTTTTTGGTCTATATCCTGTATAATATTTCTTAAAATTATAAATAAATGTTTCAAAGGTAACGTGTCAATTCTTTGACTTACCAAATTTTTTCCATTCGTCTTCCGGCCAGAGTCCACAACCAGTGAGGCAATTCCGTGTTCTGGAAGCGGGGTGTCTTCGGGAAGGATGGCTTGCAGAGGAGAATCACAAACAGTGAGGGCAGGTCCGTGTTCTATCTGCGATTTCCCCTGTTGGTTTCTTTGTTTCTTTGTAGATTTGTTTCTTGTTTCTTTTGTTGAAGTCTTCGTGTTTCGAAGTTGCTTCTTTGAAGTATTCTTGTTTCGTGTTTCTTTTCTTCTCGAGCTTGTTCTTGATTTCACTTAGGAATTGGAATTCCACGTTACTAGTGAGGCAAATCCGTGTTCTAATAACGCGTGAAATCCTACAACGACTGCGCCAAATTTGTTAAATCACTAGTTTGGATTTAAACTTTTTAAAAACAATTTATTTTATTTAACGGACGAACAAGAATTTAGATGTGTGAGTATAACAATAATATCAATACTAAAATTATACTGCTCATGCAACGGGTTTGCTGCGACTTTATAAGTTTCGTTATGCTGACATCGTTGAAAGTAAAGTTAAAATATAATTGGCAAAAGATTAATTTAAAGAAAGAACATTATAAGGTTTCAGCAAATCATCATAAACGTTGGTTACAATGTATATAGTTATATGATAAGACACGTAGCAGTATTAAGTTACGTCTGGCTTTCAGATAACATACTGAAGGTTTTATGTTACCTGATAATAAAGTTATAGGAGTGTGAGAAGTACTTTGAATAATGAATGCAATACAATATATTTTATATAACATATATATATATATATATATATATATATATATATATATATATATATATATATATATATATATATATATATATATATAATCTGGTACAGTTTCATTTATTGCTCAACATTTACTAGTTACAAAATAATATAAAATCGCATGCAATCTTGAGAAATAATTTAATATTGATGTCAAGTCTGTGCTTTCTCTGAGAATATTTATATAATAGTAAAAACTTGAGATCATCAGTATAATGCAAAGTTTTACTACGCACAGGGTAATATTCAAACTACAGAAATAAGGAGTTTATACTCCAACCCATCTGCAAATGCCTTATATAATAGGGACTAAACAAATTAGATCAAAACAGCTATTCTCCTGGCTAGATGCCAAATGCCGAGCGCTGAATTACATGACAAAAAGTTTTTATTCCGATTTAGATTGTTCTCGAAACTACCAAGAGATGGCGTTTGGTACGTTCTACTGCGATGGAACATAGCAACGTCTACTAGATGTGAGCTTCATCTGTCAAAGGTATACTCGTTTACACTGCACTGACGAGACCCAAGATAAGGTCGAAACCGGTCTGCAATTAATGATATCCTGAGATAGGTGACATTTTGCATCTTCCTTGTGGTTTTGGAAACCACAAGTTTTAGTGCTAACGCTGTTAGAAGACAAAATACGGCAAATTTCGTCATGTAATTCAGCGCTCGACGTTTGGCATATAGCCAGGAGAATAGCTGTTTTGACCTAATTTGTTTAGTCCTTATTATATAAGGCATTTGCAGATGGGTTGGAGTATAATCTCCTTATTTCTGTAGTTTGAATATTACCCTCTGCATAGTAAAACTTTGCATTATACTTATATTTATATACATAAAAATGTAATCTGCACATTAACAAGTATTTCTTATTCTCAACTATCACTAATTTAACATGCTTTGAGAATAAAGTTAAAGCCAGCTCTTTTATCCTAATGATCTTTTGGTGTTCTTATTGAAATTAAAATGTATTTAAAACAATCATGTCTTATTCAGAAGTGAACAAAAATTAAACACAAACTGCATAACGTACAGTTATTGTTTTATCATAGATCTGATTTACATTGCAAGTAAATGTAATACAATATGCGGCAATTATATTAGGTCCTTAGCAAACATTGCTTTTCTTATGTTTCTGAATAATTGTTTTATAATGTAACATGTAAATTTTACAGCACAAAGCTTATCAATGCAAATGGTTCATATTGATAATTAATAAGTTATCAATTAGATTGATTTTCTTTTCTATGTCTATAATGAATGTTGAATAACAGTGATAATAGATTTCCTTTTTTAGATCTTGCATTAGGCATGAGGCGACTACATGACACATTTGTAGCTCTTGCAGGTCGTTTACAGTCAGTACATGGCCAAGTTGAAACACAGAAAGATACTTATTTAAACATACGTAGACAAGTATGTGGTGATTCTTTAAATCCATTTGAAAAGTTAAATAAAGTAGTAACAGAATCGAATTCAGCTGATATGAAAAATGTGCTGATTTATTCTCCACCAAAAGTAGCTACTGGTCCAACGCCTTTTGATAATCTTGCACTTAGTAATGGAAATCTACTAACCCGTCAACAAAGTCAGCTTTCATCTGGACATTCTGGAGGTTCAAGTAGTAATCCATCTTCAGGTATGTAATACCTGCTTACCACACTTAATAAATATGTGTGGCAAAATCTATAGGGTTCGTAACAATTACTTTCGTCTTCATGTAATGTATTCATACAATGGTGTATGAGGAATGGTGTAACCTATACATATACGTATATGGGTTATGGTACTTATGTTGTAAATTATTATAACACACTTCTAATACAAAAACGAGATATAAGCAAAAATATACCAAAAAATGATCTATATCAATTATCTATATAAATTTACGAATTTTGTTTACTTTATATGAATTTTCATTACATATACTGTAAATAGTTTGTGAGCAGTACACCACAACATTATAAAGAGAAATTACGCAAAATTATTAAATCAGAATAATATATTATCTTTTAGAAAAAACATATAACTTATAATTGAAAAGTTATTTTAATTTTTTTTAATTGCAACTAGTTTAATGCTAGTAGTTTGAGTAGAAACCCTTTTCAAACAATAGATGGTGTAGCACTTACAACTAAGATTTAATTTTTTAGAAGGATATGGGCATAAAGAGCACACACATATCATAATCTTGTGGATGTCTTCTATTAACTTTGTAACTGGTTATTAAAAAGTCCAAATTCAACTGGAATAATGCACACATAACCTCGCTTTTTGAAGTTTGATTTTTTCTTGGTATTTCCCAAAATCTGTGATAATGTATGACTAACTTTCTGATTTTTAAATAGTCATTAATGGGTATGGAAATTTAAAAAAATTTAAATTCAGAAAAACCAAATATAGCATCAAATTTCCTAAATGATGGAAAATATATTAAGCAACTATGAATATTTACTAATTTTAAACACACAATACACTTATATCTTTCCTTGTTTACTTGCTGCTAATCTACTAATTCATGCCACACAATTTATATGAATAAATAACACTACTATAACAACTTCCATCTTTTTCTAACTTTATTCGACATTATTACAAAATATTTTAAAATGTTTGATTATCTGATATAATTACAATGGATCTACTGTTTTTCCCCATACTGTACGAGGGCTGCCTTTTAAGTTTTTACTTAAAAGGCATAAAAAGAAACGAACAAGTTCGATACAAAGTATTTTATTGATTTTTGAAATATTCGCCTTTCAAGTCGATACATTTTTGCATACACTCAAACAAATTCTCGAAATATTTTCTCCACTCTGAAGTTGCTATCGTAGAAACATGGTTTTGGAAGGCTTCAACAGCTTCTTGACGTGATGAAAGTAGCTGTCCATGCATCTTTTGTTTGACAATGGGGAACAAGTAAAAGTCATTAGGTGATAAATCGGGTGAATACGGGCAATGAGACATTAATTCGATATTTTTCTCCTTCAAATATTCATTTGTTTGATGTGCTGTATGGAAGCTGGTATTGTCGTGATTAAAAATAATGCGCCGTTTTTTGTTGTTTTTCCGTATTTCATCGAAGACCGTTGGCAAACAAATTGTTGTATACCATTCAGCATTAACAGTTCTTCGATCCTCTAAAAGAATGGTGGCAACGTGTCCAGTACATCCGAAGAAACAAGCGATCATTTTCTTGGAAGTGCTCCGTGAACGAACCACTTCGTTTTTTTTAAACACACAAACAATAGACTATTGTTTGCTTTCCGGTTCATATGAATATACCCACGTTTCATCTCCTGTAACAATGTTGTATACGGATTCTGCATGCCTCGGTCGAATTTTTTCAGCATTTTCTGACACCAATCAGCACGAGCCTTTTTGTGCGCTTCAGTCAAATCATGCAAAATCGATTGTATTGCAGTCTGCAATATGCCAAGAGACGCCTCTATCTGTCTGTAAGTCACACGCCGATTTTCTTTAATCATGTTGCATCGATGTTTTTTGGAACGAAAACCGATTTTGGTCGACCTTCACGACATTCATCACTGACGGACGCACGACCACGATGAAATTCTGCAAACCAACTGTAAACAGTCTTCTCTGACAGTGCTTCATTACCAATAGTTGCACAAAGTGATTATATGCATTGTTGTTGAGTAAGGCCTTTCTTAAAATCATAAAAAATGATCCAACGCAAACCTTCACGGTTGATTTCCATTTTTGCACAAACTTGCTTCTTTTAAATGTTCACTATCAACACATTACTCGGTCGATTTCTAAGTTGCCACTGGCTTCGCAATAACAAACGTCAAGGTTCACGTATACAGTGATGCCATATCTCAGTAACGCCATCTGTTGGTTAATTGTAAAAACTTAAAAGGCAACCCTCGTACATATCCTATAACCATTAAAGTGGCTGTAAAACCAATCTACATTTAATAAAGTGCGCGTGTGCATAGAGCGTCTTTATAAAATCTTTTGATATATTATACTCTATAAAAATTAGTAATGTAGCATACAATATTAATATGAGCATTTTCTCAAATGTTGTGTGGATGCTTTTTTGTAAACGAAGTAAATGTATATTTATAGTTCGTATAGCTCTCCGTTTGAGGTGTTAATGGAGGTAATGTATTAGTAATACATGTATGCTTCACTAATATATGAGTATTGGTTCAAGTAACATTGGATTCATTTAGTAATATTGTGATAAACCAAATATTGGCTTAATGTGAAAGTGAAAACTTAATTCATACGAGTATTTAGAAATGCAATATTTTTCCAAATTTATATAGGTGATCTGACATAGTGATTTGAATACAATAAATATATTACAATTGAATATGCATTAAATGAGATCATAATTAAATAGAGATACATTTTGTTGTCACTTTTGGCAGTATTTACATTATACTTTAATATGTTTTATTCAAGATTAAAATAAAACCATTTTATTTCCAGTGAGTACAATGTTAGCCATGATATGCATATACTGTGATTAATTTACCTCTTGAATCTTACATAAACCTACAAACCAATCAGAAATATAATCTATTTTTGAAATTGCATTTTGGTGTTCTCTGCCATATTCTTTTTTTTTTTCTCTAATACTATTTAGAAACAAATTTGTCAGTGTTTGGTATGCTTCAACCATTTTTAGAGTTAACTGGCCGTTAATTATCAGTGATAAAATCAAGTATCACATTTTTGTGTTTTTTTTTTTGTATGAAGAAAGATTTGAACATAGTCAGTATGTATACAATCACTCGTTATGTTTCAACTTAACATTGGTAGAGCACATTTTTGTTTAAATTATCATTTTCCATACAACATATGTTCTGCTAAATCCTAGTGGAGAAGTAAAAGACAGTTTTGTAATAGATTTATTTTATTCATTAAAAATAAAAGTATTAGTTCTTCAAAAGAATTTAGGTGTGGTAAAGTTGGATTCTATTGTGGTACAAGTGAAGAAATTTCGAGAGGAAAATCTGACCAAGGTAGGTAGGTAGGTAAGTATTCTAAAAACATTAATCAGATATACAGGTTACAACACTTATTAACTATTATATCAGAGGACCAGAGGACCACCTATACTGTTTTCTATTTATTTGTACAGAAAATTGTACAGTCTTCTTAATATATAATAGGTAATGTTTTAAACAAGAGCATATAACGTTTAAACCATGAAATGGACCTTGCAACTTTACGTAGCATTGTTGTACGTGATAAATTTCAAAATATAATTTTTTTACAATTGGTATTTGTTCCTTGTGGCATTGAGAAATAATGTAATGAATGAGACATATTCAATATATTCCTCTGTGAAATATGAGCAATAATGAATTTATTTTAAAGTTACATGTCAAAATGATTGTCCTCTATTGACCAAAAGCATAATTAACTCTAAAAAATGTTTGCCCTATATTTTTCTTTTAGGGTGTTTCGAATACTATACTAATATAATATTTCTACACTATTATATAAGATATACCCTAAATACAGTGCGACCTCGTTAAACCGAACACACGTTAATCCGGACACACGCTAGTCCGAACGCTGCGTTGCCTCGATAATCCGAACGAGACTCGTCGCCGCCCTCGGATCGCACTGCCGCATGCCGTTAACAGTTTTCGGAGAATCATTATCTAGCGATTACGATGCAGTATTGTCATATGTAGAAAAGCTTGCAACAATAATAAATGAAAAAAATCTCACTTTTCATCAGATTTACAATGCAAGTGGGCTTTTCTGGAGAATTTTACCAGCTAAAACCTTAGCGCATTTAGGGGAAAAATCTGCTCCGGAACGAAAAGTAAGCAAAGAACGCATCACCTTTGTGCCTTGTTCCAATGCATCATAAGCTAAAATTGTTGTTGGTCCTCAGTAAAAGTATGAAACCCCATGCTTTTAGAAACGTTCAAATTCCTGTTTCGTACAAAGGTCAACGAAGGGCTTGGGTAACTAGAGATATTGTTACCGACTGGTTCCACAAGGAATTTGTTACAGCAGTAAGAAGCTCAACCTTAGTCCAGAGGCAATTTTAATCTTGGACAATGCATCTGAACACCCCACTCAATTGTCCAGCAACGATAATAAGATTTCTGTGGTTTTCCTTCCTCCAAATTACACGCTATTGATACAGCCAATGGATCAGCATGTTATACAGACTATAAAATTTTTCTACCACAAAAAATTGCTCAAAAAAATTATTGCTTCTGATTGTGGTGTTTCATAGTCGCTGAAGAATGTGAATCTAAAGGACGTTGTATTTTATTTAGACGAAGCCTGGCAATATGTGAGTACTAACTTAATTAAAAAATCCTGGAGTAAAATATTACCGCCTGAGATACCTGAAGAAAATTTTTGTGATAGTGATGAAGAAGACGAAATTCCATTAGCTAGATTAGCCCGACAAATCACTGAGCCAAAACCTACAGAGATCCAAACTGAACTGGAAGAAATTACGTACTTGGGTAAGAAGCTTAACCAGAATTTAACGAAAGCAGAGATTGAAGAGTGGGTAGTACATGACAAAAGCAATTAGCGATGAACTAATAGAAGCTGACATCATTCAAAAAATTGATGGAGATTCTGATTCTGGCAGTAATTCTTACGATGATATTTCCGTAATTCCATCTTTAGTCAAGGATGGTGATGCCGTCTCAGATTTCAACACATGTATTGCTTGGGCAACTCAAAATAATATTCCTGAACATGAAACGTCTTTCTGCAGGAAATGCAAGTCCAAGCCCAAGGTACAGCAGTAAAAAATAAAAAACAGACGAAAATTACAATTTTTTTCACCACTGCAGACAAAAATTAATGCCTCATTATGTAGATATTCTTTTATTTTAGGTTACTTAAATTGTTAAAGCAATCTACAGTTTTTAGTTGTAATGTAAAATAACGTATATACATACATGTACATACATATATGTATATTACATTTCCTGTTCATACAATAAGTTTTGTTTCTTATAGTAATACATATATTTATATGTTGTTATAATACATAGACATATTTAATACACAATATCTAGAACAAAAAATATATTTTTATTATAATATATTCATTAATCTGAACGATTCGATAATCCGAATAAGGTCTGACAAGGAGATGTCCGGATTAAGGAGGTTGTGCTGTATTATTCCTTGAATCAAAGGCAAATTTTTTTCCTTTGATTCAAAAAACGAATATTTATTCGTTTTTCGTAATATTTAGAAAATTATTATAAGTTGCATTTAATTAACAAGAATATCATATATGTTGATATGGAATCATTGTCAAATTATAAAAAGTTCTCATGCAGAAATTCTTCCAATGAGATTAAGTCGTAAGATTATTAAATCCTGACTACATGGAATGACATGACAATTTATTTCAACCTTTCTTAAGGTTGGAGTAGATTTCTATCTACTCCAGGGGTCCATCTAGGAGTAATACATTTCTTCATCTTAAAATAGATCTAATATCTAATCGATCATGGAAATTTCTATTTGCAATTAATTATCCGTTTAATTTTATTACACACAGAATGCTAGAATATATCTGTATGTAAATAATAGATATTACCAATATTCCCCTAAGGAATTAGCAACTGTTAAACACGTTTATATAGGTAGTATATAGGATATATTTATTGAAATCATTACAGACATGTTGCAAGTGGTTAGTTTTTCACGTGGTTAATTTTTTCTATATTATATGTTTAATACATTACAACTCCATAAGGAGACATACTAAGCTACATATTGAGAAAATTTTATTTTTTTATAAGTGCCATTCTGTAGAGTTTTTATAACATATAACTTAAAACTTCCAGTAATAATCTAAAATAATAATTTAACTATTGTGGGGAAAATTGTTATATTTTAATCGTAGTCCATAATAAAAAATGTAATAACTTATTTATTTTATAGGTTCAATTATCCAGAGACAACACTAAATGGTATGATGGATCTTCCCCATAATGGCAATTATCCAAGTGTTGGGAAAAATGAAACAAAATTTATACTATATAAAACAAAACATTTCTACCTTTTGAATGAAGTAATGTTGTTGAAAAACGTAAAAATGATTCACTAGATTTTTAAAAAGTGCTTTCTCTAAAAAACAAAACAGAAAAAATTTCTCACAGACAATTTTATACAAAAACCAATTCAACGTTCAAAAATTAAGTGTATTTTCTAATAAAAGTTTTCCAACAAATCTATATGTTGACGGTATAATATTTGATACGTTGAGAAAAAATTACAGGACAAAATTTACATATATATAATTTTATATGTGGACTACATGTTCCACATATAAAAGGGAATCCAACTCCGAGTATCTCAAGGAACGCTCAAGTAGCACATGTATTACAGCCAATCTTGACTGCAGGGAGTCCTTAATTTTAGCTGATTTATGTAAACGAAACATGACTTTATACAAAGTCAAAAAAGCTGTTTTCGAAAAGTCGCATCGAACTCCATATCAGTAACTTTCAAATAGTGTATATGGTAATACAAAAAATTTCAATGCGCTTTTCGTAATTTTCTGACTGGTAAACAACATTATTCAAAAAATTACATGCAGATTTGGGAAAACAGTACTTTGTCATTAAATTCTCTATGCTGCATGCCTTTTCGATCAGTTTCGACTTTTTGTGTTTTTATTAACCATTTTATGGGTAAACTGACATTTTTTATTCTTGTTTCATAAGTGTACAAAATGTTGCCATATTAATTTTTGTCCTAGTACAGACATGCAAAATAACCATTGATTTCATAGCCCCGCATTTAGCATTGCTGAAGAAATCTATAGTTATATGTTCTCCCTTGCAGTAACTGTATGAAGTTTTTTCTGTATCATCAAAGACTTTACATTGCTATACCAACAATAAATTATGTTAAGACATTCCAATTTGTTAAGCATAAGTTATTTCCAATCTGTTAAGCAGCAAATTTCTAATTTCATAAAAAGAAATTAGTTCAATTATTACAATTACTAGAGTTGAATTACAAGCTGATATGAAGTCATTCACTGATAGATAGTAAATGGCATAATGTCCACCTAAGAGTAAAACATTTTACATATGAAGTGGAACATCTGGTTAGTAACCAGATGTTCCAAGAAAATGGTTTAATTGTTAATAGAAATTATTTAATACCAAATCTACAATAAGTTAATCACAAATTGATGTTAAACTTATGTTGCATTACTAGAAATTGTTTCGTAACACTGGGGTTCCCAAACTTTTTCAGTTCGCGGCGCACTTACAAGTTTAATATTTTGTCTCGGCGCCCCGTAGTTGCTAGTACTCGAAAGAAGGTACAAGGATACTAGGTAGATAGGCACAAAAATTAAAACATCCCCAATATGAAGCTGAGTTTTTATATTTTCATTGACACGCAAGAAATATTCATAATTTAAGAAAAATAGGATATAAAATACAATGACAACTTAATCAATGTGACGTGTGAGCTTGGTGATTTCCACACATTTTTTCAAAGCGCGTGATAAGGTTTGATACCGCTATTCTCATTTCTTGCTCCACATTTATCTTTGACCGATATTTGCTTTTTATTACAGCTACAGCTGAAAATCCGGCTTCACATAAATAAGATGTTGCAAAGGGAATGAGAATTCTTAATGCTTTTGAACTTAAAGTTGGGTATTCATTTTGGACCGATATCCAAAACGCCACCAAATCGGAACATGTGAATCTTGTTTTTAGGCTGCTATCGGAAGAGAGTTCAATAAGACTCTCTTCATCTTGCGAAGGGAATTCTGGTGGAGCTTGTGCATGGAAAGGATCTTGGATCCACGCATATTTTTCGACATCGTCTTTGGCAAAGTATTTCGAAAACCATTCTGTGAGCTTCGAAAGGTGTTCCGTGAACAGAGACATTAAGTTTTGTGAGACAATAAGCTCATAAGAAGCCGCGTATTTATGCAATTGCAGAAAACAATCTTGTCCACCATCTTCATTAATTTTTTTTATCCACAACTAGTAGTTTTTTCTAAACGCCGCAATCTTCTCTAATAACTTCAAAATGTGCATGTTATTGCCTTGCAGAGACAGATTCAAATTATTCAGTTTGTCAAATATATCGCACAAATATGCTAGTTTTTGCAAAAAGTTTGAATCGGTAAAGTATTTGGAGTTTGCATGACCTTCTTCTTGTAAAAAAGTGTGAATTTCTTCACGTAATTCAAATGCAGGTAATAAGACATTTCCACGTGAAGCCATCATGAACTACAGTAATATAGCAGGGCTGTGTTCAGCTCCCATATCTAGGCATAGTTTTTTCAAAAATCTGGCTTTTAGCGGTCTAGTTTTTATGTAGTTTACTACGTCAATGACACACTCCAATACTTGGCTCGACGCAAGCGCTTCCCTTTGGATGATACATATAGCATGCGGTGCTTTTTTACGAATAAACGCTTGTATTCCTCCATAACTGCCAAACATTGAGCACCATCAGTACATACACCGATACACTTTTCCCAATCTAAATCATTTTCTGATATATTGAGCCTTTGCGCTTTCCGTAATGCTTTTACAGAAAAAAAGGCCTTCAACGATAATATTGTCATTCACAAAGCGCACGTCACAAATAAGATGTGCGTCTTTGTTACTGTCAGTAGCCTCGTCAAGTTACAGGCCGAATTCTTTGCCTTTCATATTTTCTATTAATTGTTGATTGAGATCTTCAGCTATGCCATGGATCCTTCGACTAATAGTGTTGTTAGATAAAGGTACCTTAGAAATTAGTTTTCCCGCCGATTCTTCCACCATAATATTCACCATGTCGAAAGCAGCCAGTAGAACAAGCTCTTCTGCGATAGTGTGAGGTTTTTTGCATTTCGCCACCCTGTATTCCACCTTGAATTATGCTAACAGTGCGTTGCTAGGTACCGAGGCTTGTTGAGTGAACACGTTTTTTTTGTTTTTGTAAATTTTGCAACTTCCTATTAAAAAAAATCATGTGATTTTTCAACAGGGTGAATGGCCTCAAGGTGTCACTTCAGCTTACTTGGGAGCATACTTTCTGACGACAGAATCTTCAAACAGAGCACACACTGTGGTCTTTCTTCATTGTTTACTTCTATTGAAGTAAAGCCAAAGTCCAAATAGCTATCATCATATTTGCGATATTTCCGCCTTTTTGCTTCTCCGCCACTTGTAGAACTTGATCACTATTACTTGAACTACCGACTTGCTATTTCATAAAAATCTGTCCATTTTGACGAAAACACAAACACAGCGACATAACCAAAACAAAGCAATCGACGTAACGCAACGTCTTTAACTAGTTGGATGGCGGGCGGGTCAATGCGCGGGAAAAGGGGGTATCGACGATTACCGAGCGTAAGTACCTATCGGCGAGTGAGCGACGCATACAACGCGCGCGATTTGAATTGTTTATTTTGTAGCCGCGAATACCTAAATTTCGTTTCCAGGCAATGGTAAACAAGAGCGTCTCACGGCGCCCCTCTATACTCTCTACCGCGCACACTTTCGGAATCCCTGTTGTAACACATGATTCAACATGCATCGACTTGAGTAAACTCTGAGTAATTAGAATCCCTAATATACAGAAGGAGGTTTGTATATTAGATAGATATGTATCTTTTTATGTATTTATGTATGGTAGATAGATGTTTATATATGTATATGAAAAATTCTGAAAATTGTGGATAATATTTAGATCTATTTAGATATGATTTATAATTCCAACAGAATATTTCTTTTTATCATTTTAAGAGAGTAGTTACATATAAAAGGGGAAAATGAGGATCCCTTCAATTGTACTGTAAAAAAAAATAAATGAAATTTTATTCAAATATCAAGATACATTCATAAATTAAAACAGGAAATTTATTTGGAAATTAAATCAAACAGGACAAAAATGAACTCAGTACACCACTCTATAGCTATAAATTAGAAAATATACAAAACTCGGTACCAAAGATTCCTTCCCAAGATACCGATAATTTAGTCAAAATAAAATAACAATTTTAATGGTGATTTTAAACTTAACCCAGTAAATGAGTAAAAATCTTCGACAAAAATGAAAAAAAAATAGAGAATTTTAGTTCCACGAAGATATGAACAGAAAAAAACGCGCAAGAAGAAACTCGTTTCTTTTTTTCAATATAATATTAAAAAAAAAACAAGACCATTCGACTTTCATATAAAAATTTGTATCCTCATTAAGAAAAAATTGTTAAAAGTAAGATAAAATAAAATGTAAAATTAACAACAAATTTAAATAAATGGTTTTTGAAATCGATTTTTTTTTGTTTTTCTTTTACTAGAGCTATCCTGTTATACAGGTTTTCAGGATCGTTTCTAGCATAACTTTAGTAGAGTATCGACTCCATTAACAGAAACCCAAAAACTTAAATTGTAAGGCAATCCAATAAAAAGTAAACAGTGTCACCTATGATAGAACAGGTTAGGTTCAGCCGAATACGGCTGGCGCTGTTGATATTGATATTCCGTATACTGCCGACTATTGCTCTACACATTACCTTTCTCTCGCTAATAGAGACAACGTATTTTGTCAAGTGGTAAGTGGAATTTAATATTAATATCTTATTTCGAAATTTACTCAGCACATTAGAATTAGAAGTGTGTACTGAAGTACACACTTCAGTTGTTTTCTCAATGTTATTTTTTTTTTCTTTTTCGTGAAATAAAAGCCTTTTCCTCTCACATTTTAAAATACAAGCTTGAAGCTGTTAGTTCCAAATTGGTGACATGTTTAAAAGTAGTTAAGGGCTTGTGTTTTTGACCTCACTGAACTGTTTTAATCTGAGATTAAAACAATCCAAATACTGGTGAAATGTATACAAAAATTTTTCCCATTATGAACATGCGGTGACTTATTCGCTGTATATTACTATTAATGTTACCATTAACACGCAGGAGATGCAAAAGGAAGTTAATGACAACTTATTTTCTATTTCATGGGGCACTAGGTTTTTTTTATATTGCTTAGTATTGGAGGTATTTATATGTATATAAAGTATCCTGAAATGCTGTATATCTATTTATTTTGATTTATTATTTTTACAATCAATAATTAAAGCGTGAAAAAATAAAAAAAAATTAAATTTGTTTTTGTTTATTTTTATTCAGCCAGTTATCAATGCTATAAAGAGTTAAACAAAAGTATGAGGTTCTTATACAGTGCTTTAGTTTCAAAACTAGCCACCCGCATTATTTTAATTACTAAGAAAAAAAACTAAAATTTGGATATCGAAAGGGAAGTTTAAAACTAGTGTCTGTTGCAGCTTAGGTTTCACTCCCTTATTCCCAAATACCCCCACAGAAGAAATTAAATGGCATCTACTATATTGTAATATACCTTTTTATAGGTATTAAAAATTTGTATTCAACTGCGTTTAGAAAACTAAAATTGGTTGATCCGTTCTCATACTAGAAACAAAAATGAAATAATTAAAATGAAACACAAAGTAAGTTAATGGACCATTCCAAGAACTGTGTTATGATTTCAAAAAATAATAAACTATAACTAATATTTTATAATAACTAAATATTTTTTGAAACCTTATCTGATCGTGCAGAAACACGAGAAAGGGATCGAGGATCGCTTCTGGGTATAATTCAATGCCTGGCGGGGCTTTAGCCCGAAGAGTACTTGTTTTCTAGAGCGATTATGTAATAGCTTCGCTATTCGGGAACTACTTTGATAACCGCTTGGCGGCTTGGTGGTTCCTTTCTCGATTTCCGACTTATATGTTACGAACTGTGTTATGAGTTCAATGAAAGTACAATAAGATGCACTCATTTTGTGGAATTATCATAGACTCAATACTAATAAGTTTTGTTACTTTTAATTTTTTACACACATCACTTTTCTTTTGCTGACATTCAAAGTAATATAAGAGTATTTATTTTAATTCTAAAAGTAAACAAGTGCTTTCAAGAACTTTCAACATTCTTCAGCAACTTAGTAAAAATGACTATGACAGAACAATTCAATTGTGTGAAATAATAACTACGAGAATTCAAAGTGATCAGAATTTGATAAAGAATATCTCAGATGAAGCAACATTTTTTCTTAAAAGGTTTGTAAATAAACTAACTATAAATGTTGAGACAATAAAAATTAATGTCTGAATTGGAATTCTGGGAGGTGAATTTATGTCTGGGCTGGAATTTTCATTGAAGAAAATGTAACTTGTGAATTGTACTTAAATTTATTGGAAAATGAAATCGACCTTCATAACAGTTCTCAAAACAAAGTTGAAGAAGTAGAAAACCCATTGCTGGATAAATAAAATTGACACTTTCAATAGGAAAGTGCACCACCACACTATGCATTACATGTTTGACAATCGCTGAATCAAAGGTTTGCCACCAAATGGATTGGCAAAAGAGGCGCTCTAGAATGGCTGGCAAAATTTCCAGATATAACTCCACTGGATTTCTTTCTTTGAAGTTATTTAGAGACAATTGCATACAAGACTGGCAAAGAACATTCAAACCCTAAGAAATAGCATACCCACACATGCAGGCTAATTTCTAAAGACACATTTTAAAATGTCTGACTAGAATTCGAGAATAAATTGTACTTTTGTTTAACCAACAATGGTGGGCATTTTGAACACTTAATTGAAGGCACCGAACAGAAATTACAACTAGAAGGTTCACTCTAGACTCCACCCACTAAGTTTCCGTCCTTACACCGTCTCGTCTCCAGCGAGAATTAGCTAACTAGCACGTGGCGCATGTATAGTATCATACGAAGTATCCCCCATATACTAAAGAACGCCGCCGTTCAACAGATGTATGCCCTTGGTAAGCGTAAGAGTACCGCCGGAGAGTGAACCTTCTAGTTGTAATTTCTGTTCGGTGTTGAAGGTTTCAAATTGTGTTGTGAAAAGTAAAATTGTGCCATTAATTTTTTTGGTTTATTTTATTTTTGCTTCTATTACAAGAACACAAACGGATTTCGGTTTTCTTAATAGAATTGAATCCGAATTTTTAGGACTTTTAAAAGGACGTATTACAACATAGAGAATTCCATTTATGTATACCTACTGATGCTTCAGATGTATTATTTTTTATTTTTGTTTGGTATTTTGTTTAAACAAATTCTAAATACTCGTTTCTGTCGCTAATACCTTGCGGTTTAAAAAGTTGCTTGACTATTTCTTTATTATATTTAATGTTTTATATTGATTGTATTTATTGTGTACTCAATTCTTAATTTTTTTAATATTTGTATGTGTTCATGTGCAACAATTATAAAATTGTACTGGAGAACTGTTAATTGGAAAAGCTGTTATATGCCAATGAGTCTAAAGATCCTTAAAAACTGTTAGTTTTATTAAAAATATATACATATAGTAGATTTATTTTATGAAGACCAAGTCGGCAATAAATCGTGCGACAAAGACAGATGCATGTCTGACTTTCTTCCATACCAATCCAATCTGAATAAGAGACACAGACCGTAGTTTTAAAGGTGACCTAAGTAAAATTCTTTTACTGCATTCGCGTGGGAGAAGGTAAGCTATACATTGCTCTTTGTCGAACGGTTTATTGCCGACTTGCTCTTCGTAAAATAATTCTACCATATTTACTTTATTTTTGCAATTAACCTTTACTGAGGTTAATTACGACAAATAGTGAATGTCTATATCTACTGTTAGCACACGAGTTAACAGCATGGCAGATGATCTCATGTTCAACATCTATATTTACAGCAGGAGCTGGGGTGAAAGGTGATTTCACAAGTGAAATCTTGCATTTTGACATAAATCTTGCACAGGTGAAATCTTGCATAGTAAAATTAGACTTATGAGTAGTTAACCCCTAGCGCAGTCTATTGAAACATCTACTTGGACCAGGTTTTTTCATATAAAATTGGCTCCTCTATTGTTGGTGACAATCAGATAAGTGGTATAGAATTCAAACAAGAAGCAACCAAAAGCGAAGATATTTATACAGAAGTAGAAAAAAAGCATTTTTTGTTTTACTTTCATTTACCTAACATTTAACTTACTTTTACCATTTAACCTACTAATTTATTATTATATACCGATGGCGCAGTATTTACATCACGTAAAAGGTGCGTCCAAACATGCAACACCGAAGCGTATCGTAACGCCGACCCGTAACTTACTATCGTGATATAATATTGCAACCGGATACATACTTTTCATCCGCAACAGAACATCGACGCGTAACATCGGTTCGCAACACCACGCCGTTACATCCATCATGTAAGGGAGATATGTAACGCCACCGCGGTACAAGCTTTTAATACGACGCTGAACAACCGACAATCTCAGGAACGCTCTGATGTTGTGCGGCGACGTTACGCTGTGAGCCCTTTAAGTTTTCACGGGGCGGCGTTACGATACGCTTCGTTGTTGCATGTTAGGACGCACCTTAAGGCATATATCCACAAAAAAAATTGCATTTCAATTGATTTTCATTGATTTAATCTGATGATATTGCATTTTCAACTAATTTAATTAAATAGAATAATTAAAACCCAACTCATTCTCGAAATATTGCTAAGGAATCTACCAATTTTATAAAAACAATTTGAACATAAAGACTATGCACATAAGAACCAAGACTATGTTGCATCCCAGATATTGTTCAGATTTTAGATATATAAACACCCCTATTAGAAAACTAACAGTTTTGGATAAGTCGCTTAAAATATTCTTTTATCTCTAAAATACAGTGGTCGCCGCTTAGTTCGCCAAAAGGTTTTTGTCCAAATAAACCGGAATCCGTACTATCCGACAACCATGAAAAAATGGAAAAGAGAAAAAGAACATGTTTATACATAATGATCGTGTATTTAGAAAAAAAAAATAATACTTATAGATGTCATGCAAATAAAATATACAAATCACAAAAAAATTATGTAAACTGTACATAAATATACAGTTGCGCTCATAGTAATACACCACAAAAATATTTATATCCTCTTCAGTGATGAACATATCCTCTTTAGTGACGACAGTAAATTTAATAGACTCGGAAATCATGATAGACGATATGTACATCTTCCCAAAATTGAAGACTTTAATCCAATGTATACAGTTAAAACCATAAAAGGATGAGGACGATCGATCATGGTGTGAGGTTACATGAGCTGGTATGGGGTGGAGCCCTTTTATCATATAAACGGAATAATGGATCAGTATGTTTATGTACAAATCTTAGAAGAGGTGATGCTATCATATCACCAAAGCATACCTCAAAGAATGCCAAAAAAATTGTTTCGACAAAATTCTGTTGAAGTGGCTCTCGTGCAGTCCTGACCTCAGCCCTATTGAAAACTTGTGGCATACCGTAAGTCAAAATTCGTATAAACAAAAATATAGAAAACTTAAATGAACTTTTTACAGAAGTACAAAGGGCCTGGTATAACATTTCAAATGAAACGTGTCAAAAGACTTATTGGTTCATTGTCCAACAGATGTATGGTGTATTAATTGTACAGTAATGAAGGCCAAAGGTCACCTAACAAAATATTAAAGATTGTACTTGATTTTATAAATATTATGGCTGTTCTTGAACATTAATGTGTAAATGTCCTTATTTACGTGATCTCTTACACATTGCGCTATAAACATTCATGTTTTATCACAGAATATATTTTTTGTTATATTAGTAGTATTTATCACTTTTTATTTTTACAGATTGTTTTGATTTACTAATAAAACGTTTTTTAAGGAAAACAGGCCTTCTTTCTAAAAAAAATATAACTGTCCCTTTTAATATGAGCGGAACTGTATATGTAAAATAGAAAAAAGTTAGTTAATTGGACTTTGAAATATTAATAATGTAGGACTACTTTTAAGGCATGACTATTTTCAGTTTCCGTTCAAGCATTCAATATGCTAAATGAAGTATTGTCCACTTAATTTTCCTTGACGCTCTTAATACATATAGGATGTTAAAAATTTCCTGTCGAGTTACAGAGACTATACAACAATAACAGGTCATATCCTACTAATGACAAAAAAAAAAACCGAACTGAGTCTCCTTTCTATATTTTGTCTTGATATTAGAGTTAACCGGTATAACGACAATACGGACGAAATATACGGCAGGAAATACACATAAACAAGCCATTTGATTCCGTTCTAGCGAAGATGTCCTTATAAGATGGCGATCCGGATTATCCAGTGGCTGCATTAAGCGGAGCTACTGTATTAATATACATATATTAAAATATTTTATCGATAAAGTTTAGAGTATCATCATATATCACAGAGCAGCCCTGAATTTTGCAACGATAAAGTCGAAGCTGGTCTATAATTGCTATCAAGCATTGAACCACTTGACAGGCAAGGGACCGGTGGAACTCTTATGGATACCTGGGCATAATGGCATTAAGGGAAATCTAATTGCAGATGACCTTGCCAGACTAGGAATCAGGGAAAACACCTCTATGGCCCAGAACCTGCAGTGAAAATAAGTCGGAATCTGATCAGAGACAGCATCAATGGCTGGGCAAGAGACCAGCACAATAAAAGATGGAGAGGAGTAACGGGTTGTCGAATAACCAAACTCTTCATCGAATACTCAGAGATTGAGAAATGGGCCCAAGAATTCATTAAATTGAACAGGCACAAATCCAGAACCCTGATGGGAATCATAACGGGCCACCATAGTAGCCTGAATACATATAAGCACAAGCTGAGGCTGACTGACAGCACCGACCTGCAGATACTGTAAAGACGAGGAAACCTCGATTCATCTTCTTTACACCTGCCCCACACTGGAGGAGAAGAGGTACCTTATATTAGGGTCCCCTGTTATCCTAGAGGAGGCGAGGTTTAAGGCGGGCGATGTGCCTAAATTGCTCCTTTTATGGGATAGGATTTTTGGATAATGACCCGAATAAAAGGGGATCGCCAAGGGACTACCCATGCGATCAGTGGGTGATGAGGCCCAAACCCATATAATAATAATAATAATTAGAGTATCATTACAGCTTAATTTAGTTTTAAAGTTTATCGGTAAAGTTTGCTTTAATTTTCCATACTCAGATAGGTGCCAAACTCTCCCCCATTAGGACTTAAACCCAAGCGTACAATGACACCCCAATACTGGGCTCAGGCCGCCACCCTAGACGACAGTACGAATGACATTGTCGCAGCAACCTCTATAAGAGAATACGATACGTCACCCATCCATCCATACAGTGATCATGGAGCAGTGTATTGCACATTTATAGCTCCACATCGGACAAGTGACCTGAGCATCCACCATATTCTCTAATTTTGTTTGGAAAACTTTTTTTACAACATACAGATTATACATAGTGCAAGAAATAGTATATAATAGTTGAAGTATTTCCTACCATTAACATTGTTGTATATTTGCAGGATTGGAACCAAGTAATCGTCCATCCAACATGTCGATGTTTGGCAACATGCCTTTTGGCCAAACTTCTTTTGGAGTTCCTTCATCAAACTTTCAATTACAGAAACCACCGACTGGTAATAAACGCGGAAAACAATAAACGTTTATGTAAACAAAAAAAAAAGTATTTTTCTAACCTACATTCTCATTTAATGATAAAATATACAATATTAATTCTCAATATTACAATAATAGTTCTCCAGGACTTAGAATGTACAGTTATTAATACAATTTAGAAATATTTTAATTAGGAATTTTCAATTTCATTATGCTACCCCTACTGCTCCTAGCTGAAGTATAGGTACCAACAATTGGAATGCATCCTGAATATGAGAGGTACTATTGGCAGCCTACAAAGAAATATATCTATTTAGTTTTTAACTATTAAGTTTGGAGATATCTGCCATTCATAGCAGGATGAGTCAATTTATTTGTACAATTAATACACTCGATAGGAGTGTAATGACTTGACAGCTCATGTTCATCTTTGAAAGCTTTGTTCCCACAGAAGATATATGACATCTTTGCATAAGTACTGCATATAAAATGATACCTATCCAGCATATCAAGTTTTGAATGTTTACTAGAGAACAGATTACCACACCATGTCTCTTCAAAGGTACTTAATCTCTTCTGTTTTAAATTATTCATTCAAGGTAAGGAAACAAACCTTAAGGCAGTACAAAGCCAACATTGAATTTGTCCAAAACTAATATTTATAGATTATTCGCTAAATCTAATTTGCTTATATTTTTTGAAAACACAACCACAACTCAATCAGCTCCTTATATTTACCAAGTATAATAACAATTTATTTGATATAACAAAATTTGTTTTTTATCGGATATTCTCATTATGAACATAAGTCAATATTTCCAGATAGTCGAGAGGGCCTGATCACTAGTGAATATCTTACTATGTTAATTGAAACAGAACTTAAATATAATATCTTCAAGTACTCACCTCATAAAATATGTTAGTAATAAGACTGTTAACGTATTCTTTATTTGATTCTTCTAATGCTTTAACATTTAATTTTTCAGAAAACTTTGCTGCTGCAATCTCAAGTAATGAAGTCATTGTAGTGGTTAACCTATAACAATATAAAATCAATAAACCACATAAGTCTATAAATGGTGCTAATAATAAGTGCAAAATAATTATATTCAAATAATGATATAAGATTAGGTCAATAATTTAACTATTAGGAATGTGGTAATTTTTCAATTAAAGCACGAAACCGTAAAGCGGAGGTTTGACAATAGTGCATGTTGTAAATAATTTACGACTACAAAAAATGTTAGTTTATTTCCATTTTGCGAAACTACGGCCACCATCTGTCTTATAATGACGAATGTACTTCCCACATCCGTTGAACTAAATGATGGAGAGGTGTAGATAGTATATTGTCTTTGTTTACCTCGCTATTTGTATGGAAACATGCCGAGACATTTCCATTGCGTTCATCACCTGAAAATTCTTTGGGAAGTATTTTATTGCCTTGAATTCTAAATCGTTTAAAATTTGTTTCGATTCTTGAAGGTAGTTTTATTTAGAAGCCGTAAATGTGGATATCTCTCATTAAACAAACAAGACTTGTTTGTTTAATGATTATCCGCTAAATCTATTATTAAAAATTATTGAAAATACTTAGTATTTTCAATAATTTTATGGCATTCTCCATAAATAAAAACATTTTATCCACGACCACTATATTAGGAAGGTTTAATACGTCTGTTTTCCGTGGATTAGAGGCCTTCTAATACACTAGTGGATTAAAATTCATAATACCATGCTTCAATAAATATTTTTGATCAAAATAAATTGTCAAATCTGACGTTTTTCAAAACCAGAATTTTTCACCTCCTAATTGACCGATTTTGCCCGTGGTCGTGGGTAAAACGTTGAATCGCATTTCGGAAATTAACAGCCTTTAATCCGCTCGAAAAAATTGGGGCTCCCGGCTGCGCCTCGAGTGCCCATTTTTTTCTCGTGGATTATTAAAAGCTTGTCAATTCCTTTATATAATTAATAACTATAATATTCATGATAATATATTTATCTTTCGAATATTCTTGCCGGATTTTTATAATACACATAATTTATAATAAAATTTCTCTCTTGTAACATTTACAAGATTGGTAAATAAGATACATCTTATTATGTATGTATGATGATACTATAGATAATGTGATATAAAATACTAACAGCCTCATCTGTATTAAGAGAACGTAGCTCATGTTCCCAATTGACAAGGATATTACTGATTGCATGACAGTTTGCACGATTAAAATTACATATATGCATATTACCACTTTTTCTATAAAGTGGTAATATGCCATAAATCGACTTCAAAATCAATTGTACTATGATTTGGGTATTCCAGAAGTTAAGGATTACAAAATTAAAACCTAAATTTTTAGGTTTTCAAATATAAAATTATTGTTAAAGATTAAATCTAACGTATTGCGCGATGTATTAGCTATATTGACATAAACTTGCAAACTTTATATCAATGACTGAATGATGAATCATGAATAAACTAGACTGCTGGGGCCAATATAATCATTTGGTTTATACAATTTGTTGAGAGGCCTTAAATATTTGGCAGATTGAAATTTTCTCATAAAATGAGTGAATAATTTAGATAAAATAGAAATATTGATAAATTTTTAACAAAATAAAGACCATAGGGCGATAAGCATAGTGAATCGGCCCCAGAAGGATAGCTGAGTCATCTTTTGAGAGTATGTTGGTACTAATATGATACGTTGATCCTGCAAGTTTCAGACCTCTATCTATATTGGTTTTTGAATAAATCGAAAAAAACGAGAAATCAAAAAATAATTTTTTTGTCAGAAGCGGCTTAACCGATTTAAATGAAATTTGGACACGTTATAGATGTATAAAAAAGCTACACTCGAAAAAAATAATAGCTCATAATCTCAATAATAATCATTAGAAACAGGCGATTTTTTCAGAAATTATTTTTCTTCTTTATGATAACGTTCTAGAACAATTTTGAAACTAACATTTTTTTATGCCTTTTTCGATGTAGAATAACCTCTCAAATCCTTAAAATGATCAAAAAGGTATGCCATATTGAAAAAAAAAATAAAAACCAATTTTTTGATATAATTTCAATGTTCATTTATTTCAATGCTTTTACTTTTGAAACAACAGAAACGAAGCTTATTTGATTCATTTATAAGTGCAAATAACATTAAATATTGAAAACATTTATTTATTAAAATGTTAAAATATTCAAAAATTAATTATAAACTATATTTAGATGTTAATAATTTTACTTAATTTGCATTTTTAAACAGCAATATAAATATTATTTCAATATATTGATTCAATCAGAATCAATTTAAAATTTTTATATATTAAAACTACAATTTAGAGAATATAAGGTAGGTATCCCCCTCGACTATCAGTTCGTTCGGCAACCATAAGATTGCACTGTTATTTAATGTTGGTGACACTCTGTACATTATTTACTAGTTGGTAGCAAGCTGCTAGATAACTAACTTAATAATTATTAATTGTTGACATTAAAAGACAAGTTTTGTTTGTATTTTTTTCTGGATTTAATAATTATTTTTATTCAAAGATTTTTTCAAGTGAATAAAAATATGTCTACGTTTAAAAGTAATAATCTGAGGTGTTGCGTTTGTTCAAAATTGATGAAAAAATATCGGTTGCTCCAAAAAATATAGAATATACTGAAGAGTTTTCAACTGTATTTGAACGTGCGTCGCCTGGTTCCAATAAATTTGCAAATGCCGTCAGAAGTATATATAACTGATCGAGAGGGATACCTTATATTCTCTAAATTATTGTTTTAATGTACATATAATAAATGAAAATTGATTGTGATTGAATCAATATATTGATACATAATATTTATATTGCTGTTTTAAAATTCAAAATGATACTTTAACTAAAATTATTAACATCTAAATATAGTTTATAATTAATTTTTGAATATTTTAACATTTTAATAAATAAATGTTTTCAATATTTAATGTTATTTGCATTTATAAATTAATCAAATAAGCTTCATTTCTGTTGTTTTAAAAGTAAAAACATTGAAATAAATGAACATTGAAATTATATCAAAGTCAGTTTTTATTTTTTTTTTTCAATATGGCGTACCTTTTTGATAAATTTAAGCATTTGAGAGGTTATTCTACATCGAAAAAGACATAAAAAATTTTAGTTTCAAAATTATTCTAGAACGTTATCATACAGAAAAAAAATAATTTCCTAGAAGACCAGCAAAAAATACATGCAGCCAAAGCAAGAAATTTTGTAGCCAAGTTGTCATTTGGTATAATATCTACCCAAATATACTCAGCTTCAAATGACCATGGATTTCCCGCATAGTTCTTGATATGCTTTTTGACTAAAATAAGTGCACCATCACTTAATCAATGTACCGGGTTAGTCACCTAAAATTGACCCCCCCTTTATTTCTCTTAATTTCAATCGAATCGAAAAATTCAAACAAGGATTTTACATGATTTTTTATAATTTTTTTTAATATTTAAACAAATTTTCAAAAACTGCAAATTGAAAGGGGGCGAACATTTTTTTATTTTTTTTTTTTTTTAAATGGAACATCCTGTATTTTTTTACTTAAAAAAGTTACCCACAGTTTTCTGATCAAAAAAATATATAATTGTTGTATCTTGGTAAGTATAGTTCTTGAGATATTCATACAAATATATAGTCACATCACAGGAATAAGTTCAGCATAAGACCATAAATCAGGAGAGCTATGAACCGAAATGATTTAAAGAAACAATGCTTCGTTTGACAGTTATGTTATGTTTGACTTATGTTTGATTGTTATATTATTAATACGCTTTAAGTTAAGTTTTAATACACTTGTTAATATATCTAATATATTGATATGGGATATTCATTAGTCGAAAGGAAAGAAATATTAGAAATTTACTTAACCAGCAATAAAAACAAATATATAGCTAAAAGAGAATATGAAAGAAAATATCCTGAAAGACGCGTTCCCTCCAAGAACACTTTCTCTAATATTTGTCTCAAGTTTGGGGACAGCGAATCCTTAAAAGATAAGAAACGAGAAAGAAAGAAGCCAAAACAGGAGAAGATATGGAAATGGAAGTTTTACTTTTTTTTACCGAACACTCCAATAAATCTACTAACGCTGCTGCAGAAGAATTTAATATTTCTCAAGCAAGTATAAGACGTATATTAAAACGTCACAAATATAAGCCTTATAGTATTTTGCCAGTTCAGCTTTTAACTGAAAATAACTTTACCGACAGAAGAGCTTTTTGTAGGGAGATGATTGAGAGAGCAGAAAACGACAATAACTTTTTAAAAAACTTATTTTGGACCGATGAAAGTAGCTTTTCAACGGCTGGTCTTTTTAATAGAAAAAATGCACATTATTGGGCGCCCGCAAATCCACATATAAAAAAGATAAAAACCCAAGGATATAATACAGTAAATGTGTGGTGCGGTATTCATCAAAATATAATTGTGGGTCCCGTATTC
Organism: Rosalia funebris; assembly: GCA_037954035.1. NCBI lineage: Eukaryota > Metazoa > Arthropoda > Insecta > Coleoptera > Cerambycidae > Rosalia > Rosalia funebris. Next base: position 34,914,520 of record JAZFAV010000002.1, read on the forward strand.
ATTAATGGGTCCTTGAATGTAGTTCAGTATTTGAATATTCTTCGGGGTGAAGTAGAGAACTATTTAGATAATATTCCCCTGCAACCAGGAATTCTGTTATTTGGCAACTGGATGGTGCTCCTCCACACTCTGTACAGAACGTAACGGAATATTTAAATGACAAATATCTATTTTGGATAGATATGATATGGTCCTATACATTGGCCTGCTAATAGCCCAGACTTGAGTCCTTTGGACTTCTTTTTGTGGGGAACACTAAAACAAAACATATACGAAAATTCGGTATATAATAACTCGGATGAGTTGAAGGACTGCATCAGTCAAGAAATAGAAAATTTGCGGCAAAATGTTCATTTATTTGAAAACGTCAGAAATGATTTTATTAAAAGATGCCAACTGTGCCTTGATAGAAACGGAGGATACGTGGAGAACATATAGATATGTTGAATTTTAATAAAGTTCATTGGTTTTATGTTATTTATTGTTGCGCAGTTTTTTTTTTTTTATCATTATTTCGTTATTTATGTTTTGTGTTCATTAAACTTTGTTGTTGTCATTTTAATAAAGGTTTATTTGTTTATTATAATTATTATGTGTTGCCGCATCAAAGAATTTTCATACTTTTCTTCTTAAAAAACAAGATGTGTCGTTATATATCAAAAATATAGCTCTCCTGATTTATGGTCTTATGCCAAACTTATTCCTGTGATGTGACTATATATTTGTATGAATATCTCAAGAACTATACTTACCATGATACAACAAGTATATATTTTTGTGATCAGAAAACTGTGGGTAATTTTTTTAAGTAAAAAAATACAGGGTGTGCCATTTAAAAAAAAATAAAAAATTGTTCGCCCCCTTTCAATTTGCAGTTTTTGAAAATTTGTTTAAATATTCAAAAAAATTATAAAAAAGCATGTAAAATCCTTGTTTGAATTTTTCGATTCGATTGAAATTAAGAGAAATAAAGGGGGGGTCAATTTTAGGTGACTAACCCAGTACAGACTGTAGATTCACAGTCACGCCGATATACATTAAATAAATCACAAAATAATTCTGACAACTAATCACTTAAGTACGTTTCTGTTAAACAAATGATATCATGTTCACATATTAAACTACTCCTATGTATTATTGAGGTTTTTGTGTTGAGTCCAGGTACATTTTGATAAAGCACATATATCCATTAAAGATAAGTTTAGAATTTAGACGAAGTTGGTTAGTTATTGCCCTATCGTCTTTTCTCATATATATTGTTCCATTTCGCACCCAAACACATTTGTAATTTTTGGACCTTTTAGTACATTATTTCCATTGAACATTTTTTGACATCAGAGTTTGATAACTCAATTCGCGAATTGAAATTTTTGTTTTATTAATAATTTCTTCATACTAGAGTAGGTGGGAACCTTTGATGTGAAGATAACACTGACTTAGTTTTCCACAAAACACTATACACTACATTTGACGCGCGTTTCGCCAACAAAGTTGGCATCATCTGGAGATGATTAGAACTGTCAGAGTTTTTAGAGCCAGTTTTAATCATCTCCAGATGATGCCAACTTCGTTGGCGAAACGCGTGTCGAGTGTAGTGTATAGTGTTTTGTGGAAAACTAAGTCAGTGTTAATAATTTCTTCGATATTTGCAATGTTTTTTTTATTTAAACGACGCACAGTGGTCGAATTTCCCAGTTTAGGGCGTCATTTAGCGCAAAATATAATTTTTAGAAATGCGAAAAAATATACACGCAGGTATAGCTAAACGTTTACCCGACTCGCTTAGATACAAATAGAAACGATTTTTGGAATAGCAGGTAAAATAACGGCCTGCGGATCGAGTGCAAGTAAGTAAATTTCTCAGTTAAACTTTGTCTTCGCTGTTGATCACTGTGTTTCGAGTAGTGTCTCAAATGATACAAATTTTTCACAATACGTTTTTTTATTATATCATGGCTTTTGGTCCATCAGGTTAGTAATAGCATATTTTTTTTGGTTATTAATGCAATACTCACAAAAATATAATGATTTAAAAACTGAAAGAAAAAATATGATTATAATTTCCATTTGTATATTTCTATACAGTAGAAAAAAAATAGTACCCTACTTTTCGGGCCAGAATTGATTTTAGGTTATTGTACATCTATTTTACTTTATAATGTGAAATAGTGCGTAGACATGCGGAAGTAATTTTATTTTACTTTTTTTGTCATCAGGTAACACCCGGGGCATCACGCGAATTGAATTATATGAATTTCTTATACACGAATCTCTTCTAACTCGGGCAAATACTGCCATTGTAAGAAGGCAGATGATTGATTACATCAAATCTAAAGTACCAGATTTTTGTAAAGAGGGCATTAATAGAAGAATTTCGCTATTTTCTCATAAACTTCTAATTCGCTGGAAAGCAAGCGGGCGAAATAGAAAGAGCTTTTTAAAAAAATGCGCAGATTGGCTTAAAGAAGAAATATGTCTACATAAAAGCAAACTCAGAAACAAGTTGTTACTCCAACATCCAAGGCACGTTCCCGAACTCTGAAGGGTTTTGAGTCTTCAAAATTCCAGCATGAAAAGAACGCATAAAGGATTTGGTAGCAAGTCATAGTTCCCAACAATTGGCTTTTGCTACACAAACAAGTTTTATAAAACAAGGTAAGAGAAATATTGCTCAAGTAGTAAAAAAGGCTATAACCACAAGTCCTCGCTCACTAAGAGAGCTTAAGAAGTCCATCTCCAAACGAATCATCCGAAGGTATACTCCTGAAGAAGCCTTGGCACTAATTATAGATTTAAAACTTACTAAAACACAATATACAAAGCTAAAGAAATGCGCACAAGAGCGAAATTGTGACATATACCCCTCTTACGATTACATATTGAAAACAAAAAAAGAATGTTATCCCAAAGATATAAATGTCACGGAGACTATGGAGGAAGTGAAGTTACAGTCTCCTCGCTCACACTGTGCAACGCTTAGTCACAGTTCAGAGTGAAGTAATATTAGCTTCTCCTGACATGATAATATCAAATACAAGACCACTGCCAAAACGAAAATTACATAAATTACCTCACAAGGTAATCAATATACTTGACGTCTCTGCAGTAAATCAAGATGCAGAAATAACCAGTGAGGGACCAGATGCATCAGATAGTGATTAAGACTCTTTAGATAGTGATCAAGATAATCTATAAATGTTTGTAAACAATACATAAAATAAAATTGTTTTTTAAAATAAAATATATATTTCATAATATTTTTTTATTAAGTAGTTACCTAATGAATATTGGAAAAAAAAATTAAAACTTGAATAAATGATATAATTGAAGTAAAATTATCTGAATTGTATGAAAAATACCAGTTCGATGTAATATAAACATTATAAAGCTTATTTAAACTGATTGATTAGATATGCCCTCCTAAATTTGGAATTTCGACCACTGGCGACGGGAACCATACTTCATCCTAGGGGCAACAAAATTTTAGGCGAGCTACTAAGCTCAACTATATCTGCCTTTGATGTTTGTAAAAATTCTGTTTCAATTATGTGTCATTATTTATCATGTACATAGGCTACTCAATATAAAAATAAAAATTATCCATCTGGAATTAACCATAGATGTGATACATAAATTATAATGATATACTCTATTAATGATAAAAAATTTTACATCATTTAAAATCTGTAAAATTTCAATATGGCGCTCATAACGGAAGTTGTAGGTCATATCTAAAAAACAAAATATTCTAGAAAAAAACTAATTACACCACTGTAATATATGTAAAAAAGTACCTTTAGGATGTCAAATTCTTGTTTTCATACAATTAACCATTTTAATTCAGCAAACACGAAAATTTCAGTTTTTTGGAAATGATTTTGAAATTACCCTAGTTGGCTCCTACAATTTTGATAATTTAACAGACTTTCTATTTTAATTCAATTCAAATCTAAAAGTAAACTCCATGGCAGAATACCTATGGAAAAAAATGATAATGACAGTGTCAGCGCAACTCAAATCTCCAAAGAATTTTTTTCCAAAAAATAGTTCCTATATGTCTTAATCACACAGAGGATTATATCTTATGTAACCCCTTACCTCACTAAACAATCTGCTTCATCTGCTGTATTATGGTGAGTTTTAAGAAGTAATAATTCTCCTGTCTTGTGAAACAGCCCAAGAATTATGGCTGTTAATTGAGCCAATGTTTCTATAGCTTTTTGATGTAATTCTTTTTCATCGCATTTATTCAACTGTACATTATTTAACAAACTTTCAATTTGCTCACATATTATTATTAAGTTACTGTAGGATACATCCACATTAATTTCATCATAAACAGATTTCAAATGGTTCTTAATTTCGTCTATTGATATAAGTTCATCTTCAGCTTCATCTGGCAACTCACATAATTCTTTAACTTGATCTATTGTCTCTTGGGCTTCTATTAATACCTCTTCTGGATACGACTCCAATAAAACTTGTAATTTCATGCTGCATTGTTTTGACAAAATTTCTAAAGCTTCAAAGTGAACAAGACCTTGATAGTTATCCAAAAGATTTTCATAATTAATATTTTCTATAAAATCTTTCTCAAGTAACTGATTTTCCATTTCTGCTTTCTCTTTCGCCTCTTTTAAAACAACAGAAAGAATTGGCTTTTTATGTTCTAATTTAAGAAGTGCTTGCTTCTTTTTTAACCCTGGATCTCCTTCTTGAAGTACCTCCATAGTTTTCTTCCCAATTGTTTCTAGTGTGTCAAGACCTCCAGTTATTACCTTCATACCTGTGGATTCTACTAATTTTGAAACTCCTGACATTAACCCACTTAGATGTCCAAGTTTAAATCCTGAAGACTCATTACTTTCACATTCTTTTAAATTTGTCTCATCGTCAGTTTGAGATAATTCAGTTGTATCATTTGCATCCAAAATGTTCTTTTTTGTACTTTCTAATACTGTACTTATACCCTGACTTACAGAATTAGTTAATGTTGAAACACTTTGGCTTGCAGTGGAAAGAATTGAGGGTACTCCCCAATTCTCCCAACCGGTCCATTTAGAATTATCAGTATCGTCTTTATTGGAAATCACTAGTTTTGATTCAATATTTTCCTCTTTGAAAAGTTTCCCAGTATCTTTTTTTTCTAAGCTATCATTTATACTTGATTCACCAGCGTATTGCATCCTTCTTTCAATTGTTTCAGGTGCTAATGCATCTTCAATGGATAGATCTTTATCTATTTCCCAATCACCTACATTCCACAAATCATCAAAATCAGATTCTAATTGGCCATAGTTATCACAAAGGTCCTTTTGACTTGAATTATTGGTATAATTTTGTTCATATTTTGTATTTTCGGAAATACTTGTTTCAGTAGTATTTTCTCTATTTATTTTCATACTGTCTAAATCACCGCAATGTTTCTCTATAGTTTCATTTTTACATGAATCCTGTTTTACGTTTCTCGTAAACATCTCGTCTCGCTTCATTTCTCTATGATGATGGGCGTCATGAACTAAGCTGTTTTCTATGAGTTTTGATTCTGTATATAAATTTTTGTTTGCACTATCAGCTATTTTTGTTTATATCTTTACATTCTAGGAAAATAGAATTTGGTATATCCTCCTGAAATCGTCAATGATTAATTTTATTTATACTATTATCCACGTAATTAGGATACAAGTATATATTATAAATAACACCTTACTGGTATGAATTTCCATAGTTCCGAAAAGTAATACTATAGAAAAATGACGCAAAAGTTCAAACAATCCACACACAGATTACCCAATCCACATATGGCAAATTTACACTAAAATGACGTAAGACAGCTGATGAATGTTGTCATACTTTTCTATGGTTCATCACAGAACATATACAATGCCTACTAAAAAAAGTCTCCTTCAGAGAACTACGAGTGTAGCCAACGACATTTCTCCACTACCGAAAATTTACCATCACTGATGTTTCACTGTGTCCTGAATGGTAATTGTATACAAGAAGTGTTCCTGGGCAAATGCTGACGAAACATTTCCTACCCCCCTATTTTCGAAGGTGCTAGAGACGAATCTGGCTTCAGTTTTATCCGCTCGGACACGGTTTTCGAGAAAATGAATTTTCCACTTTTCCGCATGAAGCCATTTTATCTATCAAATAACTTTCACCTCACTACATAGATAGCCAATATTAATACCAATAGATGCTATAACACTTCCTTTACACATATCACATATTAAACCGTCATAAAACCTATTAGAAACTTTCGATGTTTAGTTACTTCAAATGTATACAATGACTTGCAGTTGGCGTCGTCCATTGCAATCATACGCCCTCCGTGTCGTTCGATAAAACTACATACACACAGAGAGGCTCCAAAAGCTAACTTTGAATATTAGCAACTAAATATGCTGTTATTTTGAAGGATACTAACCTAACCTAACCATAATAAGTAGACAGTCAGGTTAGGTTAGGTTCCGCTTTGTAAATTTATTTATCTTTATTGTCCCGCAACTGATCACGACAAAAATTCATTTTTAATTTTCCTATAAATTTCCTTTCGCGCTCCGAAAAAGTTTACACAGTCAGGTTAAGTATAAGACATGACATACACAATCACAACAGCAGATTCAATTAATAAACATGTAGTCGTGTGTATACTATACATGCAGTGTCTGAGTATAGAGTACAGCCTCTGAACAGAAGTAATGAACACTACTGATATTCCAACTATTTTCCGTTTACCCGGGCATTTATTTTTGGACTGAACAGTACCGGAGAAGTTACCTTAAAGATGCTCAAAAGATTTTTGCTAGATATGGGGCTTGTATGCAAATTTATTCAGATAATGCAACAAACTTTCGTGGAGCTAACAAATACTTACAGAATATTGCTAACATACAAAAAGATCCAGTAATAAAATCATATTTAACCCCGTTGAAAATACACTGGCATTTCAATCTTACTTTAAAATGTGGGGAACATTTTAACGGACTAATAAAATCATCTGTTCATTTGGAGAAATCTCACTTGAAACGTAGAACTGAAAATATCACGTTTACATACGCAGAGTTTTATGATCCCAATGTGCAATAACTCTAATGATCTGCAAGTCTCAACTTCAGGCCATTTCTTGATATTCAGGCCATATTTTAGAATCTTCCAGACGGCCGGAAGTTGAAAGCAACTTATCCCATTACCAACATCGTCACGGTTGCGGCTCATTAAGCTCCGTGCGGCCCAGTGAGCCGTGAGAAACTAACCAATAAAGCGGGCTATGTGGAATAGGCCCTCTGTCACTATTCATACTGTTTTTACACTTTTTAATTCCTAGAAATTGAAAAGTGTAAAAACAGTATGACAAATGAATTTTAATCCCGGTGAAACAAAACTAAAACTTATATATTGTTCTCTCTTATGAAAGCAAAAAAAGCGGTGCTTCCATCGCCTCCATGGACCGCACGCCGCTTAATTACATCAGTGTTTTTTCAATAAACAATTAAACACGCATCCAGTAAACAGTGTAGATGAGGCGACGAATAAACACAAAATATTTGCCATCCTTCTAATATTTTTAAAACAAAAAAAGTACGTCATCACACACAGAATGTTACCTACAGTCAACAGCACCAAATATATGAGACAGCTTTAAAACCTCCCCACTAAAATTAGAGTAGAGTATTAGTAAGAAAAGTAGTGGTACAATATATTTTAACAGAGTAACGTACTGTCGTAGAGTTTAAAAATCTGGTTGTGGTGTCAACTTAAAAATTAGAATATTATTTAGTCGGTTTATTAACAATTTCCCCTTATTTATTTAAGACTTGGCAATTATTTGACTGTAATGTACAACTTTTATTTAGAACATTTTCATTGAACTCTAAAGCATTATCTAGATTTTTTCTAAAAAAAAAATCCGATAGGATGACTATATAAACATCAAGACGAATTCGATAACGATCACGACAATCCGGAAGAATTAATTTATTTTATTTACGAATATTAAAATTGAAGAAAGCCTAACTTTTACATGAAAAATATAAATATTCCTGAATGTATCTTTCTTTAAAAGGAGAAACGAATTAAAAGTCATTTTCTAAAGATCCCTTGATAAGCAATCACAAGTATCCAATACAAATAAATTTATAAGCGTCTAATCAGCGATTCAAAAACGTGTTCAACAATCATGATATTGAACAGCAGTGGACATATAAATAATAAACATAAAAATATTGCAATTGGCTTCTTATCTTTATTAATAAGACTTGCATAAGAAGTTATTGTTTTTATTTTAAGTACACCTTAGAACTCCGGACGTCGTAGAGTACTATGAAATTTTGAGTATGTGGAGAAGAAACACGGAAAACATTTTTAATATCATTATACTATATCGAAAGTTTGTATTATTTTTACACGTTTATATTATATTTTTTATTATATCACGGAATATTTACTACTATTTGTTTAATATGTTGATATATTTCTTAATAGTACAATATTTGTGTTGTATACATTGGTATATATTTTTGACATTTTTAAATATACTCATATGTATATGGATAAATTTTGTTCATTTTATTAAAACATTGGTCGTTTTTCTTATTTTTATTTCAATAAATTTTTTTACAGAAATACTGGAAGAATTTCTGCAAAAAGTAAGAACAGCGTATAAAGAAAAGAAAGAAGTACGAATAATAATTTTATTATTGAATTTTTGAAGAAAAGTTCAGAAATAAAATTTATATTTTTAATTTCCAATTTTGGAAACATTTAAAATATATTTAGCTGAAAGAGGTGACAGAACCAAAACCACACACAAAACAACACAAATTCCGGAAAAAATCGTTACTTACATTAAATCGATAGCTATGGTTATACAGTGCATAAAGTATCTTAAAGAAAAATTTTCAACAGAGGACTATACTAAAAGGTTATTTTTAAAACTGTTTACTTGCACTAATAGACAAATTGACTAAATGTGAAGTCCAAATTCCAAAAAATGGTAAATACACATCTCCTGAAATACCGAATGGGGTTGTACGACATGCAAAGGAAAAATAAATGCGAGAATATTGCAATAGGCATACTTATGTTAAAGACGGCAAAGTAAAATCATAGCTCTTGGTTCACTTCTAAACTATAACTGCAAACATAAGATGTATCTATTTTTGCTGAAGAATTTTTTTAATGCGACAGTTATGAGTAACAAAATAGGGAGCTAGCAGCAGAAACATTGAGAAAAAACTAAATATACCTATTCTGTACATTCATTGTTTTAACTGTCGCCTGTATTTAGTTATTTTCAAAGACAATAATAAGGTTTTCAGATAATTTTCTATTTCATTTACGTCACATAATTTTTATGTCACATAAATTTTATTTATTTAGAGAAATTTATCATCGCATGCCAATTATCTTCAATAGTGAAACTTTGAGACATAGTGAAACTTTGGCATGACTACAACCATATGTGGTGGTATATTAATTATGGTAAAAAATCTTTTACCATGAGTAGCATACTGGTTTTGTACTGTTTAGTTGAAGGCCAACTAATTATATTAGACGCTATTAATATCCAAAGTGCAAAACATTTTTGTCTTTTCATGTAATATGTAACCTATTTGTCTCTTCATGTCATAACAAATCAATGTTTGATTCAACTTGTTAATTTTTGCAATTTTTTTAGTATTAGTCAATATAACGAAAATTAAACTGTAGATTCCTCAATATAGTTTTAAGCATTTCTGGTATTAAAAGTTCCAAGCATTATTTACTCCTACCGAATCATCACTAGACTCATTGTATGCTGTACGCTGACTCATCAGTGGCAGTGCCTTATACATATAAGCAACTACATACATATTTAAGTTATAATAAGTTACATGTATAATACTTACCGAGTTAGCATAAAAAATCTCAGTTGACTCAGCTAAACATTTGTAGCATTGAATATGTCTCTAAAGTCCTTTCCGTGAGCAATGTCTGGTATGGTGAAAAAATATCCTCATATAAAGAGAATGATCGTTCAGCATCTACAGATGTAATATTTGTATAGTTAAAATGGTTTAATATTATTTAATGGATCCATGTTAGCACTGTTACTATAAATATGTCTTATTCTAACAAAAACCTGGATCTATTTAATACACTCATAATTTTTTTCATTTTATTTTACACAAATTAAGTTTACACAATTTTTGTAATTTTACATAAGAACGTTTCCCGTTGTTCAGTCTATAGCACTTTTTACACGTCATCTGCTACTATGATTCATCTAAGGAATATTAAATATTTTGTTTATTGCATCTAGTATTTTTATATAATTACTATGGATGGTTTTAAAATCTTTTTCCACTTGAGGATTCTGAAATTTTATTTGACTTTCTCCAGTGATAGCTAATTTTTTAGCATCAAACTGTAAAATTAGGGATTTTACTGTAATAAAACACTGTCTCTAACCATGTTCCTCATTGTGTAAGAATTAGCTGTGGAGGTTCTGTAATATCAAGACACTGTTGAGACATTTGAGGAAAACCTCTTTGGTATGAGCTATTAATGCATCTACATCCAGATAATACTTTCGAATTATTTCTGCTATCAGATGTAACATGTATTATGTATTAAAGTAAGATAGACATTTTTAAGAAACGGCTGTAGATAACATAACTGTGGCGCCATCACTAAAAAAATAGTAATACTTAATTGATATGTTGAAAGCTGAATTTTCTCTAATTTTTACTGGTCAGTAAATACGAAGATGACGGTCGAAGCGGATCAAGTGTATGTACAATAACATTAGCTACAGAATGTTTTTTAGAATGTGCTGTCTTGTCCACGGCTAACCACAGGTGTTTATATTTGGGATTTATTATTTTTTCTAGTCTCTCGTGCACATATAGTAAATGTCTTTGCAGTATACTTCGATATTTTTTCCAAAACTGACGAAATGGTTCTTTATTCAATAGACGAACACAGCGTATAAAATAAATCGAAGGGAAATTCGGTAATAAGGTCTTTGCCCACTTTCTTTTTATTTATGTTATACTGTTTACACACATTATACAAATAGATTCCTTAAAGGCCAACAAGCTTTGGTTTACATATTTGGTGTGGCTCAAACATATTATTTGAGCCACATCACATTTTAAGGGTAATTAATTCCTTATCAGGATATTCCTATGTAAATTTTCTCATATTCTACGCAGAGTTGAATTTTATTGGAATTTAATAATAATACTAATGAAGTCTGTACATTTAATTTTATGAAATACTAACATCTATATTTGTCGAACATATTCCTAAAAACACTTCCTTGAACACTTATATCCCCCGTGGTATAATAAAATGATATAAAACTTAAATCGTGTTTATGACTATATAAGAACATTTATGTAATTGATTATTTGAATGAATTTTAATTTGTATGTTCTAAATATCAAACAAAATACATTAATCTTGCTTATAAAAAATAAAAGTAAATATTTGAACATTTAATAATAATATACAAAATACCCACATTGATGACAAAATTAAATTAATAATAGGTCAAGATGATATACAACTTTTGTTAAGCTACAATATTTGTATTTCTTTGAAGTTCAGCCTTGTTTTCTTTCAAGATCTTCACTCCAATGTTCTTTATATGCAGATAATTAGGACTCACACTCTGACTTGTCATCAAGCTTTAATTTTAATTACATATCACATATGAACAACTCATCATCATTATGTCATCAGTCCTAAGACTGGTTGGACGCTAACCTCCAGCTTCTCCTATCTTGTGCTAACCTACGCATTTCGCTAATTGTGCTACAACCTACATCCCTTACTATTTGCGAGCAGTAGTCTAATCTCGGCCTACCTCTGCCTTTCTTCACTCCTATTTCTGCCTCCAAAATATCGCGGACTATTCCCCCATGTCTCAGCAAGTGGCCTACCATTCTATCTCTTCTCTTCTTTAAGTTTTTCCACATACTTCTTTTCTCGCCGACTTTCTCCAATACTTCTTCGTTTCTAACCCTATCAGTCCATGGTATTTTCATCATTCTTCGGTAACACCACATCTCAAAAGCTTCTAATTTCTTCCTACTTGCTTCCCCTACCGTCCAGGTTTCGCAGCCGTATAGTGCCGTGCTCCATACATATGTTTTCAAAAATCTCTTCCTTGTTTCTAAGTTTATTACCCCCGAGCATAAAAGTGCTTTCTTTTTGTTAAAAGCTACTCGACCCTGCGCTATTCTTTGTTTTATGTCTTTATCGCTTCTTCCATCCCAATTTATTTTACTTCCTAAATAAGTGAAGTCTCTAACTTCCTCCAACCTTTCATTATTAATTTGTACTTTCGTTTTTGCTCTGCTCTCGCGCCCTCTGCACACTAACACTTTAGTTTTGTTTTTATTCACCCTCATTCCGTATTCCTCTGTCAACACTGCCTCCATTTCGTTCAATGCTGATTCTAATTCCTCCTTACTAGATGCTAATACTGCTATATCATCCGCGAATCTCAGCATTTTTAGTTTCTGTCCCTGTACTTTAATCCCGAAATCCACTCTATCTTTTACCACATTAATCGCCTCTTCGATGTACAGATTAAAAATTAGTGGTGATAGCGTACATCCTTGTCTTACTCCTTTCCTAATACCTACTTCCCTTTTTTCCCCTTCTACTTCTATAACAGCAGTTTACTCTTTGTATAGATTGTGTACTACTCTCCTATCTCTATACTTCATTCCCGCGCTCTTTAGTATCTCGAACATTTTTTCCCATCTTACGTTATCAAAAGCTTTTTCTAAATCTACAAATCCTATATAAGAGTTCTTTCCTTTTTCTATTGTTTTCTCTAACATTACTATATGAACAACTATTAAAATATATTTTATATGTTTATTTAGAAAAGATTATTTCAATTTTTGTAATTTTTCCGTATATGATTTTTGTATCATAACTAAATAAGCTTTAGCTTTAATCTAAATCAATAATATTGCATTGACTCTGAGTAATAGGGATGATAATTGTAAAATTTAAATTCTATGTTCCCTTTATAATTCAATAACATATTTCTCTTCCTATTTATTTATTCATGACAGTAATAATTTCTTTCATAACTTATTTTGGAATTTTTAGTCGCTCTATAATTTCTGGTCTTCTAGAGAAATTTGAAAATTGTTTATGATTAATATACTGTGGTATGGTGCATCATCCATGGCAAGAGAGGACTCTTCTATGTTTGATATTAGTCTTTCCTTAACTCATTTAGTAAAAATAACAATATTAATTTCACCATGATAATCAGCCATTTTAAATTTTGTAGGAAAAAGTAGGTAAAAACTGTAACATCGTTAGCAGTAACTATATTTTATACTAAACATGATGTACTGTAAAAAATTAAATCGTAATTGTAAATTTGGTATACCTTTATATGTAACAAAGGCTGGTTACAACCAAGTTTCGATTTCATCCCTATGAGATGGTGATTTCCAATTTTTTAAACAGTATTTGTGCTTTTTTTAACGTGATGTGCTCAATTAATTAAAGTTCTATACCTATTATTTGCATAGGTACATATTAATTATAAACAGCTCTGAAATTGTACGTACTTTTTGAACTTATGTACTAAATTAATCAATGTACTCTCAAATAGCTGTTAAATTATTTGAGGATTGTTGTTTTCAAGTTTCTTACTGATTAAAGCTCAATTGTTTATTATAATTGAATATTTGTCACCTGTTTGAAAAAAATGATTTACACTTCATTGATTATGACAACTCATTGCGTATACTACATGACACTTTATCCATCCAAATGGTGTCTTTAGATTAGCATAACATATTTGAAATTATGACGTTCAGATATAAAACTATTTACATGTGACAAAAAAAGTAAAAGGCATATTGCTTGTCCAATTTATTGGCAATAAATAAATTGTATGTCGAAAGATCCCAGCAAATAATGCACTTTCTTGATATAAATTTTACGAAAGTTAGGAATAAAGCACGAATGAATAACGTTAAAATAGTACAGCAATTTGCCTAGTAATGTGTAACTTGAACAAATCTTTCTGTGCATAAGTTTTATTAAAACAATTTAGTACATGAAATTTTAATGGTGAACAAAAAAAATGTTACAATTTATCAAACAATAATTAAAATATATATAATAAAAAGTTAATGTTTCAAAATCAAATAATACATGATTAATTGATTGTGAAAAACAAAATATTCTGTTTTTTTTTGTTTGTTTATATATGTATTAAATTTATATATCTGTAATAAAATTAGTAAAAAAAAATATATTTTCACAACTTAAAATAAATATTTACAAAAATGTTCAAATGTTGCAAATTGCAAAATATATTGCTAAAGTAAACATACACAAACAGCTCTTATTTCAAGTCCAATTATTCATCAACAATAAGAATTTCAGTATTTAACTTATTAATTTTTTTTTTTTTCAATTAACAGGTTAATGGAATTTTTCAAGAACTGGTCTCTAGCTAGAAACTAATATTTCAATCCAACTCTTACATGTATTTAAAGGGAAGCACTAAAATTTACATGTAATACATTTTTTGAGCTTTTCTGGTCTTGAAGACATCAGTAAAAAGTTCGAAAGTCAACTATCTACCTAATTATAGCTTTCAAAATAAGTATTGCAAACCATATGTTTATATTCTAAGAATGCATCCTGAATTGATTACATTTTGGCCAACTCATGTATAATAAAATGAACAGGCAGTCCCATTTTCAAGTCGAATGTTGGATGTCAAGGATATTTAAGTATTCTCAAAAACTTTTTAAGAGTGAAAACACATCTAATATAGTCTTTATTCTGTAATAGAGGATATATGGATATGGTGTCTATTAAAATTTGTCAATGTAATTGTTATATTTTTAACACCTACGAAAATAAAATTCTAACACTTAGGAAAACAAAACAATGATGCTCTTACAATGTAGAATATATAGATATAGGTACATGTGAAGGTATAATTCGGTCAATTTCTGTGAACTCAAAATTCTGTATACACCTATCCCTCGAATTGCAGGGTACTCGAATTACACGAACGGTTTTCAAATTTATTACACGGTTTCACTTTAACACGGTTTTAAAAAAATATTGTTTTCTTTCCAATTATTTTTTTTTTAAGTATTTACACATGCACTTATCATCAATTACTTTGCATTGAACGCACTCATTTAACAAACTTATGGAAGACTCTGTCAACGGCAAACGTCAAACGTAAGAGTAAAAAGCCAAAAAGAATGCTTAAGAGAATGGGTAATTTTACATTTTTAATAACAATTATATTTTATAACATTTAATTATGTATTATAGCCCAATAATGTGAATGGGACCAAAAAGAAATGTGAATATTCCAGCACATGAAAGACGAACAATATTTTTGAAACAAAAATTGAAATTTTGGATAAACTTCAATCTGGACAAGGTTCATCATCTATAGCAAAACACTATGGAAGAATGAGGCAACTATTAGAACCATAAAGTGATTGGAAGATTCTTATCCAAAAAAACATGGCCAGTGAAACAATAGTAAATGATTTAACAGATCAGTAAATTAACTGACTAGTAAATTAACAGATCTCAAATGCCAAGTGCGATAAAAGAAATCAATATGAAGAGCCTATCCATGCATTGGAGCACTAACAAAAAAGTTTGGATGACATGCACCATGTTTGAAGATTAGTTTCACAATTGTTTCATACCTGAAGTTGAAAGCTATTTAAAAGAAAAAAGTCTTGAGTTTAAACGGTTCTTTCTTTTCTTTTCTATTCTTCTTCTTTTACTATTGAATAATTCCTTAATCCATCTAATAACCTTACAACATCCGAATGTTCTGATTTTTGATTTTTACCTCCAAACATCACTTAATGATTCAACCTCAAGATCAAGGGATACTTTCTACATTCAAGGTCATAATAAAAAATAGTGGCCATATTAAAAAAATCGACTTAAAATGCATGCTGGAAAACCATCTGGCCCGCAGTAGTAATCGAGAAGAATGCAGTTCCGTCTATCGAAGATGCGTTATCAATATCATAGACCTTGCGCATTCAATCGGAGGGGATTCAATAGTATTGATATCGCCGATATTGAAGAGTTATCTCAGGATACAGATATTCAATATACAGATCTAACAGACTTGATCCCTCTGATGAAATTAACGTTAGTGACTCACATAGTGCTATTGTTCCACAAGCAAAGGAAAAACAAGTCCCAGCTATTGAATGTTATAATTAAGATGACTTTTACAGGTCCTAAACACGCCTGGGTTTAGTGGGACAAATCACCAACAAATATGTCTCTGTGGTCCACCTTCATTCGCACATTTCGTTACATAGCCTCAGCTATGCCTATACTGATGTCTCAGAAAAAGTAAAGGAAAGCCAAAATATCGAATGAACCAAATCTGCATCTCCAAGGCTTTACATAAGGTAGAACTATAAAGAGAAGGAACACATCGAGGGAACTGGTGTGGTTACTGGTGTATTTGGTCTATAAAACTAATTTTTAGGTGTTTAGGTGTTTGCCATAAAAAAAAAATGGGGTGTAGGATATGATAAGAGGCTACATAAGATATGTAGCCTCTCTCACATAAATGTTAACCTCACCTCCTAGCGGTGCACCCTGGAATAAACTAACGAGGCTATGACGACCGAGTATTGGCGGTATAACCACAACAACGGAGTGAGGAAATGCTACTCCCAACGGTTAGGCCTGGATACCGAATGTGGCAGCCCCACACCAGGATCGGGTGCAGTAGGCCAATCACCTGCTCATCTTAAACCTACAGATTAAAGAAACCTCAACACATGAACGCCGGATGGGAACTACGACGACGAACAGGGCAAGAACAAGGATACCAGTAGGAACATGGAACGTACGCACAATGCTGGAACCATCTCGGCTAGCTCAAATTACAAATGAAATTAATAAATATAAAATTGAAATTCTAGGGCTTTGCGAAACAAGATGGCCAGAGCACGGCGAACTTGATGTCGCAACAGGAGAAACTCTCATATACTCTGGAAAACCAGAAGGTGAAAACAGAGAGTATGGCGTTGGATTACTCATTAGCCGCAAAATGAAAGAAAGCCTAATGACATGGCGCCCAATAACGGAAAGAATCATATGGGCAAGATTTCGTACTAATATCAGAAACATCAGCATAATACAATGTTATGTACCAACCGAGAGTGCGGAGATTGCTGTGAAGGAAGAGTTTTACGATCGCCTGAAATACACTCTACAGCAGATATGTAGGGAAGACATCATAATAGTTATGGGCGACCTGAATGCAAAAGTCGAGAACGATAACTCGAATTTAGAAAACGTTATGGGACGTCATGGAGTGGGAATAATGAATGAAAATGGGGAAATTCTAGCCGAATTATGTATCCAATATGACCTCGTAATAGGAGGAATGCTATTCCCACATAAAAACATACACAAGACAACAGGGATTTCACCGGATCACGTAACAGAGAATCAAATCGACCACATCATGATCTCTAAAAAATGGAGAGGCTCACTACTCGATGTACGTACTAAGCGCGGAGCTGATGTAGCAAGCGACCATCACCTAGTTTTAGGAGCTGTAAAACTTAGACTGGCAGTACCCAAGAAGAAAAGTCAGTCGCAGCAAAACACAAGGAAAAAGTTTAACCTGGAACAATTAAGCGAGAAAAAGGTTAGCTTCCGAAGAGCTTTAAGAGAAGAGATGTCAAACGTCACTGCTGATTCAAATGCTTAGCAAAAGTGGGAACATCTTAAGAATAGCCTACTACAAACATCGGAAACAGTGCTTGGCCAGAAACCAAGAACAAAAAAGGAATGGATAAGTAACAACACCTGGAATTTAATTGACAGAAGAAAACAACAAAAGGAAAAAATAAACGGGGCAAACTCCCCTAACGAGAAGCAGCTCCTAACAAGGGAATACACAGAACTAAATAAGAAAGATAAAAAGAGTGCTAGAAGAGATAAAAGGAATTGGGCAACAGAACTAGCTAACAAGGCACAAGCAGCAGCAGAGGCACATAACATGAAAGAACTGTATCAAATCACTCAAACACTCTCCAACAAAGACAAACGGCACATCCCATCCGTCAAGAACAAGGCTGGATCACCACTTACATCAAATCAAGAACAGTTATGTTGCTGGCATGAACATTTCAAAGAAATGAATGAAGACGGAGAAGCAAATCAAGAACAAATTGCTGAAATTGTTCCTGGAATGAACGTGAGAGATGATATAAACACCAATATCCCAAGCAAAGCAGAAATCAGACAAGCGATAAAGATGCTGAAAAACAATAAATCTCCAGGACCAGATGACTTACCTGCAGAAGTCATAAAACTAGATGCGACCTTATTAACTGACTTGCTATATCCAATATTAATAGACGTCTGGAGCACAGAACAACTTATACATGGATGGAGTGATGGATTGGTAGTAAAGGTACCAAAGAAGGGAGATTTAAGTCAGTGCCAAAATTGGAGAGGAATAACACTGCTAAACACAGTCCTCAAAATCCTGGCTCATATAATACATATGAGACTGACTCACACACTGGAACCTCTATTAAGACCTGAGCAAGCGGGCTTTCGGCCCCACAGATCATGTATTGATCAAGTGGCGATCCTCATTATACCTAGTGTTTATAGACTTCGAACGTGCATTTGACAGCATACAACACAAAGAACTCCGGGACGCATTACAGAGGAAACAAGTTCCAGCAAAGATAGTAAACCTCATAAAAGAGCTATACAAGAATGCGCAAAGTAGAGTATCCCATCGAGGACTACAAAGCCAACCCATAACAATTAAAAAGGGGGTACGGCAAGGGTGTATATTATCTCCCCTTCTATTCAACATAATGTTAGACAAGGTCATGAGGAGAGGCACCACGGGACAGCATGGCATATGGTGGACACCATTTACAAGACTAGAACATCTTGACTATGCAGATGACATTTGTCTGCTCACACATAACCATACAGATATGACAACTAAATTAAATAACCTCGTAAGAGAAGCTGAAGCTGTAAGTCTTAAAATTAACAGTAGAAAAACCAAATCAATGAGAATGTGTACAGATAACCAAACACCCTTTACAATAAACAATCAGACAATTGAAGAGGTCAATGAATTCACCCTACCTAGGCAGCATAGTTACAAAAAAGGCGTTACTGAAGATGATGTAAACAACCGCATCAAAAAAGCCAGACAAGCATTCGGGATTATAAACAGTGTGTGGAAATTCAGAGAATACTCTAATTCAACAAAAATAAAAATTTTCAATTCCAACGTCAAAGCCGTACTTCTTATATGGGGCAGAAACATAGAAGATTAGCCGACAAATCATTTCCAAGTTACAAGTCTTCATAAATCGGAACTTACGCAGAATTATGCGTATTTTTTGGTCGGTCCAAATGCGTAATGAAAACCTGTGGAATGTAACAAAGCAACAACGAATTGAAAATGAAGTCAAAATGAAAAAGTGAAAATGGATAGACCACCATTGCGTAGAGAAGACCATAACATCAGTAAGAGAGCTTTGGAATGGAACCCACAGGGTAGTAGAAGAATAGGAAGGCCAAAGATGATATGGCAAAGAACTGTCAGGGAGAACTAGAACAAATTGGAAAAACGTGGCAACAGACAAAACACTCCGAATCACAGTACAAATGACATTGTTATAGACACCACTGTAGGAGAATATGTTAAATCAAAGAAATCATATCCTCAGTCAAGTTGTTAAGATATATCGTGAAACATTTTGTATTATATTATCATGTACATACATTTTATTTGTGTTACATGATGTAGATGTCAGATTAGTAAATACTAACCATAGAACATTATTACATGCAAATAAAACTATGTTTTCCCTTATTTAATCTAATTACCAACAGGATTGAGAATGTCCATAGTATATAAACGATAATCATTCCTGGTTGTTTAATCACAGATAGCAATATTGGGTTTCATGTACAGGGTCAACTTCAAATATGTACTTAAAATTTTCAGTGTAATATAGTTCCTCTAATGTTTAATATATTTCACAAAACATGCACATATGGTTACGAGTTTTATTTCTATTTGAATGTAATATATTACATTGTATCCAATTTCTGTTACTCAAAAATTATAATCAGATCAGATTGAAGCAGGTCAGATATTTCAATTTTTCATAAAACACAAACGTAGTTTTAACTTAAGGTGAATGGGTACAGGCTTAATGGTGCAATCTTCCCTATATATATATATATATATATATATATATATATATATATATATATATATATATATATATATATATATATATATATATATATATATATATATATTTGTTATAATAATATAAAGTTCTAGTCAAGAGTTTACAGTTCTTGTTTGATACTGAAAAAATATTGTTGCTGTTATAGATTGTAGAGTATGACTGAAATGACAAGAATTTGTCAGTTAAAAAAATGCACCTCATGGAATTACTATGATTAAAGCTAGTTAGTCATACAAGACATCATACAATTCTTCTCATATCATTCGAGCTCTACAAATAAAGAGCAAAGTGACCCATCCAGCAATTTAACTAACAGAATTTATCTTAAGCTAATGTGAATTATTTGGTTAATATAATTTTTTAACAAATTGATTATATAATGCCTCATTTTTTATTATTTTTTAATTAAGTACACTATCCAGTAAACTATATAGTTATTTGATAACAAAATGTTTCTAAAACAATTATATATTTTTTAAAGATAAATCAAATTTACCATATTTATCATCACAGTAAACAAATTATAATTTCTAGTAGAACACAAGTGACATATAATTACTTTATTATTTAGTGAGTTGAATGTGAATGAAAAATGATAAGTATAACTTGCTATGAACAATAAATACCTGAGTAAATACCGAGTAGTATCACTGCAATCTACTACAACAGTTAGAGTCACTAATTGTTGAGGTCCTTTCATTGATACTTTGTGTATTTGCGTCAAACCTTGGCAACTCTCTCCTCTTAGCTTGCTAGAAAAAGAAATGAATATTTGAATAGAGTAAAGATAAATATGAAAGGTGTTACAGATTTTACAATATTTAAGTTTATATATCACTGTGGATAACACTCTGTATGTACATTTACATTCAGGGTAGACCAATCATCTAATTCTCTCAGAATATCAGATAACGAGTATGTTGCAGTAATGTTTCCCAATGGGAATTAAATTGGAATACGCAAGTTCTTGTGACTGATTTTCTCTATTGAAAATAAATTAGACTGGACAATTCTCTTATAGAATATTCAAGTTTGTTAAAATATTACAATCATGGTCAATTTAATTATAAAATTTTCAGAGGTCAATTATGAACAATCCCCAACTTTATTGCTAAAATTATTCAAAATGACAAATAGTTATTGAAACCACCTTATATTATCCAAATTATGCTAAAGGTTTACAAAGAACTTTTAGAAAGTATAATTTTCTGGTCATGTATGATGCCAGCAAGAATTTAAAGAACATTTAGGAAATCTGAAAGACAAAAATAAATCTGATGTTACCAAACTAATTGTGATGTCAGTCAAACTAATTGTGAAAAAGTACTTCAGACAAACTATCCTATTATTAAAAGGTTCTAGTTTAACAGATCGTTTTATACACTTGTCACAACGTGTCTGAACAGTCAACATATATCATATGTTGACTGTTTATATATTATATAAATGATACAGAGTTGAATAAATGTATCTTTAAGGTGTATTGAATAATTATATCTTATATTTAACTGGACAATAGAGTGATATATAGCTCTTCAACTATCTAAGACGTTTTGCTTTACATCCTTGTTAGGGGTTTCAGCATTCGAGGTAAGCATTATTTTTTCTCTAGATGTAAACTTTGGCTTGCAATCATTTGTCTTAAAAATTTGTTTTAACACCTTCGTATAGGCAGGTTGATTCATTTAGGCTGATCCATCTCCTTTGTAAATTTCTAATCCTAATGAATAGGAAGCGGGTAAGACCTCCTTCCTATTCTTGTTTTAAATGTATTTCCTAATAAAAGACAATCCTCTAAGGAAATCTATTGTCTTGAAACATTATTTAAACCTAGTAAGCTATCAACATATGAGACAAAACAAATATATCTTGTCCATTTTTTTATCAAACAAGAAAATTTTCCATCCCAGTATCTGGATATCGAATTTATACTCCAGAAGCTAATTATTTAGAAGGACTTATTTGGTTTATCCCATTACCACATTAAAACTCGAACACTCCTTTTCTATATATAAATAGATATTTTCTGAAATGGAGTTAAACCTTGTTTAACACAAACCCATTAGTACTAGCTCTGATGTAGGTGTATCATCTCCAATTCCACCACAAATATCAGAGCTAGTAGCTACACCACAGTAGTATTAATAGGTAGTATTAGTAGATTATATATGATAATACATAGTAGTAGTAGTATTAATAGTTATAAATACTTGTATAACAAGTGATTTAACTTGTTAAACCTTATTAACTTAAACCATGACATCCATGGAACTATTAGGTCTATTTTATATTGCATGTATAGTGACATGCAAGAATATGTAGGAATTTAACCCTTATAATTTTTACGACGTCCCTGTAATGTCGTACGCAAATGTTATACGCAAGAAGATTAGAGAGGAAGGAGACATAGCCCTCGAAAAATAAGTGGTAGGGGTGACACGGAAAACGTCGGCAATATAGCAGGCTCGCGTAGAAGCGCGCGGGATCTGCGCAAGCCGTTTATCCTTGTCTACCGCGGTTTCTCTCTCACACTATCAAAATGTTGGGTTTCATTGAGCCACGATCAGGGCTTTTGCAGGAACAATTCTCAACGCAACAGTATCTCTACGCTTTTGACATATTCAACAGAACAATTGGAAACGCTCAAAACACAACAAACAAAAATAACCTCGCTCGATTCTACGCAATAGCTGCCATGATGAAGTACACCACGTGATCATAGTGCGGACGCTTTTCGTGCTACCCCCACCACTCGAGTTATGTCTCATGTTCTCTAGTCTTCTTGGTTATACGTAGTGGGAATGAGAAGCGAGAGGAATTCCAGACGGGAGAGTGTGAAATTGTACTCCGCAGAGTGTAGACGCAGGAATAATAGTAGCACAGTACGCCGTCAAGGAGTAGTAGAAGTTATGTTATTATGTAGAGCAGTGTGCTCGTTAGGTTCGACACATTATAAGTTATGTTGTACACGCTCGCCCACCACGTTGTAAATGGTAACAAATAAAGTAGATTGCTCATTTACGTCTCGTCTCGTCATTCCCTACCAAGGGTGGTCCTTCAAGCACGAAAGGCACGAACCCGCACAGAATAAACAATGAAAACATTAATTATTCTTCATATGTTAGCAAAGACAATAACTTTATAATTTCTGAATTGATTGGGCCGTTATTTGATGAAAATTCATATTTATACAAAATTAAAACCTTTGCTGGTTAGATTTTCATTTTTTATTTGTTAAACATAACAATTGTTTCGCCAACACAGTGGCTTCTTCAGATGTTGTACATCTGAACATACTACATAGACTAAATTTTACATTGTAGAACTGCGTTTATATAACTAGGGTAATTCTAGGTTTATTACTATGGGATTTCCTACTATTAAACTATTGGAATTGAGTTACAACATTTCAACGGATGTTATCTGTAAATTTAAAACACGATTTTTGGATAGCATGTAGAACTAAAATAAATTTAATGACGGAGACGAGTTTGTTTCTATTTGATTGTTTAATATGATATCAGATTTCTTTGCTTTATTAATTTCTATTAGGAATTAATAAAGCAAATAGCATGCAGAACTAAAATAAATTTAATAACGGGGACGAGTTTGTTTCTATTTTGCTTTATCTATCTATAATCTATCTATATATCTATATATAATCTTTATCTATATATCTATATAGATAGTTTTATTTATAATCTATCTTTGCTTTATTAATTTCTATTATAAATTGATAAAGCAAAGAAATCTGATATCATTAAATGATCAAATAGAAACAAACTCGTCTCCGTCATTAAATTTATTTTAGTTCTACATGCTATCCAAAAATCGTGTTTAAAATTTACAGATAACATCCGTTGAAATTTTATAACTTAATTCCAATAGTTTAGTAGTAGGAAATCCCATAGTAATAAACCTAGAATATAGTTATATAAACGCTAGTTATATAAACGGAGTTCCACAATGGAAAATTTAATATATGTACTCAACATCTGAAGAAGCCACTGTGTTGGCGAAACGATTGTTTGTTATGTGTAACAAATAAAAAGTGAAAATCTAACCAGCAAAGATTTTAATTTTGCACTTTATAATTATTTCTTACCAAAATAATTTTTTATGTTAACATTAAGTATAGTAAGGTAATATATGATATACATCTTTTTTTAATTACCTTCATTAAGTCCTCAGCTATTTGCATGAAAAGCCTTTCCACATTGTCTGAATCTTTAGCAGAAGTTTCTAAATAATACATATTATGTCTTTCCGCAAATTCTTCTCCTACATGCGTAGGTATTTCTCTATCTTCTCTATCAATTTTATTTCCTACAATAAAATAAATTATAATATATGAGAACATTATATTTCTTTGTTATACAATTGTATAAAAAAATTAAATAACTGAAATTATCGTAAAGATATAATATAATAAATTATATAATAAAACATTTCATGTCAGCAGTTTATCCAAACTCTGGATCGTTTTTTTGTAATGTAAATTAATCAACAATTTTATATTAAATAAAATGTATTCATTGACCGCCCGCTACCTGCTAGCTGCTCTATTTGTTTCACTAGAAATATTAAAAATATTGTCGGAGATGCATTGCGCTATGTGCTAATATAAATAAAGTAAATTTATGCAAGGGCGGGGCAAAATAATTATCTGCGGGGATGACCGAATACGCGATACTGTCCAATCAGTTACTGTGATATTTGAGAGTGGTGTGTATGAGAGTAGTTTGTACACAACTCGGGACTGTCGTAGTATTTTGATGCGTACGGCATTACATACAAATAGTTACAGTGCATGATAATTTGACAATAAGTATTTTAAAATATTTAGATCAACTATCCCTTACCACAATACAACGTTGGGTGAAGGAATTTCCTGGGTTGGTCTTAAATGACGATAGTGAATTACAGTGTTCTCATTGTGATACATACATAGCGTATACCCGCAAATCGGATGTTGTTATGTTAGACATTGGTATTCCGAAAAATATAAAACCGCGGTTACTGGACAGATCAATGCTTGTGAAAGACACACGATGTTTTATAGGGAATTGCTTAAATCCATGATTGGGTATAATATTCCGTGGACGCAACTAGATAATCCTAATCCTAAAGACTTTATAGAGAAACGTTTAAATGGGGAATTTTACAAAGTAAATTTGCCCACAGAATTGGCGATTTGAAAAAATTATCTACCGCAAGCTGCTGCCACTGTCAAATCTACTGTATATGCAGAAGTTGAGGATAAATATTTATGGGTTTCTGTCAATGAAACCACAATTGCCTGCGGCTTGCAAATTGCGAATGTAGTTATAGGAGAAATGAGCGTATATCGGCAACGCAATCACATGTGGTAACATCAAAAATATTGACAAAGACGAATGCTGAAACCGTTGCAAAATTAATTGATGAGA
The DNA here is from genome assembly GCA_037954035.1 of Rosalia funebris. Classification (NCBI taxonomy): domain Eukaryota; kingdom Metazoa; phylum Arthropoda; class Insecta; order Coleoptera; family Cerambycidae; genus Rosalia; species Rosalia funebris. The sequence goes on from JAZFAV010000002.1 coordinate 34,940,252, forward strand.
CGTTAAAAGAAGTATGGCGCGCTAAATATGAGGAAAACAAAAACATGGCTCTATTTTTTTGTTACGGATGCTGCGCCATACATGAAATCGGCTTGTCGACTTTTGAACGAAACGTATAATTACGATGTTACATATAACGTGCCAGCGCATTGTCTTCATCCGTAGCAGAGACAATCCGTGGCCATTATCCGAATGCCTGATAGCAAATGTCAAACAATTGTTTTTAAAAGCCCCGCAAAGAGTAGCATTATTCACAGAAATGCTTCCTCACATACAGTTACCTCCAACGTCTGTAATAACCTGGTGGGGAACGTGGATCAAGACAGCTTCATATTATTACTGTAATTTTGAGAATATCATAAGGGAATTTCAACAGTTGGATCCAAATGATGCTATTGCTATTGCGAATGCATAACAGATTTTAGCGGATCCAGTTATTCAACAAGATTTGGCATATATACATGGCAATTTTTCGCGCATACCAAAATCCATTGAAAAATTGGAAAAAAAAACACGGACAGTTTCCAATAGTGGACATTATAAACGTTTAGGACCTTCGGCAATATATTTTTCAGTTGGAGAGGGATACTGTGAAAGCTGTAAAGAAAGAATTTACTGCAGTTTTAGATAACAACCCGGGGTTTTCTACTATAGCAGTTATAGTAGATATTTTATTTTACAGCAGAACGAAATTCATGTCTTTAATGCAGAAATCAATATGAAGGCTCTACAATATTATTCATATTTCCGATATGCTCCGTTGATGTAGAACGGTCATTTTCACATTATAAATGGATATTTATTGACAAACGTCGCTCGTTGACTGCTGAACATCTAGAGCAGCTACTAATAATATACTCATATGATCATACGCGTACATAGTGATAGGTGTGTGGTGATGTTACCTTGAAGAACTACTGTGTTGTCCAGATCGTTTTGACAACACGGTGACGTGATGACTTGGCTTGTCCCCGGACCTCACTACACAGTTTTAGGAATACAATTACAAGTCCTCGTTTGTTCCTAAACGACCAGGCAATAAAAGATAAACTAATATGTGAATAATTTTTATATGTAATCTGCTCTTCATTGTTAGTCCGTCTCTGTTATTTATGTTATGTCGGCAGTCAAATCCGGAATTAATTATAATCATTATACAATGTACGTAGTCAATAATAGTGATTAATTAATAAGTTTTAGTATAAGACAAGTATAAGTAATGAACTTGCCTATAAAAGTTTATGATTTTATTACTAAAGAGAATAAGGTAAATAGTGATAATGAATTATAAATGTTATGAAGGATAATAATCCTTCATCATTAATTTCAATTGGACTGACTTATTTTGTATGATACTTTGTCTAAAGTTAGGATTTTAAATAAAGAAGTAGAGAACAAACAAATAAACTTGAAATAGTATTTAACAAAATTTTGGTCGTTACAAAATTAAATCTAATTTCCTTTTAAATCGTTAGAACTAGATAAAATATTTTTCTTTTACTTCAATGTAATAACATATCGCAAAGAAATTTACTTTGAAAACAAATTATTTAGTAAGCCATTAACCTTTGGTTGTTGTACCAGGGTCAACCCGGGCAAAATTTTAATTGGTAACTGCATTGCACATGTGCCCTATAGCGCGCCAGCGGTCTCGGTACCTTTAAGTTAGTCGAGACTGAGCTCTGAAGTGTGTCAATCGCTTGTTTGCTGCCTTGTCTTATATCAGTAGTAAGTATTGTAGGGTCAAATTGATCCTGGTTCACCAAATGCATTATAATTCTGTGAGTACATCGCGGATTAGATTAATTCTTCAGGATAAAACTAAAATTATGGCTAAAAGTACATGTTTTGGTGAAATTTGAAACTACTCTATTAAAATGGTTGGCCGAAGTTGGTAATGCAAATAGTTATGTGAGCACTGATGCAGAGGATGAGAATGTCATTGAAACTAATAGTAAGTTTACTTACTGATAGTAAGAAACCAGACATGATTGAAGACTACAACCGAACTAAAAGCGGGGTGGACTCAGTAGATCATAAATATTCACATTATACATCAATTTATACATCAGCCAGGCGAACGAATAGATGGCCAATGACAATCTTTTATAGAATTGTTGATATATGCTCTACAAACTCTTATATAGCTTTTGGCCCTTTTAAGGATACTTCTCAGATCACGAGATTTGATTTCATAAGAAATATTCGTACTCATTAGTTTTACCTCAAATGATGGCCTGATATAATGATTCCAGCATCCAAAAACAATTTAAAAAATACCATCGTCCGGGTAGCTAACATTCAAAGTAAAAATAATCCAAATCAAACAACAAAACTAAACAAGAGTCAGGTGTTTTTTGTGCCCGTATGCAAAAAGATCAAGAAACTTCGTTTTAATGTTTATTGTAAAAAAAAAACTATTTATAACGACGCAGTGAGCACATTTGCAAAGAGTGTCAATAATTAAGAATGCATTATCCACATTAAGTTTTACGTTAGAATTGCACGTTTTTTTGTAGAAATAAATTTCGTTCATATGTTTATATTTTCTTAAAATTACATCTTTACTGTTTATATTAAGATATTCAGGTCAATTAATAATTAATTTGTTATTGTAAAACACTAATTAAACAAATGTGTCAAAATTAATCAACAATTTATATATTTTTTTATATCAGAAGCTGTGTTATTTTCTTATGTCATTTGATTATTTTTATTTTAAAATATACGACTTAGCCATCTAATTACTCTATTTATTTAAAAGTTATCACATTTTGTCAAAATTCGCATTTTAAATGACAGGGTCATTTTGACCCTGGTTCACTAGGTATATTGCTAAAAGCAGGCTCACCAACTAAGGGTTAAAACACGTAAAATCAAAAGATCACCAAGTTGATTATTATTTCATAGCATTTATAAAAACAATTGAATGTTTAAGAATTTAAATTGCCCAACCTGCTCACATGTCGCCTTTGATTTATGATTTCTTAACTCCCCTGAATTTTATTATAAAAATTAAGCTTATTACTGATGTTACTGTTGTTCTTGTGACAATAAGTAATTGTGTGTTTTGAAATAATCCATCTCCTGACGATCGAAATCGGAACAGCGAAACGCACCTCGAAGACAGAGATCGTCGGACAGCCGAAACCCACATCTGGGGCCCCGTGCCAAGCGCGGCCCATACACTCACCCGGTGCGAATGACATATTTTTGCCTTTCACGAGGGAGCAAGACTAGCGGGGGAAACGATGGGCCTACCCTTAAACGAAGTATTTACAGCGATAGGACGGGTAAAGAGAAATAGTACTGCTCGATCTAAATCAAATATCTCAGACCATTATCAAGCGTCTGGATAAGCGCGCGTTGAAATATTCGGTAAGTCCATAGTAAATAAACTGCCGATCAATTGACATGGTCCACCTAATGGAAAACCATTACTAAATAGTATTTATGACATTGCGATTCCCAAAACGATGGTATAGACAATTTCATAATTTTTTTCAGTTCAATAAATTTCATAAAAACATGAAAATTTACAAAATATGTAGTTCTACAATTCTTTTCATAACACAGGTTATTACAACTAATTCTCAAATATACCGCTATGATTTTGATTCTAGAGTTAAAAATCTAACTGTTAACCTCAGTCAGTAGTATAAAAGCGGTTTAGATTTGGTCCATGATTGACTCCGTTATGTTCGCATGTTGGTCATGAATTAATTTCAGTTTGCTAACATTTAAGCCACAAGTTTCGCTTTACCACGACCTCTGTAATATAAAAATTGGTCAATGAATATATTACTAGTTTTTTTTAATCACACGCACCATAATGAAAGGTAATCATCAAAAAGCTAAATTTTGTTTCCAGGAATGAGAGCGGTCTAAACTTAAAATTTTTGTAATACCTTGGTTTGACACCCTATATAACAAACATCATCACTTTAATTAATTATCTAATAGTTTAAACACAATGCAGTATAATAATATGGTTATAATAAGAATGTACATCTGGTGTCGAGAAGTAATCTAGAAAATAAACTACATAAGGCACATAATACTTATTTGAGTGTTTTTTTAATAAGCTTATTAACAAATTAATAAAATGTCAATCGTACATTGATGAATTAAATAGATCCTTTTGTTCTTGTTACAGTAAAATATAACCTACACTATAGTACCATAGTATAATATTTACATTTACAGTTCTCTCAAAAATTATTTTTGAAGAGAACTGTAAAAGTACTTTTTCTTGTGACTAGACAGCGAAAACCTATACCAAATGACAGAAGTACAAATGAACAAGAAAGTAATTTAATAAAAATAGCATTAGAAAATTTACACATTTAAATATTTAATTTTATATCGATGTAAAAATTACATCGATATAAAAAAAAATCGATATATTTTATATCAATATAAAAAAAAATTAAAGTAGCATTTGGAGGTATGGAGAAATTTGTCCGTCTTGAGATTTTAAAAGTTAGTGCTCTATGAAAATTGTGACAGAAAATAATTTTAAATAGTTAGCAGAAAATTGGTATTATATAGCAATATAAAAGGAAAAGCACATCTAATTGTAAAGAAAGGGACCAAAACAATGGTCCAAATTGTTTCCTGAAACTCAAAAGTAATTGTAACTTAATAAAATTTGTTATTCATATTCGATGCTTGTTGACCAGATTACTTGTCATGTAATTCAAAAAGAAGTTAAAAAAACAATAATATAACATTATAAATAATACTCATTCACTCTGTCACTCTAAAACAAAATGGGTGAAATCGTGGATAGGAGTAAGACAGCAGTTTAACCATATGGGGCTAATTTTACGAGAAACAATACGTTCGTGTAGTAGCTACTTTTTAAAATGCTTAATTTTCTAGATCTCAATCCTTCTGAAATTATAAAACATGAAACACGCTTTTGTTTCCATTACATTACTTTTTTTTTGTTTCTATTACCTTCACTCCAAAAATTTGATACCTAGGTGTAAAAGTGCTACTTTCATGATGCGCTTTTGTGATGCTTCTGCGGAAAGATTTTCGGCAAGTTAGTCATCGCAAAAACGTGTTCTATGTCAAAAATGAACGAAATGAGGTTCATTTTATTTTGTTGCGTACTCGTATTTATTTTATTTCTTTGTATGTCTATAAACCCATAGTTGCTCCACTCTTTTACCATTTTCCTGCACATTTCTATTACTATTGAAACAACACACAACGAACTTTTTACGAACTAAACTAAATGAACTAATAAATAATATCTAATCTAAATAATAAATAATTTAATATTTCACAATTATCTGAAAAAAACTAGGACACAGAAAAGTGGCCTCTGATTTGATCTGCCCGTGAATGGTAAAATTCGCCGAATTTACTGACGGGACGAAATCTGCCGATCTCGCCTCACAGTTCTCCCCACTCACGCACGGGTGAGGCCTGTGGGTCTTCCTCCGCGCCGTGCCTGCAATCTGGCCCGCAAATTTCTTTCTCCACTAACGAACAGTCCGGGCCTGCGGGTTTTCCCGAATTCTTCGAAAAAATCCGTGGTCCGTCAAAAAATTCGCTCGTGTATGGCTGCTAATATAATGTCATTTCATAATCTATTTCCACTACCAAGGCCTATCATCGACACTGGGAGGCAAGCTACCCCCAACCTGTAATTAGTGTATTATATTATGTGCAGAGACTAGAAAGTTTACAACCGGATATATATTTTTGTATTCTCTTGTCTATTGATGACTGAGAAACGCCAATTTCATAAAACATAGAGGAGGTTCATACCATACGTCTAAAAATCTCAATTTCGTAAAAATTGGAGATACGCCCCTATGTTATGAAGCCCTCGATTTATTCACATATATCCACTGGAAATAATGTTACTTCTGTATTAATAGGTATATATAAATAAATTTAGGTTTTTAATTGATTCTCCAGTTACCGAAAAATTAACTAAATAAACTTGATATTTAAAGACTTAATAATCAATTTTAATTGCTTTAGAGAAAGTATGCAATGCATGAAAAAAATTAGACATATTACCAATCTTTAAGACAATGAACTGCCTCAGTCAACCAAAATACTCATAAAACTTATATGTCTAGTCTATTTACAAATATTCTTAATTATTCTCCCTTGGAAATCTGAGGATAGTATTACCTTTCTTTTACAAGTGATAATTTTTCGTTCACCTAGTATGTTACAATTAGAGTTATAGAAAAATCAGTTAAAAATTTTTTTTTAACTGACATTCATGTACAGAAATAACAAACATAATTATACACAATAATTTATATTAAACATTGCAGTTAAAAAGAATCATTGTTTTATACATTTTTACAAAATATTGATTGTATATGGTGACACAAAACACAAACAGCACACTACTCACAAAATGGTTAAATTTATGAAGTAAATACACATCAACCCTTTTTTCCCTGATATAATTTACAGTAGTGTAACATTATATATTTACCACAAATTTGAGATAGGTCAATATTTGTACCTATGGTGTTATATATCGAATCACACACTCATGCCTCTTTTGCTGTCTTGAATCCCGCCAGCATTTCTGATATAATTACATGTGTTATTGGTGATCTTAAGCTTACAAATGTTCTCATATAAATTTGTTTCTGTCAATTTCTATCATCTTCATGTATGTATAATGTGGTACTAGCATATCATTTTTGTATGTCTGTATAATTCCTTATCAATCTTCCCTCCAAGCCATGTACCGGTCCTCAATCATGGGTATGCACTCTTTCTAAGGAGATCGCTGTGAGAAAAAATACCATTAATTCTTGTATATATAACAATACTGTATGCATATTTGTCCTGTAAGAATTAAAATGCAAGTTACACATACAACATATGTACTTTCATACTCACCAGAGAAAACTTTGCTGAGCAACTTCTTTAATCCATATGATCACTATTGGAAAACTTATAACTGCCGCTTTCATAAATACCTATATTTACCTATTTATCAATAAATCTCATTATTTAATATCTATAAATGAATGTGCTCTTTTGTTAAGAGATTCACAGCAAAATAGTTGACAAACTGACTTCATTACCATTATTTAACACTGATATGCTTATTATTTGCTATAGATATTTATGCCTTTATATCACTTAACTCCTTATAATTAAATATATTATATACACTGACACTTTTACGAAACATGATCAATATTATGTAATATTTGTACTTTGAAAATCACTTGAGCCACAAAGGCTTAATAATAATACTATAGTACTAATATTACTAAATGAGACTTGGAAGAAATATAGTATTAATATTATGAAATGTAGCATTAATATTACTAAATAAGACTTAAAAGAAATAAAACTTTAAAAGTAATATTGCATTTGGTAAATACATACTCATCCATTTTTATTATATAAAACTTACCAACTAGTACTCTTAATACATTATTACTAGCATACTCTTCTATTTCACGTAACCAATCGGGTAAACAATCAAATGTTGGTTGGCAAGAAATATCATAAACCAATATCAGAGCATGTGCCGATCTATAATAGCTTTGAGTAATAGATCTAAACCGTTCTTGTCCAGCAGTATCCCATATTTGAAGCTAAAATCAATCTTTAAGGCAAATATTCCCAAACTATGAATTGCAATTTACTTTTATTTTTTCATGATCTACTTCAACAGTTTTTATCATGAAATCAACTCCAATTGTAGCACCTTGTCCAGGTGGAAACAAACCTTGGGTAAATCGTCTTACAAGACATGTTTTCCCTACGCCTGCATTTCCAACAAGAACAACTTTAAAAAGAAATTTATAGTCATCCATTGTTCACATTCGCTAAGTTACAGAATTTCTTTCATATGAGTCGAATGATTTTTTATCAGTACTATACATATCAGTACTGCCATTACTTATTTTCGTTGATTCTTCATATTAAATATATGGTATCTAAATAGAAAAATTTTAATTAGATAAATTTATTAACAGAATTTTAAGATTTTAATTTTAAAATTAATATTACCTGAAGACGAAATTACCTTGTCTTATAGTTTTATAAAATTGTTGATATGTATGTCACATATTTGATAAACAAAATGCAGCCTTTTGTGTTTTTATTTGATATTTGATTAAATCAAGTTCGATATTTATGTTCTAATCTTACGGACTTATGGAATAGTGTTTAATAATCTGTGTTAGTGTTATGGATATGGAATGACAATTTAAATTCGATTATAGAACGTAGAGAACCAAGAAGCAACAATCACAGAATGCCCAAATGCAAGAAACCTAAATTAGGAAGAATTGAAATATATCTAGAGGCGCAATCTACCGGCTAACAGATGGAAACGACAAACGACATTTCGAGGTGCTAAGCTCAGATTATCTGAATAACCATCAGTCAGTTACCAATATTTTCAAATTATTAAAAACTGCAAAGTAAAAATATAATTACTAATGCAATTTCTTAATGTAACTTTAATACAATTTATATTCATATTTATCAGTACTTATGGAAAAGGAATAAACTAATAAAATAAAGAAAATTTATATATAATTAGACATATTATATTTCTATATGTATACGAAATATGCATATATAAAATAATTTATATTCTATTAATAGAAATCCACGAAATACGGAGACCCATGATATGCTTTTTATACATGTACATATATGTTATGTACAGGGCATAGTTTGTCCTCTGTGGTACAGAGTGAGAGAAACTCGATGTCGCAGCTCTATTATAAGAAAAGGAAAAACGATAAAAAAAAATCTGAAAAGAGATTCTTAAATGGGATTGAATGAGGTCCATTTTAAGCCAAATTTACATATTTTTCTATATTTGGAAAACGAAGTAATGACGTCATCGAATTTTTTTCCCAGAAATATACCTATATTTTAGCATATTTAAAAAGAGCTAATTTTTGTTTTAAAATTTTTGTAAAGAAAAAAATTTGATATATTTTCAGTTAAAAAATTATAAGCAAATTTGTAAAAAAAAAGTATTATCAAAAATTCGCAATCGTCACGATTTAAATAAGTAGCCTTTGGAAACAAATAGCAAAGTCGTATCTGTAATAATTAATCTAATGGTTGACAAATATTATTTTGTTGTCATTTAACTTTGAAAAATGTTCACCCACAACGAAAAAGTTGATGTGTTATTAGTTTATGGGGAATCTCAAAAGAACCCTAGAAGAACAGTTCAGTTATACGCCCAAAGATACCCCGAACGTGTTATTCCAAGCTTAAAAATATTTGCAAGATTGGAATGCAATTTATGTGCAAATAAGGATGCATTTTCTTCTCGAAAGAGAAGAAAAATTGTTAAAAAGGTCAATTCTGACAATACTGTTGCCACTGTTTTGCAGTATTTTGAAGGCTATCCAAGGAACTCGATTCGGCAAGCCTGTCGTGAATTGAATTTAAAATATAGTTCGGTACGAAATATTTTTAAAGAAAATAGTTTTCACGATTATAAAATTCATAACTTAGAACACTTGTCAGATCAATGTCAACAAACGAAGAATTAATTATGTTGCCCAAGTGATGGTAAACTTAGAGATCAATGACAATCGGTTTTTTTTTTCAGCATTTGTTGTGGACGGACGAAAGCCCAATAAAAAAAATGAACATTTTTGGGCTACTGAAAATCCACATTTTGTCAATCAGATTGAAAACCAAGGACACTTCGGAATTAACATTTGGTGTGGTATTATTAATGGACATTTGATTGGTCCATATTTTTACGAAGGAATTTTAAATAATGAGCGATATTTGTAATTTCTTCAAGAACAACTTCCTGTGCTTCCCGAAAATTTGCCATTACAGCTGCCAGCAAACATGTGTTTCCAGCATAACGGAGTTCCACCACATAAAGCAAGAATTGTCCAACAATATTTAAATGAAACTTACGGAGACAACTGGATAGGTATAAATGGACCAATACAGTGGGCACCTAAATCACCGGACGTAACCCCACTAGACTACTTCTTGTGGGGATATTTTGAAAAATAAAGTTTACAGAACACCATTCGTTACCTTGGAACATAGGAAAAAAAATCAGAAATGCTTGCGATAAACTATCTAGAGAAATGTTTCGTAAGGCTTCAGTGAGAGAAGTAAGGCGGAGATTGGATAACTGTTTAGAAGTAGGAGGTGATCACATTGAAAATCTGTTATAATGGTTGCCTACATAATTTGTTTCTTTCTGTGGTAATAGTTGCAACCAAGAAGACTAGAGAGTAAGGAGACATAGCTCCTCGAAAAATCAGTGGTGGGGGTAGGACGAAAAACGGCGCCAATATGGCAGCCTCGCGTAGAATCGCGCGGGATCTGCGCATGCCGTTTATCCTCGTCTATCGCGGGTCTTCACTATTTAAATGTAGGGTTAGGGTTCTGTTGTGCTCATTATGTAAACAGTAAACAATTTCCGCGTGCATTTCTTGACAATTGTTGTTTCCGAATTGTTTGGTGAAAACACGCAATGAAAATTGGGATATAGTATTTTCAGTCCTAAATACATAGTACATATGTACAAAAAATAATAGTTCTGAATGTTTTTCTTTTAGAGCAAGAAATGTTATTGCATTTTTTCATCTGTCAATTATAATTTTCTTTTATGTCTGCCACGAGTAGGATATCGATGATAATTTAGCTTTGTGGAAATGAAATAACATAATGAGCTTTTAGTCTAACGAGTTTTAATCATCCACAGGAAGATTACATATTTTAACTATGGCCACATGTGGAATTGAAAATGTCGAACTGCGATCACTTTTGCATGGGGAAATGAAGAAGTGTTCGATCTCGGAAGGAAATATTTTGTTTGAAAGTTTACAAAGCAACAGACCCTCCATTGAATTGCCAAGAGGAAAATGGTATGCTGAGTCTGGTTTGGACACCAATTTAAACATATGCATTGATAAGAAGTTGAATGTGAATGTGTATTTACACAGTGAATATTTGGAATGGATGGAATGGGATGTGCCGAAGTCTGTACAAGATATTTCAAACATCCAAGAAGTAACCGATAGTTTTCCTGTGAAATTAGTTTGTGAGCTATTATTGTATGAAATGTGAAGTTGTTTTTAAACAATTACTAATCAATTGTATATATTCGGTTAATTTAATAAGAGTACAATTTATTCATATTTTAATCAGTGTACTATGAAGGCAATACAGTGTGTGATGTAAAATCAATTAACTTTTCGGAATTAACGTTAGTAATTAGACATAAATTGAAGGGTACAGAAATAAAACAAGAAATGTCACAAAACTATTTATTCAAGAAAATTGAAATTATAATTTGCATTCTAATGTAAGCGAAGAAATAACATAGCAATGAAAAGAACTAAACTAAAGTTTTGAACTAAAGAACTAAACTAAACTACCTAACTAACTTTAACTAACTAACTGTAGATAAACTTTTTCAATTTAACTAAAAAGCCATAATAATAATATAAAATAAATAATATAGGATGTTACCTCTTACTAAAAAACTATCATAACCAAAAATCTTATTACGGAAACGTTCTGTGGGAAGTTCAAATTCATTATCGTTAAGTGAAGGAAAACTGGTATTTTGAGTTTTCTTTTTCTACTATTATAAAGCATTCTTTCCTTGAGCTGCATAATATTAAGGTAATACGGTGACAGCACCTCCAACCATTTTTCTCGTCTCTCACAGTCCTTAAACGAAATTGAGTTGTAAATTACTATTTGACAATTTACTTCTACATTACACTGCACTTTTACTATTTACTACAAAGTAAGCGTTACTATCGGTGATACAAACATTACAATACTTGTTTATCGAAAGACTTACCTCAGGAACTTAAAAATTGTTCGTTTATTTATGACACAATCAGGGCTGTTGCTGGAACAATTCGTAACGCAACAATATCTCGACGCTTTTGACATATTTAACGGAAAAACTGGAAACGCTCAAAACTTTCAAAACACAGTAAACAAAAATAAACATAACCTCGCTCGGTTCTACGCAAGGACCGCCATGATGTGGACGTTTTTCGTCCTACCCCCACCACTCGAGTTATTCTCCTGTTCTCTAGTCTTCTTGGTTGCAACATATTCTGTGTTTTGTAACGTTGAATTAATAAATAATACTAATTGATAGTGTTTAATTATTGACAGATGCGACTTTCGCACTTGTTTCCAAAGGTTACTTGTTTACATCGTGACGATTGCGAACTTTTTTGTTGCAAATTTGCTTATAATTTTTTAACGGAAAAAGATAGCAAATTTTTTTCTTTACAAAATGTGTTGAGAAAAATTACCTCTTTTTAAATATGCCAAAATATAGGTATATTTATGGGGAAAAAATTCGATTACGTTATTACTTCAGTTTTCAAATATTGAAAAATATGTAAATTCGGCTTAACATGGACCTTACTTAATCCCATTTAAGAACCTCTTTTCAGATTTTTTGTATCGTTTTTCCTTTACTTATAATAGAGCTGAGACATCGAGTTTCGCTCACCCTGTAGTTTATATGTTCATATTACTGTCTGTTGCGTAAAAACATATAACACGTTATTGTTCATCCATTGGGAATTTTAAATTTATAAAATTAATTATCAGTATAAACAGATCTACGAGCAAAGTCTGTCTTTTTGCTCGTAGAAACAGATATTATATAAACTAAACTAAATTTCTAACATAACCTCGATTAACCTACATAAGTACACAAGTAAAATAAAAAAAAAAGTCAATTTAAAATTTTATGACACGTGTACTGTTTGTTATGCTGAATTTCTATTGGCTGACAAAACTACGCGCTTACGTGAAACAAAAGCCGAGTAAGCAACCTTAATCCGATTAAAGCATAAAGAGATTTAGTTTTTTCTTTGTTGAAAACACATACATATAAAACTATTTCTGTAGCTGAAAATAGCATTTTGTAATAGAATTCTTAATATTTGATCTTTGATTCCAAACATACAATAGCTATAACAAGCATTGAAATTAATTGCAGTATATATTAAAAAAAAAACTCAAAAAAAAAGATAAATCTAACGCTATTCGCTATGTAAATTCATCTATAAATCATATCGTGAAGACACAGTACTTCAAGTGCCTGTTGGGAACTATCTTGAAAGTATCTCAAAAATTTCGTTAGTCTGTTGAATCGTTATGTTTTTAGACGTCACATTTGTTATAAACCATTGGTCCAGTTTCTAGGGGTTTGGGACAATCTCATTCTTACCTTTGTGGAACAGATATCCTTGTTTAGAATCCTAGCGCAATGTAGAAGACATTGTAATTTAATATTTACAGATCCTAAAATTATTATATACAAATAACATCACGACTAACAATAAACATATATGAGTATACATGTGCCCTCAACAAGAGATAGTTGTTTGTAAATTGATTATCAAAATAATAACCGGTTACAAATAATAGAAAGTGTACGAATAACCGAATTGAAGTTAATTTATTCCTCTTAAGCCGGCCACAGACTACGAGCATGTTCGTCTGATTTCATCGTCGCGATTCTGTACGACGATCATGTTCCTCCAGTAGTTTTGAACACAGACATCGAACACGGATCATCAGTGCTCGCGATCAATCGGTCACAGCTGTTGGCAGTGGCAGCGGTAGCTGCCGTTTTATGGTGAAAAAAAAAATGCATTCAATCTGAACCAAAGAATATTTACTAAAAAGAAAAACGTTTTACATGTTAATTTGTTGAACGAGTTAAAACTTGAACCAGGGGATTGGTTCAATTACCTAAGAATGGACGAAAATACATATTTGGAGCTATTAAAAGCTGCGACCCCATTAATAATAAAGAAAAGTACCCACTTAAGAAACCCTCATGGAATTTATTTTATTCTTTACGGTTTGAACATTTGCGTCCTTATCAATTTCCTTATATTTTTGTAAAAGTTCTTCGTAGGCCTTGCTTTTTTTATTCCTATCTCTATATTCTCCCGATTTAATTTTCCATAAACATGGAAATTTTCGATGTTTCGATAAATTCGATAAGAAATTGTTTGTTTTGTCATGGTTGTTATTGTATTAAACGGCGACACTGGAATATGTCACGGCGTTCGTCGCGAAATTCCCACATATTGCGTTTCTACACAAGCGGTTCGTCGGCACGATTTCAGGCTTATTCAGATATTTTGCTCGGCAATTCTGCACGACGGATTTATGCCACAGACTACGATTTAGCACGACGAACCTCATTGCGGCGATGATGTTCGCCAAAAGTGTACGAAGTCTGTGGCCCGCTTTAGATTTTATTCCTGAGTTTTAGCAGTAATAATTTAATAAATTGAAAGCTCTTTGTATATGTAAATAATCCGCATCCATGTATGCGTAATATGGATCATTTGTGAACTACGAAAATGTACTGCTTGTCACTTTTTTTAATTGCAGAAACAAACCATCTATGACTAGCTATTTTCATATTCTATGGTGGCAATATCATATCACTCTTGCTTGTTTTCGTCTTCTATCTTTTATGTAAAGTATAATTTGTTAAATTTATTTATTCCCTAATTCCCTATGAAAATTATGTTTAGAAACTGATGCAGGATTTTTATTTTCGTTTTTTGTTACGTTTTGTATTTATATAAATTGGTTTTAGATATCCATATTTGGGCTGAGAATACTTATTATTCATATTCGGTTCCAAAATATGAATTTCTATTAACCCTAAAAGTTGGACTTAATAAAGTTAGGAAAAGAACTTTCTCTTTAATTATTTTAGTATTATAACTAGAGAGCCGTGTTAATACTTAGCTGTGACAACCAATATGATATTTTGGATAGGATTTTCAATAACGGCATTCATAATAATTATTATAGTCTTAATAAGAGCAAATAAGCCTCTTCGGATACTCGCTGAAGTTAAATGGGAAATACTGTATAGTGTTCTGGGGTTTAAAGCTATGCTGGAAGATTTTATTATGAAGCAGATTAATAAAACAAGTAAGTCTCCTATGTTGGTGATAAATGGTAAAATATTGTAACCTTTAAAAATTCCAATTACAATATTATATATACACTTCTAATTAATAGATAAGTATTTGAAATAATTTTTGTGTAGTATAAATTTGGTAATAAAATACTTTCTTCAATACTTATTTCCCTTATTTCCTTCATGATAAATGAATAGTATGACAATCAAGGTATCTTGATTTGTAAAATACAGACAAATTATGAAATAAATAAATAAATTGTGCTATTTATTCATTGATGGAATATCAAATTATGAATGTGGTAAATTAAAATCAACAATACATGTTAAGTTGAATGTAATTTTCATAGAATTCTGTTATTAATTATTTATGGGTCAAAGCCTATTTTCTAAAATGTTAATTCAAATACAAGTACAAAATGGTTGCAAATGATAAAAAGTACGCACTAATAAACCAAAATTTTTTTACTAAAAACTAAGTTAGTAGTAAAACTATAAAAAAGTGTATTGCGTTTTTTTTGGTTGTGAAGAATGTGTACTAACTTTAGAAGAAGGTCAAGGATAATATATCTTGAAATTAATTATGTTATGGTTTTAAATTTAATTATGCTATATTGTAGTACTTATTATGGCATACAATGAGATTAAAATAAATAATTTAATAATAGTCATATTGAAAAATTAGTTTTTTATGCATCTAAAATTTATGTTGGATCTGTCTAACCCTTGTGTTACATCTTAAGCCTCTACATAGATATTGCACATGTTCAGATTTTAATCAGACCTTATTCGGTAGATATACGAGTATGTTTGTGATTTTTCAATTTTGGTAAAGCATCAAATACGGGATAAATTTTCATGGTATGATTTGAAAGTTTAATAACAGAACTTATCATAAAAAATAATCTGAAGTACTAGTATTTATCTGGTGATTATTTTCTCATTTAACCATTCCATATTAACACATGCTGAGAATCATTATAATGACCATCTCTACAACTTCTTTACCACACCTTCTACCATCCATTACAACAGAGGATTGGTTGAGCTAAAACCTTAAAGTTTTAAGTATAATTAAAATAGAGTGACATATTTGTCAAAAAACATATTAAACTAAGAATTAATTTCAATTAATTTGTAAGTATAAGTTCGCACTAAAAAGAAGAATTTACGGAGTCGTGCATCCCGGTCGTTATGCAACCAATACAACATTCCAATTGGGAATATCCGGACTCTTGACATCGATAAAAGATTGTATCTTCAGCCGATTTGCTTGTTGGGTTGTCGCGTACGTTTGTTTATAGGGAATTGTAGTATATTTTTTCTGAAAATATAATTACATTTTAAAAGCTGTTATAATAGTTATTATTTATTATAAAATATAATACATATAAAATATTGCATAAATCACTTAATTATCCACTATATTATTATATTTAACTGATTTCACAATGCTGGTCAGCACTTTTTGCTGACAAATTACAAAGCATTGTATAGGATATACCGAATTAACAAGGAAAGGGACATTAATATACTGTACAGTATATGAGAAACATTTAAGAACTTAAAATAAAATATTTTGATATGACTATCTTAGAAGTATGGTTCTATTTTTATGAACCAACTTCTAAGATCGAAATAATTGAGAAATATGTTCTTGTCCGCTCTTTATGAGTAAATGGCGTCTTGCTTTATCTAATATGTAGTAAAAGGGTACTAAATACTACATGAAAATCATAGTGTATGTGGTGAAAATGCTTTTCTCTTATATCTGTTGATGTAGAACGTTGTGTGTTCAAATTGTTCATGATTAACCCTAACATTCCTAACAATATTTTTTGGTAACTGCTCAATTACCAATCCTTGAAAGAACATAAAGGATACTTCTTGAATAAATTAATCTATCTAGATGTCTGTTACAGTAACTTATCATAACAAGACCTAAATATAGTCCTGACATATATCAATGAGATAGAAAATTTCTTATCACCATTTGACCCAAATTCAAAAGATAATTTTTATCCTACTTAATATAGTTTCAATTTTAAATGCAGCCTCTAAAATGTTCAATAAATAGTCACTGTATATTAACAAATTTGATTCTACTGACAAGCTGAATGGAAACTATTTGTTATTTATAAATGAAATGTTGAACGTTGGGGATCTTATTACTTAGAGAGAAAGTTACATGTCTTAATAATAACATAGTAACTAACCAAGTAATTTAAAATCTTGAGATTAACGAATTGTATAACCTTTTGACGGCGAATAATTTATATGAATGAATTACATATATGACCTTAATTAACTAATTCTTAGTTTTAGATTTATATTTTACATAAAAAATATTAATGTATACAACTTTTACATATTTTAGATTTTCCATCCAGATCAGGAAAAGTCGCTGTGATTACTGGTGGTACAAGAGGCATTGGTTTAGAAGTTGTACGGATATTTCTAAAATGTGACATAACAGTTGTTATAGGTGAGCAAGTAATGAACCATCTTTCTCTTTGAGTTTTATCAAGAAAAAAAATACATTTTAGGCTGCAGAAATATAGAACAAGGGAAAGCACTCCTAAAAGTCTTGAAGGACCAAGGAATTGATGAGGTAAAAATTGACATTTTTAAATTGGATGTAAGTTCTATGGACTCTGTAGAAAATTTTGCCGCTGCTGTAAAACAAAAATATGCTGTGGTCCATTACTTAATTAATAATGGTAAGTTATGTGAGTTAATTTCTCTACTTAAAACAGTTAATAATTGTATGTAAATGTATCCCCCCACTTCTACCATCCAATTATTGATGTTCTTATTATTCAGAAGTTAACATTAACACCCTTATATTCTGTGATAGGAATAAACCTCCACATTCATCATCTGTCCTCTTGCACTGCGATTCCCCCACTTCTGCCATCCAATTATTGAAGTGCTTATTATTCAGAAGTTAGTATTAATATTCTTATATGATAGGAATAAACCTCCACATTCATTATCTGCTCTCTTGCAATGAGATTGAACATACAGGGCTAGGCAGTAGCTTGATCGTATAGTTCTACAGTTCGAACGATTCTCATCAAGTCGATAATCAAGACAGCATGAACACTGAAAACTTCTTTGCATCTGAATTGTCAAATTAAAAATTCGGAGTGATGTATTGACTCAATGAGTATGCTTTTCATTTTGTGGGCCAATCATGTATTGAATCGACCGCCGCTACACTCGAGGCCATGCCGAAGACAATGTGTCTTGGCTAATTTGAATAAACGGTATAATACATCTAGTTGACGGTTGAGTCGACCGCTGCATCGACAAAAACTGCTCCATCTGTTTTGGGCCTAAATATTTTTTTTTCACTCAATGTAAAGGGAACAAATACGAAGAGAATGTAAACAATGTAACATTTGTATACAAATTAAGGAATTATTTAACTGGGGTTATATGTTCTATTTCAAATAAATAGTACTTTCCAGTTAAACTAATGCTATTTCCAGATTTACCAGCACAAATAGAAAAACCTCTCTAGTTTATTATAGGTTAATTCTTCTATAATGAATTGATTAACTACTAGAATGTTCAAAAAAGCTTTTTCACATACAGTGGCTTCCAAATTATTCGTACCTTCGGCGATAATACCCATGGTGGTGTCTGATCTTTTCTGCTTTGCAAATTGGAATTGCAAAGCAGAATTTTGATAAGTACCAAATTACTAACACCACTGCTACTCGTGCATCCCCAGACCATCGCAGATTCTCCCTCGTGCTTCATTGTCGATTTTAAATGTTACAATTTCAATTCCATGTTGGCTTTTCTCCACGCCAATTTTCGTCCGTCAGAGCCGAAACAATTGAACTTACTTTCATCGGAAAATATAATTTCCAAAATTCATGGTCGATATTAATATATTTTTTTTTTTTTGCAAATGTCAACCTCTTTCGTGTGTTATAGGGTAACACACGAAAGAGGTTTCGTGTGTGTTTCGTGTGAGTAATAGGGAGTGGGAGCAATATTTGTATAATTAGATCACTAAGTTAATAGTTACTTTGTGGTAATCCAGTAATTTGTTTTAATTTGCATTTTCTTGTATATTCTTCACGTAAACACTACAAAGAAATAATTTTTTAGCTGGAATAATGTTTGGTCCTTATACAGAAACGAAAGATGGTTATGAATCTCAATTTGCTACGAATTACTTAGGTCATTTCCTTTTAACACATCTACTTTTATCCCACTTGAAATTAGGAGGAGATGAAAACTGTATGGCACGTATTGTAAATGTTTCTTCTTGTGCCTATGTATTAGGTAAAATAAATTTTAATGACATTAATAACAAGTAAGTATAGTCATTTGACTACCTATATGTAATATGTAACTTATCATTATTTATTTTCACTGGTTAATGAAATCAACCAGAAGGCAAGTCTTACTAAATTGATTACAAAAACTATCTCAGAAACCATGACACATACTACTGTCAGATGTCAGATTTTTCTGTGTAAGCAAGCAATATAAGTTTTAGCAATATATATATATATATATATATATATATATATATATATATATATATATATATATATATATATATATATATATATATATACATATATGTGTAATTTTTGCTCTTTTTAGAGCATATGAATAATAAAATAGTAAAAGTAATAAATCTTGAAACTGTAAAAGTCACACAACACAACATAACTGTTATAAATAAAGAGCGAAAAGTTTGTAGTATTAACCTTGAAAAAATGGAAAGCAAATTATACCTGTATATTACTATAGTGGCATGCAAATCGATCAGTACCAGCCCGTTGTTAATTTACAGAAATTAATGTGTGCACACATAAAACGATATCAAGCTACTGGCTGCATAGAATATTATACGGACAATATATACTGCTGTATGAAAAGTTCTTGGATATACTGTAAGAGAATCCATTTTACATAGTCCAAAGCGTTCTGCTGTTGGGCAGTGTTAAAGTTGTGTTGAACACTGAAACACAAGCCTGCTTCAACCTTAAAAGTTTTTATGAGGCGCATTCAAAATATTAAGGTTAAATTAAGCATCGAATTCGAGAAGAGATGCTTAATTTTCGTTTGCGTTTAAATAAGTCCGAGGCACTTGAATGATATAATTTTCACAAACAAATGGTGTAATGTAAAGAATAATATTAATAAAACATAATTGATCTACCATAGTTTATGTATTAGTCATGGCCTTTTGAAAAGTGTCACTGATTATAACAAACCCAGTATGTATTATACATACAGTGCTATTTAAAAGTCCCCTCCCCCCCCCTCTTATCTTTGGAACGATTATACATAAACTAGTGAAATTTGGTAACTGAATATCAAGGGTTGTAAACTTCCCTACTAGTGATGATAGTGACGTATGCGTCAAAGATGACGTCACAAGGTCATTGTGACCAATAATTTTAAATGGAACCCTATGGCAAGCGACACCTCTTTTAAAAGATATCGAAAAAACCTATTCAATGATACTAACATTGTGTCTGTTTACGGCAGTTTTGACAACTAGCTTTCAAAAACCGCAAAGCTGTGATGAATTAAATCAGTTAATAATAAAATTTAAAATTCAAGCTCCGCCACTGGATAGTTGGATAGTAAATAATCTGACGTTTTTGCAAGTCTCCCCAATTTGATGTTTTTTTAGCTGTCAAAGTTTTTATACATTTAATAATTTGTGTATTGTTGATCGAACGTTTAACTGTTTTAGTACCTTGTAGTAATTTTAAAATATTTGTACATTCAATAATTTGTTAAACTATTGTGTGCTGAACGTTTAAGTGCTTCAAGAAGAGTAATGGTACGTGTTTTAGGTGATAAAGTAGCAGCGATCCTAATACTTGGTGAAACTGGAGAAAATATTCATGCAGCAGAACGCATTTTTAATGAAAGGTTTCCCGATCGCCCAGTTTCGAGGACTTATTTGAGAGAGCTTCTTCGTAAGTTTAAAACAACGGGTAGTATTAATGATGCAAAATGATCTGGCAGACCACAAATTTCTGATGAGAAAAAAATTGATATACTGGCAGAAGTAATAATAAATCCTACTTCTTCAACAACTCAAGTTGCATCAACCTGTGAAGTCAGTCAAAGTACAGTGCACAGGGTGTTGAAAAAAAAAAACAAATTTGACCTATACAAATTAAAAATGGTTCATCAACTCTCAGACGACAATCCAGACCGAAGACTGCAATTTTGTGAAAATATGGAGACTAAAATTAACCAACAGCCAGACTATGTCAAAACAATTTATTTTAGTGACGAAAGTACTTTCTATCTAAATGGAAATGTAAATACACAAAACGTGAGATATTGGAGTGACGCAAATCCTCACATGTTTCGTGAAACACATACTCAGTATCCCGAGAAGGTCAATGTTTGGGCAGGTATACTGGGAAACCACATCGTTGGGCCTGTTTTTTTAAATACCAACTTAACCGGTGAGGTGTATCTGCAGATGTTGCAAAATGCAATAGAATAGTTAATCCTTGAAATTTTGGAAGATAATCAAGATGAATTCGACATTTTGGAAATAACATTCCAACAGGATGGTGCTCCTCCACACTATTACGGTGCAGTAAGACGGTATTTGGATGAAGAATATCCTGGTAGATGGATTGGACGACGAGGTTCAATGGAATGGCCACCTCGATCACCGGACCTCACACCTTTAGATTTTTTTCTGTGGGGGTATCTTAAATCGAAGGTTTACGCCACTCAGCCTGACAATATTGATGTTTTAAAACAACGTATTGTTACAGAATGTAGGGCTATTTCCGCAGACACATTTGAAAAAGTACGAGAAGAGTTTCGCAATAGGATGTTTTACTGTCAGGAAGTAGATGGAGCTCACTTCGAACAATTACTATAAGTAGGTACTGATTCTTGAATCTGTAATTAAAATTATTATCCAAGTTTACTGATTACTGATTTAATCCATCAAAACTACCATAAATACAAACAATATTAGTATCATTGAATACGTTTTTTCGATACATTTTAAAAGAAGTGTCGCTTGCCATAGGGTTCCATTTAAAATTATTGGTCACACCTTGTGACGTCATCTTTGACGCATACGTCATCTATCATCACTAATAGGGAAGTTTACAACCCTTAATATTCAGTTACCAAATTTCACTAGTTTATGTATAATCGTTCCAAAGATAAGAGGGGGGGAGGGGACTTTTGAATAGCACTGTATATACGTTCAATAAACGTGTGCAAAAAAACCTAATTTCATTTCACAGTACACTTTCATATTATTTTTTATGATTTGCTGTCTCTAAATTAAAGTTATTTTCTATTGCCCATAAATCAAAGTTAAAGAGTCGAATCGAAGGCTTTTACATAGAAAATAAATAAATCAGCTGATAATCACCATTCTAGAACAATCTTAGGGTTGCAGTTTTACAGGTATACGATTTTACAGGTACCTGTGGAGTATAAAGAACTCTTCAAATTTCTTTGCTGTCAAAATTAAGATAATTTGGTCATTAAAAATCATAGCTTCTCCTCTGGGTGTGGGGGTAGAATAAACCTGGGGAATCTCCTGCCGGGTGTAAGAGGCAACTAAATGGAGCAACTGTTTCCAAAGACCCCTAACTCCTACTTCTTGCCCCTTCTTCTGTCTTCCCTGGAAAGTAAAGTTCGTTATCCAATCTGGAACCCAAAGTGTCAAACATACCATGCCAAGGAGTTAATGGCACTACGACGGTGTGCTCCTGATACTTGGCAACCGTAGATTTCAATTAGCCTTTCTGCTACATAGAGCTTTCTGCTTTCTCTGCCATAGAGGACCCCTATTTCCTAGCATACCCGTAGGACTATATATTAATCCAAAACCACAGTTTTCAATATCTATTTACCTGAATCACAGTGGAATTTAGAGAATTCAAAAAACATGGTAGGATAATTGTCCATACTATTGATCATAATGGAAGACTTTAATTCCCATAGTCCGTTGTGGGGGTACGAAAGTCTAAGCACTCATGGAAGAATTTTGTTGAGAAAGTTATCCACATGCGTCAACCAGCATCATAGTGGGATCATGAAGTTTATACAGCAATTAAAAAAAGGCTTATAACATATATAAATGACATCCGACAACCATTAATTAATTAAATTTCATCACCGTCGAACAAAAACACGCCGCGTAATATTAAATAAAAAAAATCCTGGCAAATATATGTCGCTTCTATCACCGTTAACAGAACGATTAACCTCACCACCAACAGAAGACTGGAGGAAAATTAGGACGATAAAAGGGAGACGCTTTACAAAACCATCACTTGTTCTATCAGGTGGTTCAACCAAAACGCACGATGTTAATTGTAAATAAAACAAAAAGTTTTCAGAGAATTATCTTAATATTTTTTATTATGAGCTATGACAATTATGTGTGAAACAAAATATCGGCCAAATACTACCCACGGCTTCGGTGGCATACCTCTATCCGATGGTCCATATTTTCAATGACTCTGAGACATAATTGAGGTTCAATGTCGTTAATGTGCCGAATTATCTCATCCTTTAGCTCTTGAATTGTTCTTGGCTTATTGACGTACACTTTTTCTTTTAAATATCCCCAAAGAAAGAAGTCCAACGGTGTCAAATCACATGATCGTGGCGGCCAATTAACATCGCCACGACGTGAGATAACACGGCCATTGAATTTCTCGCGTAAAAGTGCCATTGTTTCGTTGGCTGTGTGGCAAGTGGCACCATCCTGTTGGAACCATATATCGTCCAGGTCCATATCCTCAATTTCTGGCCACAAGAGTCCGTTATCATCTCGCGATAGCGAACACCATTCACGGTAACTGCTTCTGCTACACTATCGCGAACAACAGCAATGTTTTCCGCAGAACGAACTGGGCGAGCATGCACAGGTGTTTTCACATTTCCTACAGACTCGGTTTGCTAAAATTTGCGCACAATTCTTCCGATTGTGGACACATTTGGTCGATTATGCTGACCAAAAAAGTCACGAAGTGCACGAAATGCATTTTGATTTGAACGCCCATTTTCGTAAAAGGCTTCAACAATCTTAACGCGCTGCTCAATTGTGTACCTCTCCATAGTTGAATTTGCCAAACACTGAAACAAAGAAATGTCAAATTAAGTTGGGCAAAAAACTTGACGTTAAGGTGTGATTCACAATTAACATCGTGCATTATGGTTGGACCACCCATTTAGAAGTAGACGGACAACTAATCTATGATAAGCAAACAATAACTGATTTGCAAATCAATTTGAATCAATCAGCAATGGTGAAAACTATGATCCTATTTTTCTATTACAAAAAAAATGAAATTTAGTTAACATGTACAGGCTTTGGAAGTGCACCAACAGAAGTATACAATCAAGCTTTCACTGTGCATGAATTAGAATATGCGCTTATGGAAGTAGGGAACTCAGCCTTGGGAGAAAACAATATAGGTAGTACCTATATAAAATGACAACTGTCAATAGGCTGTTGCCAATATTAGCAAACCAACAGCTACTGAATTTATATAACCAGATATGGCTTAATAAGCCAGACGAGTGAACATTAGCAACAATAATTCCCATATTAAAAGAGAGACAAGGTCCTAAATACACAACTTATCGCCCAATATCACTTACCTCCTGACTAACCAAGATAATAAAGGAAATAGTAAGTGACTTATGTAGATTTTAGACACTAAACATTCTAACTCATTTCAATCTATCGAGCTGGCTTTATAAAAAATAGGTGAATAATTAATCAGCTAATCCTCATAGACAATTACATTCAAAATGGTTTTGCTGGAGTAGATTACAACCTTTGGTGTGAAGATAACACTGATTTAGTTTTCCACAAAACACTATACACTACACTCGACGCGCGTTTAGCCAACAAAGTTGACATCATCTGGAGATGATTAAAACTAATGTTATACTAACAATGTATCCTATTTATACCTAAATTATTGCTGCGGCAATATCTTATGGTTGTTCTCGAAGGCATGTAGTGCAACGCTGGGCTTATCTGTTTTACCATATTTGAGATGCGCCATGTGCTCTTTGAACCTGGTTTGAATAAATCGTCTGGTCTGTCCAACGTACCTTTGATTACAGTCGTTACAGCTGATTTCGTAAATCCCCGACCAGTCATTTGTGTTAATTTTGCCTTTTGGATTGCCTAAAAGTTGTTTTAGTTTATTTATTGATGAATGAACTACCGTCATCCCTATATCTTTAAAAATCTTACTAAGGTGAATCGAGGATCGTAAGGAATAGTTACATATTTTTCTGGATATTCCCTTTTAGTTTAAAAGGTCGAGGAATTTCGAAGTGTTTCTTTAAATTTACGCTTCCTAATCATTTTTTCAACTGTACCAACAGAATATCCATTAAACTCAGCTATATCCTTGATTAGCCCTATTTCTTTTTCAAATCTATTTTTATTGAGAGGAAAGCTTAGTAGGCGATGGACTAGAAAATTGAGGCTCGCCATTTGATGTTGAACACAATGGTGGGAGTCATTAGGGATGTATCTGAGAGTACTGTTGTTTTTTCTATATATATATATATCAAATTTTAACTTACTTTCACTATTTTTTATAACTAATACATCTAAAAATGGTAGTTGTTCATTGGTTTCAACTTTACTGACGCGAAATTGGTTTACAAGAATTTTACTGACGCGAAACGGTTTATGAACTCACTAAAATTTGCATAAAACAGAATTGTTTCCAATTTAATAATGGTTTCTTTGAACAACAAGAAGGGACAGCCATGGGTAACTCGTTGTCACCTTTCATTACTAATCTCTTCATAAATAGATTTGAAACAGACGCAAAAGAAGAAATGGAATACTTTCCTAGGGTTTAGCTTAGGTATGTGGATGACGTGTTCGTAGTATTCGACACAAAAGTTATGAACATTGATAACTTCGTTTTCAAATCGTTGTATAAAGAAGAATTTGATCTCCTCAATAAGGGATTAAATTTTACATTACCGGCCTCTAAAAAGAGCCTAGATGAAATTTTTGCAAGTATTAAAAGTTCAATTCAACATCTGCCTGATCCTTCTAAAGGATTCGTGAGAAAAGCTTGCATGAATCAAGTTTCCATAAATATTATAAACAATAAAAAGTCAAAATCCACGAAAAGTAAGAACCTTTACAACCTAGACAACCTTTCAGTGATACCACAAACTTTGGACTATCTTAGGGATTTACTCGAATCAAATAATCTTAGTCCATATATAGTAAAAGAATATATTATATTGAACTCACTAAAATTTGCATAAAACAGAATTGTTTCCAATTTAATAATGGTTTCTTTGAACAACAAGAAGGGACAGCCATGGGTAACTCGTTGTCACCTTTCATTACTAATCTCTTCATAAATAGATTTGAAACAGACGCAAAAGAAGAAATGGAATACTTTCCTAGGGTTTAGCTTAGGTATGTGGATGACGTGTTCGTAGTATTCGACACAAAAGTTATGAACATTGATAACTTCGTTTTCAAATCGTTGTATAAAGAAGAATTTGATCTCCTCAATAAGGGATTAAATTTTACATTACCGGCCTCTAAAAAGAGCCTAGATGAAATTTTTGCAAGTATTAAAAGTTCAATTCAACATCTGCCTGATCCTTCTAAAGGATTCGTGAGAAAAGCTTGCATGAATCAAGTTTCCATAAATATTATAAACAATAAAAAGTCAAAATCCACGAAAAGTAAGAACCTTTACAACCTAGACAACCTTTCAGTGATACCACAAACTTTGGACTATCTTAGGGATTTACTCGAATCAAATAATCTTAGTCCATATATAGTAAAAGAATATATTATATTGAACTCACTAAAATTTGCATAAAACAGAATTGTTTCCAATTTAATAATGGTTTCTTTGAACAACAAGAAGGGACAGCCATGGGTAACTCGTTGTCACCTTTCATTACTAATCTCTTCATAAATAGATTTGAAACAGACGCAAAAGAAGAAATGGAATACTTTCCTAGGGTTTAGCTTAGGTATGTGGATGACGTGTTCGTAGTATTCGACACAAAAGTTATGAACATTGATAACTTCGTTTTCAAATCGTTGTATAAAGAAGAATTTGATCTCCTCAATAAGGGATTAAATTTTACATTACCGGCCTCTAAAAAGAGCCTAGATGAAATTTTTGCAAGTATTAAAAGTTCAATTCAACATCTGCCTGATCCTTCTAAAGGATTCGTGAGAAAAGCTTGCATGAATCAAGTTTCCATAAATATTATAAACAATAAAAAGTCAAAATCCACGAAAAGTAAGAACCTTTACAACCTAGACAACCTTTCAGTGATACCACAAACTTTGGACTATCTTAGGGATTTACTCGAATCAAATAATCTTAGTCCATATATAGTAAAAGAATATATTATATTGAACTCACTAAAATTTGCATAAAACAGAATTGTTTCCAATTTAATAATGGTTTCTTTGAACAACAAGAAGGGACAGCCATGGGTAACTCGTTGTCACCTTTCATTACTAATCTCTTCATAAATAGATTTGAAACAGACGCAAAAGAAGAAATGGAATACTTTCCTAGGGTTTAGCTTAGGTATGTGGATGACGTGTTCGTAGTATTCGACACAAAAGTTATGAACATTGATAACTTCGTTTTCAAATCGTTGTATAAAGAAGAATTTGATCTCCTCAATAAGGGATTAAATTTTACATTACCGGCCTCTAAAAAGAGCCTAGATGAAATTTTTGCAAGTATTAAAAGTTCAATTCAACATCTGCCTGATCCTTCTAAAGGATTCGTGAGAAAAGCTTGCATGAATCAAGTTTCCACAAATATTATAAACAATAAAAAGTCAAAATCCACGAAGAATGAAAAAATTATCAAACGATTGCGTGAGAATGACTGCTTTTATTTAAAATCTGATAAAGGTAATAAGGTTGTTATCTTGGATAAAAAGGACTATTATGAAAGGGTGGACAACCTGATAAGTAATGGTCCTTATAAAACACTTCCCAGAAATTCATTGCTAAAAATTATCACTAAAGTAAGAAATACACTCAAATCTTGTAACAACCTTATTACTCCGGCTCTAAGGAAAAGGTTGTATGTATCTAATCCAAGTGAATCCAGATTGTACCGCTTGCCTAAGATAGATAAACCAGGAAATCAATGCGTCCTATTGTTTTGTATCAATGTACATTTATTGTGTATTGAATGTTTCGATGAGTGGGTATGTTTACCTTGAACAAATTAGAATATTTAAAACAGGCTAAAACTTCGCCTGAAATCGAATTCGAATGAAATCTGTGGGGTATACATCTATATCGATACGATCTATGTCAGTAACATAGTCGGAAATTGAGGATGGATTTCATTCGGCATTTGTCCTGGATCGGCGTACCGTGTACGGCACTGATGAGAACTAAGAAGTTCGAAACAGCTGTATGTCGTTCGGTTCCCATCCGGGACAGATGTCGAATGCTACCTGTGGCGGGTTTTATTTTTTGAAACCTTGTCTGATCGTGCAGAAACACGAGAAAGGAGTCGAGGATTGCTTTTAGGTATAATTCAATGCCTGGCGGGGCTTTAGCCCGAGGAGTAGTTATTTCCTATAGCGATTATGTAATAGCCTTGCTATTCAGGAACTACTTTGATAACCGCTTGGCGGTTTTGTAGTTCCTTTCTCGATTTCCAACTTATATGTTAGTGAATACTATATGCATGGAATAATGAAATTGGACCTCGGTTCTATTTTGTTGGTTTTTGGAACCCCCGAGGTAATCATTACCAAAACCATAGTTTGTCATAGCTGCAACTATGTTTATTATTTTTTTGTTCAGTTTTATTAAGGATTAGTAATAAAGCATAAAACATTAACTTTTTTTTTAATATTGCAACTATGGTAGTTTTTAATCATACTTTATATTTTACTAAATAAATTGTTTTTAATTGTGATTTTGTTTCGTATTACTAGGGTATACTGTTGTACCACATCTGTTGTTATTGCCTTAAGGGTTGTGAAATAAATTTTCTACTAATACCGTGACTAGTGATTTCTCTGGTTGCCTCTAGTATTCTAAACCAAGGCTATAGGGATAGGGAATAGCCTTAGTTTAGAATACTGTCGCGCGGGCACATAGCAATTCTCATTAATGGACAATGTTCCGTACCAAACTATGTTCCTTCCTACCTGCCATCCCATTCCCTGTATCTTGCCCTACGTCCATGTGCGAGTGCCGCCCATGCATATAGTTTAGTGCGGCCAAGCTAGATCGCAGATGTTGACAGGAAGAGAAACATATCGACTACCGACACAGAAAGATATCGTGCGAATTCCGGGCAAGCCAACATATCCAGATATCAAAGTAAGTCCCGTTATTTACCTATTATCCGTATCAATTATCCCTGCTTATGCAGGTGGTCCTTCAAGTTCGGTATCAAACATCATAACTCTATCAATTATCACACATAATTTATTGCTTCTTCGAGACCGGATTTATCATAAACATTTAATTCCAACAATTATCATACATAATTTATTGGTCCTTCGAGCCGGATTTGAACCAGCGACCTATGGATATGGACCAATAAATTATGGAAGGACCACCTGCATAAGCAGGGATAATTGATACGGATAATTGGTAAATACGGGGACTTACTTTGATATCTGGATATGTTGGCTTGCCCGGGAAAAGGAAGGGCTCTAACTCGATGTGCATTGTTTGAACTGTCCAACATTTTACAACAGACAGTTGACAGAAGGACGTGAGACTCAGCGTTACTGAACAGAACACGACTGGTGCATGTAGTGAGCTCAACAGGTGGAATTGGAGCCTCGTCGTTCGAAGATAGAGTCGAGGATTGGCCAGGATCAGACTGTCTGGGGTGAGTCGGGTGAGAGGCGACGGAAGCATCAGAGAAATGAAGCAGAGTGTGATGGCGAGATTGACACTCTCTGCAGTTATGAGTGGATTGACACTGGTTGAGTGTGTGCGATGGATGTAAACAATTGATACAGGATTTAATCTTGCGCACAAATAACGAACGTTCTTTAGGTGATTGTTTCAGAAAGGCGTCACACATACGCAAAACGTGTGAACCTTTATATAGGGGACACGAGAAAGCAGATCGGGTAGATGCAAGATTAGTCACCATAGATTTGTGACCTGTGGCAGCTCTGGAGCGACTTAAGGATGATGAACTACATTAGGAGTTAGATTTTGATACATCTTTAAAGTGCACTGACTCCAGGACGGAAGCACGACCCTCGATAATTTTCAAAAGTTCAGAAAAGTTCGGAAGATAATCGCTTGTTGAATTATCCACGATTCAAGAGAAGCCTTGCCTTCTCGGAAGGTGCTCGCTAAACGACGAAGAGCCTTAGCGGATTCACTCGAGATTTTAGATACTGAATTGATCTGGTTCCAATAGTGGGAGGCAAGTTTTCTTTTATTTTGATAACGCTTAACCAAGGCATCATATGCCAAAGGATAGTTCTCAGGACAAATAGAAAAAGTTTTGATAAGTTTCAAAGGTCCCCGGAGAGACAGCTCACTAGATACTGGAACTTGTCAACGTCGGGTAACGATTCATTATTATGAATAGCGTGGTTAAATCGCTGGATAAACTGAGACCAATGAGCGAAATCTCCACTAAAAAATCCGGGAGCCAATTTCGGAACGCGTACTTGAGAGTGTGAGCTTGATACGCCACTGGCATTAACAGATAATGGAGTAGAAGGTGCCGGACTAGGAAACAATTCCCGATGTATCGCCTCGACAGGAAAAATAGCATTCCGGAACTGCCCCCGCACAGCCTCTTCAGCATTCAAATCAGAATCAGCCTGATTAGATAATATAGTGATAATCGCGTCATGATATGTTTTAAAATCTCCCGTGATTTCTGACAAATGCTTAAAACTTAAGTCAAATAAAGTACGCAACGCAGCCTCCCTTCTAGCTGACATGACGTGGCAACATCAAAAAGCTCTGTAATATCAGAGATACAGCTTTTGCGTTTTGCTCTTAACTCACGTAAACGAGCAGCCATTATTAAGAATAGCGATAAATCTAAACTGTAAATCGTACGTAATGTAGATCGGTGTAACTATACAAAATAATTATAACCGCAGTTAACAAACACACGACAATTTGTCGGTTAAACAAATAGTAAATTTGTGATTTTATATCAAGTACGCTACTGGACAGAAACGTAAAAACTAATGGTAAAGTTAACTGACAAAAAAAACTAACTGATAAAGCTACTTGAACGGTGTTGTCGCAGCTGATTATAAGCAGATATTAGAATAATTCTATATTGTATAAACTATATCTGTTAACCATAAATAAAGTTTTACAACAACATTAAAATAGTAAAGTATCAAGAAAAATGTAGATATGATACTGCAAGATATGACGGTTAATATATGTATGAGCAACAAATATTAAACGCAACGGCTACAGTTAAAAAGTTGCCTAGTTAAGGGACAAAAAACCCATCCGCATTCTTGTATCGCCGTAGGTGATATTTATTGACTACAGGATGGATCCCCAGGATATGTGCCTAAACGCCCCTTCGTAACACGCTTTGACCGCAAACCCAAATTTGATATTTATTTTACGCTCGCTTACGAAGCAATGTTTTCGAGAGCAATTTAGCACTAAGATAAATTATAAATAAAAGAATACGCTAACTACAATAAATTATGTATGATAATTGTTGAAATTAAATGTTTATGATAAATCCGGTCTCGATGAAGCAATAATTGATAGAGTTATGATGTTTGATACCGAACTTGAAGGACCACCTGCATGAGCAGGGATAATTGATACGGATAATAGGTAAATAACGGGACTTACTTTGATATCTGGATATGTTGGCTTGCCCGGGATTCGCACGATATCTTTCTGTGTCGGTAGTCGATATGTTTCTCTTCCTGTCAACACCTGCGATCCAGCTTGGCCGCACTAAACTATAGGCATGGGCGGCACTCGCACATGGACGTAGGGTAAGATACAGGAAATAGGATGGCAGGTAGGAAAGAACATAGTTCGGTACGGAACAGGCATATCTGGATATCCCAAATCCAGACCTCTGTCATTCTTAAACCATCACTGATATGTTTGATTTAAAGGATTCAAATTCAATACAACCTGATACCTCTTATCGAATAAGTAGATGGGAGAGATATAATGTCCATTTCCAGAAAAGACTGTTCGAAAGAAAAGTAAGTCCATCCCCAGAATGCGCTATTTATTGTCTCACAAATCGCGCATTCAATTTCCATAAACCTCGTAAACGAAATTTTGAAGTCGTCCTCGGGGCACATAAAAGGCATAGAAGTCCAAAGCGGTTTGTATCGCTGCTGTAGATTGATTGATTACATCCAAATATATATTGAAGATTTAATCTCCATAACCCTCTTCTGCATGGCAGCACTGTCGAAGTTCATCATATTATTTATTTTGGTTTCTAATATGCTCACCAGTTCAAGTTCTGACTAAAAAGGCGCAGATATTTGACTTCGTTTAATAATCAAAGTAATCTTGAATAAATATACCCTATAGCTGTGATCCTATAGCTTTATATCTTAGTTAACAAAACAAGCTCTATGGTCTTATTTAGATATACATATAGAAAGGGTCTACACCAGTTTCAATAATCGTTCAAATATTCCCAACTTGAAGTTTCAATTTTATCGTTTTTTAGATTTGTGTATAGAAGAAATTAATTCTTTGAACAATTGGATTATAGTATTTTCTAACATTTTGAATTCAATTGTACTATTTCATGGAGAACTTATTACTATTAATGATCTTCAAGCAAATTTTGTAGAAACCATTGTGTATGGTTTACTGCTACAAATATATTTCGGTAATTGCTAATGTCAACACAACTTGACCTACAAATATATTTCATTTTCTTTTCCTTTATTATATAATGTTTAACCCGATCGCGATCGGGTAATTTGACATGTTTACTGAATTAACTATGATATCAGAAAGTTATAAGTACCTACGATGGAAGTTGTAAATAAGATGGAAATAAATGCCACATTTATAGGCTTAAAGTATCCTTTTTTATTAAAAATAATATTGAAATTACAGAACCAGCAAAATTTTCTTGTCTATTTTCATATAAAACTTGTTTTGTTCAGAATATTTGGCATATCCTTCAGCAACAGATGAAGAATGCCGCCCACTATATTTTTAATGCCCAAAATATCTAAGTCTTCGTTTGTCAGAATAGTGGCAAAACTTCTTTGGAGTGCATGTCAGGTGTAAGAATGCGAATCTGACAAATTTTGCAGGGCCAATTTCCTGCTGTGTTTTTGCCAATTACTTAATTGGTGATACTGTTGCGCATTGCCAAGAATAAGTGAAAACTTTTCGATTTTAATCTCAAGTTTCGTTTACTTGACTAGTAATTGTAAAAGTGTGTGGATGATTAGTTTTCATATTACGAATATTTATTTCTAATACGAAATTGAATTCTTCCCTTTTGCACGCCCCTGCTATTCCTAATCAAGTAAACTTTGTCAGGAAATTTCTTTAAAAACTTGTACATGTCTTGAAAAAACTTTCTATCTATTCATAAATATTGACAGCGTTATTCAAAAAGTTGGTTTGTAGTCTTGGGCTATGGAATACTCAGTCCAGAAAACTGCCTGTATATTAAATTTTTTTATTTCTCCTAACAAAATACGCTAACATTACTTTTTCTGTGATGTTTTTGTAATTTCATCAGCGCATTAAGCTGTGAACTGTTTAAAGGTTTTCCATATCTTTATTTTGACTTATTTGGTATAGTTGCAGAACATCCTGCATGCAACACTTCCTCAAGATCAGATTCATCATTTTCTTGGGTCATATCTTGCCAAAAACCCTTAACTTTATAGAAAAATTAAGAATTATTGTTACAAACTTTGAGTAACACCAATTTTAATTATTTACTAAACAATGTGCCTTAGCAACATAGCCTGAAAACCATTTAACAGGGTACATTAATTAAAGTATGTTTAAATAGAACGTGATTTTTAACATTTTTTTTATTAAAGTTTAATCAGGAAAACGATATATTGATCAGACAAAATATATCATAAGCATCTCGAACATGAAGGGTCTCAGATCAAATTTGCACTTTCACCGACAATATCATCAATTAATGTTTCCCCATATTATTGTTATAGTATTATCAACGTGGATTATAGTAAAAACCAAAGACCTCAATAACAGGCAATTCAAAAAAATTATAATGGAATCTTATCGTTCTGTATCTATACGTAATTTTAATAGTGGTACACATTTTAATAGTTATAATAAGTTTTTAGTTTTAATAAGTGGTCTATAATTTTAATGTTTTTTTTTTTTCAAGGGAAACATATATTTCTGGGGAAGCATATGCACAGTCAAAATTGGCACAGATTCTTTTCACAAAATATGTAGATAATTTTTTAAGAAAAGAGGGTGCCTATGTACAAGTGCATTCAGTACATCCAGGAATTGTTAACACTGATTTATTTAATGGAACTCTGGTAAAAAAATTGGCTCCTTGGATACCAAAACTATTATTTAAAGTAAGTAGAAAGACTGAATGTGTTTGGAATATTGAGGCACTATGAAATGAATAAATAGCCTCAAATGTTTGTCATAAACATTTTTTCTCTATTATAATGAGAAATGTGTTTATTTTTGTATATATAAAAAAGGTACAAAAAGGGAATGATGATACAAGATAAAATTGTCATATTTAAGAATGCGACAATTAAAACTAAAATTTACATATTTCCAAAATTTTTTAAAATAATTAAAAAAGGGTAGTTAGTTCTTAGGGACAGGCTATCTAGTTAGAATAGATATATTGGGCCTCAATCTGCTTATCCTCCAGATTAAGTTAATTTCTCTTGGGAACATCTTGCTTTATATACTCTTCAGTGTAAACTTAAATATAAAGGGAAGTTGTGTCATATTTATAGGGAGCAATAAAATGAATAGATACAGTGGTTTATTAATTTGACCGATATTTGAATTCAACTTATTTCAAGGGAATGCACAACGCAATACATGTTTTTTGCAATTTTAATAATATGGATTTTAATAATACGCAATTTTAATAACATGGGAGTGTTTCTTGTCTAATTCATCCTGATCCTTTTTTTTTTCTAATTTAAGTGCATTATTGTGTTATTGGTGAATAAAAGAACCAAGACGAAGCCCTGGATAATCTAAGAAATCCCGGATCTAATGGAAAATAGAAAGAGAACAAAGGCAAAGTTACCCACTTTGCCTTTGTTCTCTTTCTAATGAAAGCTTCCACATGCACAAAAATATAAAGAAAATGGCTAGATGTAATGAAAATAAAACTATTGGTAATATAATAATCAAGGACATAGATGGGTATATAATAACCAACATTAGGGATAAATTAAAGAGATGAAAAACATACATTTTGGAACTCTGATGTCGAAAGACCGCCAATGTTGGTCTTAAAAGCGAACAACGCACACCTAAAAATATTAAGATCAGAATATGCCTTGGAAACTATGAAGTCAGTAAAGCTGTTGACCCTGAGCACAGGTTGGATTCCACAAAGGACTCAGGATAAGAGAAACGCTCTTTAGGATTAGTGTTCTTTTCCAACACTGTCTAGACATAAATCAGGATGTGTTTACATGTTACATCAATTTTGAAAAATCTTTTGATAAAATGAAGCTTAATAAATTATATCAACTATCTGTATACATACTCTTAAGCAAAAACACCCAGATGACGTGGAATAACCAGTAATTTATACTGGGGCCAAATAGCTAATACAAAAGTTAAGAACCAACTAACGGAGGAAAAGAAGGTTTTTAGTGGTGTAAGGCAAGGATGTGTATCACAATGACAAAGGTTTAAACGTTTCCAGATTTCTGTCTGAAATGGTATTAAATATGTTGGTATTAGAATGATAATAAATTAATATATTAAATGGTATTAGATATGAGCGGTTGTAATATCTGTTCCACTCTCAAATGTAACCATTCCCTTCCATCAAAGCCCAATCCCTGCCTTTTAGAATCTGAGAGAGCTAAGAAGAAGGAATAGTTAGAATAGAAGGCTACTTCTATTCAACCTATATATAGAATCTATTTTTAATGAAGCCTTGAAATAAAAATCTGTGGAAATAGTTATAAATGGATGAATTGTTAATAACTTGAAGTATGCTGATAACAGCATCCTGTTAACGAGCAATCTTAGAAACATCAACTAAGCTAATGGTGGTTATAAAATCCCTACAGAATCAAAACCAGATAAACCTGATAGTAGCAAACACCCTCATAGAAAATGTGTAGACATATGGATAATCAGGAACCTGGATAGAAAGATTGAGTGATGAAACAAAGGAGATAAAAGCAAGAATAGAAATAATCAGATCAATATTTATGAAAATAAAAAATATTCACTAATGGAAGTATTAATATAAGACTTAGCATGGAACTTAACTAACACATCTAATTTGGAAAGTTAGAATGTGATCCTGCAACATAATGACGATCAAGTGGCTACAGATTCGTTTTATACATTTTTTAATAATTTACTACAACAAAGCAAGATTGAATTTTAATAGTATTATAAATAATTATATATACTGTAAATAAGTTGTTAAAAAAACTAAAAATTGCAAGAACTATTACAAGAACCTTATAAGTGAAAATCAAAATAACATGAACAATATAGTATAGTATTATCGCTGATGCTACAAATTATAATGGAAAAAACCATGACGATAGATAAAGCAAGGTTGAATTTAAATAATATTATAAATATATTAAACATACTTCAAATAAGTTATTAAAAAAAAGTAACAATTGAAGAAAAAAAAAATTCAAAATGACATGAAAAATCATAGTATTATCACTGATGCTACAAATTGTAATGGAAAAAACCCTGAAAATATACAAATTTCTGCAGAAGATAACTCTCATCTTAAAGATGATAGAGAAATAACCAAACATTGCAATAATTAATCATCAAATTGTTACAAAGCATAAAATGCTCTAATGATTTTACTGAAGATATTTAAATAAACAAAACCTCTATGTTTTTACATCCTATAACTGAATGGGTTAATCCGTTTTTAACTTGATAAACAATAGTCAGGAAATGATGGCATTTTTGTGAAAATTATTAAGTCTATCTACATCCATTTTAACATCACTAACATATATATTTAATTTTTTAAATGATACAGTTCCATCTCAATTTAAAATAAGTGTTCTTGTTCCTATACCCAAATCCGGTAACAAATAATAACTAAGTACAGACCTATAAGCTTAATAAATAATTCCCTATAACTAATAACTCTTTGAAAAATGTCTAAATATTTGATTAAATATATATAAAGACCAATTTAGTTTTCAAAAAGGAAAAGCAACTACAGATGATATGTTTCTTGTTATTATGGAGATCTTGTAATACATTCTTTTCAAGATCTGAAAATTTCTAATTCAACTCCATGTAAACTCGACAACTCCAATTTCAAATATTAAGTGGGTTGATCCGTTTTCATAATAGAAGCAAAAATGAAAATAAACAAAATAATGTAAATAAACAAAATCAATTAATGGATAGATTTACCTTTTATAACACGATTTTAAACTTATTAAATACTCAAAATGCTTACATTTGTTGGCTAAACAAAAGTACAATATATTCTTGAATTCTTGTCGGGCGTTTGAAATGTGCCTTTAGTAATAACCTTGCATGTGTGGGTAATCCTATTTTTTAGGTCCTCAATATTCTAAGGCAGAGTTTTGTATACAATTGTCTTCAAATAACCCTAGAGAATGAAATCCAATGGAGTTATATCTGAAGATCTCGCCGGCCATTCCCAAACATCTCTTCTGCCAATCCATTTGTCCACCTTTGATCCAGCCAACCAGCTATACATTTTGTTAAGTTAATAGTGGGTCTTCCTCTTCATCCACTTAATTTTCTAAGGACTGTGTTAGGAGAAGGTCGATTTCATTTTTCAATAAAATTACCAATAAAAGTACAATTCACCAATGAAATTTTCTTCAGTGAATATAGGTCTTATTATTTTCAGAATTCTAGCCCAGACATTGATTTGCGGTAACTGAGCATGATTCCTTTGAAAAATGGATTTCCATTGCCCTAATATTTAGTCATTTAATTACAAAACCATTAAGAATAAATATTGCTTCATTACGGAAATAAATATTCTTTATCAAATTCGAGTTATTTTGATATAATTATTTTACAAAATTGAATCCCTCTGTCATAGTCACCTTTGTTGAGCTGCTGAAGAATGCTAATTTTGTAGGGAAAGAACTTGTTTAGTTTTAAAGCTTTGTACATGGAGCCAATTAAAATACAGGGTCTTTCAATAGGGGCAAATTTCAATCGAAATTTGTTAGGTTATAGCGGCCATGTTTATAAGTCAACATGTCAAATTTGTTATGAATTGTTCAGTAGTATATGGCAAATCACCATGAAAGGTTATAGCGTTTAACAACGTGTGCAAATCATTACATTTTATTTTCAAATTCAGTGCCCCGTTCGAGAAATGTTCAGCGCATTATATGATTTTTATCCTCGCCAAGGATAAAAATCGTCCCGCCGAGTCGACTATTCGACGTTTGGTGACCAAATTCGAAACAACCGGTTTCATAATTAATAATCAGCCAACACCCGTACGTCACCAATATGCATCGCTGCTGTGCGTGAGAGTGTACGAGAAAACCCGAGGCAGTCAATTTCTCGTCGTTCACAAGAACGCCAATATTCATTGACAGACGAAATGATCTTGATGGGGGTATTTGCGAGCCGAGCGAGATTACCGCTCTTTACCCGCCTATCGTGTAGACCGGAACTGTCGTACGAAGGTGGCCCGAGCTTCGCATCCACGCCTTCGCGGGTCTCGACGCGAGAGGCAAGATGCTGCCCGCAAATGAGACCCGCGCTGCTGGCGGCGGTTGACTCCACTCGATCTCCTTTGGTCCTGACGCCTTTTAGTCCCACTGGCAAGGACATTTTCTCGGATTTTGCTCAAAGAGTTGTCGCCTGGTGTTACAGCATTACTTCGCCAGCGTCCGCCCCCCGGGGGTGCCATAACGTGGGCGCCGCGGCCAGCGCGAAGCCCGGGAGGTTGAGTAGTGTCGGGAAATATACATCGATAATGCGGACGAACCACATCGTGTGGATCTTCGTCGGTGAAAAGTAATGTTACTCGGGATGGGATCCTTCTCTAAACGTACGGCCGTTTTCGAAAAGAATTCCTAGGTTAGGAATCAGGTGGCTGTGATTTGGTCTTATGTGTTTCTGAAATATAAAAAGTTACAGTAATGGCAAAATTATTAGTAGGAGTTGTAGGGCTGCGCTGAAATGAAAAAGTACAATTGACCTGTAAAGGGGGGTCTGTTAGTGTTATACAGCCTGGATCTTGGGTCTCTTGTGTTTTATTGGCCCTCCTGGATCGTAGTCCGATGCCGCTCGGATAAGAGGGTTGTCATGAGCACCGATCTGTTCATAGAGTTTCCAAGCCCTCGCTCGTATATTCTCCGCCACTGTGGTGTAGTCCAGATCTTGCCGAATGTCCATGTTCCTCACGTACCATGGGGCATCCATGGCACGGCGGAAAGCGACATTTTCGGCGACCTGTACCCTGTTCATGTGGGTCTAGGCGGCGTAGCTCCAAGCGGTCGATGCTTGGCGGTCTCTCGGGTCTTGAAAAGCACAGCCGTGGTTTTCTCGGCGTTAATGGCTACTTTTCACCTGTTGCACCAATTCTCGAGCTCGTTTGTGGCTCGCTGCAGGTAGGTCACAGCCGTGCGGGCTCTCCTCGACCTGGCGATGATTGCGGTGTCGTCGGTGTACAGCGCGGCGGCAGTCCGATCCGTCCTGGGTAGGTCTGAGGTGAACACGTTGAACAAGTGGGGTAACAACACGGTTCCTTGCGGTACTCCGGCTTCTATGGTCCTATAGTCCAAAAGAGAGGATTCCACTCTAGCCCGGAATCGTCTCCTGGTCAGGGAGGACTTAATCAGCTTTAGTAGGGCCACCGAGTACCCCATGTTCATCATCTTGATCAGTAATCCATCATGCCAGACTCCGTCGTTCACAAGAGCTTAGCCTTTCTGCCAATTCAACTTG
Organism: Rosalia funebris; assembly: GCA_037954035.1. NCBI lineage: Eukaryota > Metazoa > Arthropoda > Insecta > Coleoptera > Cerambycidae > Rosalia > Rosalia funebris. The sequence continues at coordinate 34,980,361 of JAZFAV010000002.1, forward strand.
GCGAATTTTGCATTGTGACTTGAATCTGCACCCGTATAAAATCCAACTGGTCCAGGAACTTAAGGTAAACGACCATAGATGACTCCGTGTGTTTACCGATTGGGCTCTAGAGCACTTAGTTGACCCAAATTTCGCCAAAAAATCATCTTTAGCGACGAGGCCCATTTTTGGATGAATGGATATGTGAACAAACAAAATTGTCGGATTTGGGACGATACCAATCCACACAAGATACACCAGCATCAAATGCATCCCGAGAGTCACTCTTTGGTGCGGATTTTGGTCTGGCGAAATCATCGGTCCGTACTTCTTTCAAAATGAAACTGGCATTGCTATAACCGTCAACGGTGAGCGCTACAGATCGATAATAAGCAACTTCTTGTGGCCTAAACTGGATGATATGGATACCAACGACTTGTGGTTCCAACAGGACGGCGCTACGTGTCACATAGTGCATGCCACGATGAACATTTGGCACGAGCGATTTAAGGATATGGTTATCTTGCGCGGCATCAACGTCAACTGGCCTCTGAGATCGTGTGATTTAACGCCTTTAGACCTCTTCCTTTGGGGCTATCTTAAATCGTAGGTCTATGGGAATAAACCGCAAACAATTGATGACCTCAAAGTCAACATAACGAACGCATCTAGCAAATTTAGCCAGATTTATGCGACAAAGCCATCGAAAATTGGACCTCCCGCATACGTGCCATCAAGCAAAGCCGCGGCGGACAATTGAACGTTATACTCTATACTTAATGCCATGAAATATTCTTTCAAATAAAGAAAATTGAGTGAATATCTCACATACAACTTGTTTTATTTACATTTAAAAATCGAGCGTCCTTATTGAAAGACCCTTTAGTTGTTAACTTAGCGGCTTTTGGAATTAAAGTAGTAGAATCAATAGCTAAATGGCCTAAAGTCCCAATATGTGCAGCTTGAGTAAGAACCCATTGCTGCTTATTCATTTTGTTGCACACGGACCCAATCTCCTGAATTTCTTTAACAAAATCCTTAGAATATTCCATTAATTTATTTTGTTTTATTTAAATTATTTTATTTTTGCTTCTATTACTAGAACGGATCAAATAATTTCAGTCTTCTAAATTGTGATAAATTATAATGTTTAAGACCTTTACAAGGATTAAAAGATAGGGGGACGTCATTTAATTTTTTTAAGTGGGAATAGCTGGAGCTAAAGGGATGTATATTGTGTATATAAACGTATATAAATGAATGTAAACGAGTGTATATGTGTATATAAATGAATAAATCATTTTTAGCACCCAAAGGAAGGTGCTATTCCGATAGTGTATTCATGCCTCTCCCAGGAATTGGAAGGAAAAGGAGGAACGTATATTAATAACTCTAAAGTATTCTCCACAAATAAGGCGACCTATTCTATTGATCTCCAAGAACGCCTCTTTAATACGTCAAATAAATTATTAAATATTGAACATTTTGGAATTCTCTAATAAAAAATATATAAAACGTGGTGTTACACTTTACTTCCACTTACTTGTATCTATTTCTATTAATTAAGAATAATATAAAGTGTAAACTGCTAGATTACATTTTAAATAAAATAAATATTCTGAATTGATTGGGCCATTACTTGATGAAAATCCATATTTATACAAAATTAAAACCTTCGCTGGTTAGATTTTCACTTTTTATTTGTTAAACATAACAATTGTTTCGCCAACACAGGGGCCCCTTCAGATGTTTAGTACATAGACTAAATTTTACGTTGTGAAACTGCGTTTATATAATTAGGGTAATTTTAGGTTTACTATGGGAATTCCTACTATTAAACTATTGTTGTTGAGTTATAAAATTTTCAACCGATGGTATCTGTAAATTTTAAACAAGATTTTTGAATATCATATAGAACTAAAATAAATTTAATAAAGGAAATGAGTTTGTTTCTATTTGATCATTTAATATGATAATGATATCATATTTCTTTATTAATTGCTAAAGATTCTAATAAATTTAATTTTAAGCCTTTCTTCTCTATATGTACAATTTTAAATTCTTCGTTAATACATTTTGTAATTCGTATGAGTTTGCAACACTAGTGTTGCAAACTCGTACGAATTAATAGATAAAATTAAGAATACCACTTTACCAGACAACGCAAAATTAATCTCATTTGACGTACAAAATTAATTTTCAAGTATACCCCCAAAAGATGCAATCAAATTAGTAGAGAATCTTTACTAATTAGAAGAAAAAATCACAAATACAGTTATAGAAAATAAAATTCTAATCCTATTAAGCACTTGTCTAGAACAAAACTACTTTCAGTTTAATAATGAAATTTATACTTGTAATCAGGGCTTAATTATGGGTAATCCCCTCAGTCCGATCCTTTCGGAAATATTTATTGATTATTTAGAAAACATGATACATACACATAAAGGAAGTGAAAACAAATTTGTGCATTGGTATAGATATGTAGATGACATTTTATCATGTTTCACTGGCACTACACGATAACTTAGTACTTTTTTAATCTTTATAAATTCACTTCATCCCAAAATTAAATTTACTCTAGAAACAGAAACTGACACTCTATTAACTTTTTAGATCTAACCATTAAAAAATCCAACAACAGACATGATTTTTCTATTTTTCACAAACATTCACATACCGACATAACTATATATAGCACTTCTATACACCCATTTCAACATAAAATAGCATCATACATAGACTCCTAAATATTCCAATGTCTGACGAAAATTATAATAAAGAATTAAATAAAATAAAACAAATAGCTTTAAATAACGGTTACTCTCCAAAAATAATACTTAGACAATATCATAACTAAAAAAGCGTACAATAAAGTTATACAGCAGGTATATCCTAAAATTACAGATGAAAATATACATAATTTCAAAGTTATAACACACATAGGGGAACCATCTCAAAAAATGTATCGTATTTAAAGAAACGAAGTAATAAATACAGAACTAATAATACTCTTGGAAAACACATAAAAAATTATTCAGGGAGTCTATAGGTTGGCTTGCGGTACTTGCCCTAAGGTAGGTATATATAGGACAAACAGGAAGAAACTTCAACACGCGAATAGCAGAACACAAAAGGAGTTTTAATAATAATAAAAAAAAAGGGATTCAACATATGCAACACATCTAATTGAAGCAGACCATACCTTTAACGAAGAATTTTAAATTGTACATTTAGAGAAGAAAGGCGTAAAATTAAATTTATTAGAATCTGTAGAAATTAATAAAGCAAAGAAGTCTGATTACATATTAAATGATCAAATAGAAACAAACTCATCTCCTTTATTAAATTTATTTTAGTTCTACATGCTGAGGATTGCCATATTTGTCAGAGACTCGATCGGGACAGCGATCTAAGACTGCCATATGGCAATTACCAGAAAAAAATTGCGCCGCAAGCGAAAATTTTCAAGGTCACGCGTTTTCCTGATACTTCAGAATTTTTATGTAAAATCCGTTTATACATAAATATAGACTTTTACAAGAAAAATTTTTGGAATTTAATACCTTTTTGAAGAACATTACGGGCATTACGCTATTCAATGATAGATGTCGCACGCCATGGAAGTTTCGGTGGGGTTTATGTTTTACAGGCTTTTGTTTTTTGTTAGTTGTTACCTAAGTTCTGAGGGGGGTAATTACCCCCATTACCCCCCCCGTAAATACGCCGTTGCAGCGACCGCAGTGGCGGATCCAGGAGCTGCCTAAGGGGTGGGCACATGGCACGTGGAAAAAAATGCAGGAATTTTTAAACTAAAAATATTCATACTATTTTTAAACACCGCAAAATTTGTATGCAAATCTTATCAAAACAAAATCGTATCAAAACGAAGCACTATTTTATTTTTATTAACTAAATAGGTGGGTACCGTTACAGTCAGTTGTTAGTAGGTAAGTAGTATAATACATATATTTTAAGATATAAATAAAAATAACAAGAAAGTACAAATGTTTTATTTTTAAATTCGCAACAGGTGTTCTAATGTGATGCTGAAGTACCAGACTTGGGTTCACTGTTGTCCGCACTGTATTTTTCAGATGATTTCACTTTTCTGAGGAGCTCTTTTTGACTTTTGATATATCGATAAAACTCGGTGCATGTCATTTTGTTGTTTATCTACTGGCATTGTAAAATTGCTTCCACGGTCCCTGGGAGTAACCGATTTCTTTCATCCGTCCACTGAGCAGACATCAATGAAAATACCCTCTCTACGGTGGCGTTATGGGCAGGAACAGCAAATAAATATTCGCAGAATTTCAGCAATTCAGATTTATTTTCAAAGTGTTCAGTATGCTTAAAAAAATAAAGCCACTTTTCTTCCACAGTACTTTTAGACTTCCATTCCTCTGAATCAAGGTAAATCCCCAAAACGTTCTTCAAATATACAAATTGCTGAAAGCAACGGTCACCCGAGATCTCCACACCATTTTCGCTAAGGTACAAAATTGTTTCTTCGATCCTCGACCATTCAGGAATTTCAGAAAGCACCATCCAATCAAATACTTTATATTTATCAAATGAAACGGACCATTTTTCTAAGTACTGAAATGCCATGTCATAGAAAGCCTGTGTCTCTTTCTCAAATTTTCTAATAAGGTTCGTTGTTTCTGGATCAAGATTCTCATCATTTTTAAGTTTGTTTAACTGTATTTTCGTTTAAATGCTAATAAAATTAACAGTTTTTCTTTCACTCAGGGATTTTTGTGTTTCTGTTAATATATTTCTAATTTCGATTATAGATACGTTATTCTTCTCAACTCTCTTTATATTTTTTTTCAAACAAAGATAAAGTGGACAGCAGAAACAGAAAATAAATTTCACTTATTGAACTGTTGAAAAAATTTTCAATTATTTTTGGTGGCCTTTCTTCAGCATCAAAAAAGTTTTTTGATGGAATCCAAAGCTTAAGAATTCTTTCAACCCCTGGCATTAAAGAGAGCCATCTGGTCCTTGAGTGGGACAACAAAATTTTATAGTTGAGATCAACATAGGAGCAAAACTCTTTGAGTTTCTCCGTTCTTACCGTGTATATCGAAAAATAATAAAAAAATTTCAGTACGATCACTTCCACATTGATTGATAATCCCCCGGCAGCGGTTGACACAGTGTTATGCAATATGTGAGCGGGACATCCAATTCCTTCTAAATCTCTACCTATCTTTTCTTTTATTTTACAAAAGACATTACGTTGGCCGCGTCTCTCGAGACCTCCAAAATTTATGTTTGTGTTGTCACCACAAAACGCAATTAATTTAGTCAATGGAATTTTTAGTTAGATTTAAAGTGTCTATACAAAATTTCGAAATCGTTTCGGATGTTTCGTTAATAAGAGGATCGAACTTCAACAGCTTCTGTTGAATTCCATCAGTTTCTGTAAAATACTGGACAAGTAGAGGAAACATTTTTTCCGCCTTATGGTTTGACGCATCAGTTCCTATGCCGTAAAATTATACTTTTTGTAATTTTTTTATTGTTTCGCTCACAGAGTGTGGGGCGAGAATATTTTTAACAATCGCTGTAGCCTTAGTTCTAGCCGTGGATTGTTTTGCCGCGATCTTAGAGTCTGGATACATTGTGGCATTTAACGGTACAATCAAGAGATTCTAACGATTGGTGATGTTTAATTACTTTGTAAGCTGTCGTTAGTTCAGCTGCAGCAATTAACGCTTGTTCCTGCGAATCTTCTTGTATTAAAAATTGGTCTATAGTTTTTGAAGTTGAGGCGGCAGTTGATCTAATCTTGTGATTTTTCGTGGAAATGTGGTGCTTTACATCACCCTTACCTTCGTGACTTATAGAGATAAATGAATTTCAAAAATTATACGGCACGGCACGCGCACGAATAGGGTTATGCAATGCTAATAATGAACAAGACAAGTACGCGATAGTATAATATACGTGCAACTGAATGTTGAAAGAGTATAGAGAGAATATTACGTCATTAATATAGTCATCCCTACGAGCAAAAAGACAGATCCCATCATCCGGTGTGATCGGCGGATACGAGAGCACAGATTTTGTAACTTTAGTGGCGGCGATAACCAAACATAAGCGCCGCGACGGGGGTGTTAAATATTTTTGTAAAATATGATGCAATTTGGATCAGTCGGGATTTTTTATGTTTCTGTCGGGACGTCGGGACAATGAAGTCAATAACGGTGACAGTCCCGATATATCGGGACGGATGACAACCCTATACATGCTATCCAAAAATCTTGTTTAAAATTTACAGATACCATCGGTTGAAAATTTTATAACTCAACAACAATAGTTTAATAGTAGGAATTCCCATAGTAATAAACCTAAAATTACCCTAGTTATATAAATTCAGTTCCACAACGTAAAATTTAGTCTATGAACTCAACATTTGAAGAAGCCACTGTGTTGGCGAAACAATTGTTATGTTTAACAAATAAAAAGTGAAAATCTAACCAGCGAAGGTTTTAATTTTGTATAAAAATATTCCTGAATATGATGCATGTAAGAATTTCTTTTTTTTTTAGGAATAAGCAAAAATAATAATGCATTTTCCCTATTGACACAACGAACAAAAAAATTATGTTATGAATTTTTTTATTATAAGTATTATAATTATTATTTTTTATAATACCATGGCTGAAGCATACGAAGTAACAACAATGCGGAACACCCTATAAAAAAGTATATAGTGGTATATTTTAAGCATAGTATATCAACAACAAATTTGGTTGAAATCTAGAATCACAATATTTTGTCGACGTTATTGTTCGCTTTTGAAAATATTTTATTTTGTACTCTTATCCTCATTGGCACCACATACCTGGTATCAGCGGCGGATTAGGGAACATTGGCACCCTAGGCTAATTTATTTTGGCGCTCTTTTTTTAAGTATGCAGTTTTCTTTTTTTCTTTTCATTACCGTTCGGGCCGTCGATAAAATAGAATAAAAATTTCAAATTTCAATCAAATAATACAGAAGAAATAAGAATACAAACAATTTATTGATGGCTGATAAATTAATAACAAATTTAACATAAGTTGTGACAAATAACCTAATACAAACAAAACAAATTTAATTTCTTATCGTTATACAGTATATACTAATTAGGTAGTTAGTAACTAGAATGTTATAACCTTTTTTGCGATTTCATGGAAGCAAATTTCTCAATTAGGTCACTGAAATCGATCATATCCAAAATTTCGCTCTCAATGGACAACAAAGCTAAGTCGCTGATTTTTTGGTTTCCTAGACTGTTCCTTAGATAATTTTTAACTTTCTTCATAGCTGAAAATGACCTCTCTGTAGTACAGTTTGTAGCAGATATACATAGAAATACTCGTAATGCCACGTCAGCATTAGGAAAAGTGGCGACAATATTTTTCCCTCTTATCGTCTTCAGCATGGACGGAACACTCTCTACATTTTCCAAAGCAGTAATCAGATATTTAAATTGCACACATTCATTTGGAAATTCATCATTTAAGTCTTCCTCATATTTATTCCGTAGCAATGTAGCCTTTAAACTAATATCTTTATCATCCATTTTTTTCAAATTTAAAAGAAATCCAAAATTTTCTTCAATTTCTCGGTATGCATCCCTGCGTTTATTCAATTCACTGGTCAACCTGTCTATTATTACATAGTATGTATTTATCAAAATGTCACTTCTTCCATCAAACTGTGTATCGGTCCTTGTCTCTCCATGTGGTAGTTTTCTCATCCTGGTTCTTTTCAAGTCATGTTTATAGACACTCGAGCCCGATAGCTTTTCTCCATCATTTTCAGATGTTGAAAACTTATCCCGTAGACTAGAGATATATCCCAGAAGCGAGTCATAAAGATGTACAACAATAAGCATGTCCATGTTTTTTTCTTGTAATGATTTGTTCACCTTATCAAAGTGGTGAAGAATGTCAGTCCAAAATGAATCCATCACTCCCATTTCCAACTCGTTGAGTTTTTTTATCAATCCTGTGGCTTCAACTTTTGGTGTCATTGCTTGAAAGGGATCTTCAGCGATTTCTTTTAATGCACATCTAAACGAATTATATCCTTTTTTGAGTGCTTTACAAGCATCAGCTCTTGCAGACCATCTTGTTGCATTTAATCTTTTTGGAACGACATTCTTGAGACCATCTTCCTTCAATAAGTTTTTTTCCATGGTTTCCCATCTTTGAGTTGACGCCGAGAAAAAGTTATACAACTCCTCGACAAACATAAAAAACTTTGTAGCCATAGGACAAGACGCAGCCGCAGAATTTCCAACCAGGTTAAGCGAATGCGCAGAGCATGGAACAAATTTGGCGTATTTATTGTGCTGAAAGATTCGTGCTTGTAGACCAGAGTATATGCCAGACATGTTACTGGCATTATCATACGACTGACCTCTACAGTTTTTCACATCCCATGATTAATCTTGTAGGATCTGAAGAACGGCGGATTCCATATCAATGGCTTTGTGTCCCACATTTGTAAGGAATTTCACAAAGCGTTCCACTACAGATCCATCATTAAGAGTATACCGAATCATAAACGACAACTTATGGGAATGAGTAATATCGGGAGTTGAATCCACACTGATCGAAAAATATTTTGAAGATTGAGCTTGTAGTGAAATGTAATTTTCAACTTGCTTTGTCATAAGTCTTGTAAATTTATCACAAATGGTAGATGACATATAAGAAACTTGACCTCTCCCAGGATTACCTTTTTTTTCAATATGATTTTGGAGAAAAGTGTCATACTGGGCAATAAATTCTAAAATCCCCATATAATTACCATTATTTTTGTGCCCAAATTTCTCAACTTTGCCCCGGAAGGCTAAGCCTCGACTTGCTAAGAATTTTATCACCGCAACAATACGTTGCAAAACTTTGATCCAATGCTCCTTTTCTTCAATATATTGTTATGCAACTCTGAGTCAATTTTTCCCAAAACATTTGAGCGAATAATAGAGGTTTTCGTGTTCTGGTAATGATCAGGGGATCGCTCATGTTCGGCTAGCAATCTTACTGAATTCTTCCAATCGTTGAATCCTTCCGTTGTAAAGGAAGATTTTTCATTCCTTGCAAATAACTTACAAGGTACACAAAATAGGGAGTTTAATGATGGGGAATATAGGAGCCATTCTCGACGAACCCTTTCTCCGTTGACCAATGTCGAGTAAAACAGATTTTTTGAAGCGTATCTGTTTTGTGTTCCGTAAGCTCTTTTAGATAGTTCAAAATCTATGCTGTTCAAATTTTGTGTGATTGTATTTTTAATCAGAGCATCGATCATTTCGGAATTGTGTCTGTCCCATAATGCTGGGTCTGGGTTTATATCTAAAATACACTGGACCTATTCAGAAACACTTTCTGTTGGGAGATCAAGCAAACTTTGAGAGCTGGCGCCGCACCGAGATCTACAATATAAGAAAAATTTAAAATTTTCTGTTAGACCTTGGTAATGGATTTAGGAGGTAGGTTACCTTCAACTTCTCTTTCCTCAAGCGAGATGGAGATTCCTGATTTTGTTGAATATTCGGGTGAAAGATCAGTCTGTTCTTGGTAAGAGCTAGCACTGAGGTTGGGATCTGAAGTATAAATAGGTAATCAAAATTATTCAATTAAAAAATAAAACTGAATATGAACTTTTGAGCTTTAGTTTAGTAATTTATGATTTTAGTAACAAATAAAACTAAAACTAAGTTTAAGAAACAAACGAAATAATCACATATTATGTGATCATCAATAAATCACATATTAATACTATATGATTAGTTTGTATATTATTTTTAGTTTTATCTGTTGTTTTACTTGTGAATTTCACTAGTCCTTCTGTTTATATACATATTTAATTTGTTTGTTTGACAGAAATTTTGAATTTTGGAAAAGACAACTAACATGTAACATTATTGGGAGGTACCAACTTACCTTCAACTTCCATGTCCATGAGAGCGTCATTTATCGTTGCCAGCCAATGGGGCGGTCACGAGTTCATTGCCTATTTTTTTGAAAAATGTTTGGAGCTTGGGTACATTTTGCAGAACTTTTTCCTGGTTTTCTTGCTTCTCCTTGTTTAATTTTCGCCTTTCAGAACCACTAATTTTTTTGGAACTCATTTTTAGCATTCAGGCCACGAAACTTCCCTTTATATAAAAACAATAAGAAGAATGCTGAATCACAGACCAATAACTGTTACTTTTAAAAGTTAGTCAATACAACACAATTCAGGATAACAAACTCCGAGAATTAAGAATCGCCTCGATTGCAGCCGACGCCGTACTGCCGTACACATAAAACAATTGCCGATTTTGCGGGCGGCCGGCGACAAAAGACTGTCGAGTGTTTGATCTATATGCCGGCTTGGGCGGCTTGTTTTGTCTTTTACCGGTATCGGTGCATGTGCAAGGTTCATTGAAGAATATCTCTTTAAAAAGTAGACAAAAGTGAAAAAATATGTATAATAAATTTATTTTAGGCGTTTTTGAACGTTATTCCCTATCTATTTAAGTCGTTGTTTATTAGTTTATTTAGGTGATTTTGGCATCTGTAAAATTATTGACAAATACATAAAACAATTTAAAGAATGGAACACAATACGTAATGTATATATTTTTCATTTTCTTAAAACCATCCGTTTTTTTTAAATACTAGAAACAGATGGGAATAATGTTTCTGGAACAGAATTTTTAGTTTCGTCTCGACTGGCGCCCCCTTCTGCTGAGGCGCCGTAGGCTGCAGCCTACTTAGCCTACTGGTTAATCCAGCGCTACCTGGTATCCAGTAAATTTTAATAAATCTGACTTAAACCTTTATTTTCTACCCGTAATATATTAAGATTATTGAAATTAACAAATGGTTTTCGCTTGTTCTGATAAAAAAAAATATTGGAGAAAAAAGGAATAGCAACTTAGTGTACAGTGGATCAGACAAACAGCGACACGGCGCAATTACGTCCTCGTTACCGCCGGATACCCGTCGGCGTCGATGCGACTGACATATTGTAATGGCATGTGTTGTATTGTGTAACTAAATAAAATAGATTCTTAGTTTTATTTAGATTAATAACAATAATAACTATAACCTGCCTCTTTCGAAAATATTTTTTTTCGCCCTTATCCTCATAGGCGCCACATTCTATATAGTGGGATATAATAAGAATAGTATACATAGCATATCTACAAAGTTTGGCTAAAATCTAGAACGCAGAACACCTTTTAAAGAAATAATAATATTTGTGGATCTGTTATTATTTGTTTATGAAAATATTTTCTTCTTCGCCTTTGTCGTCATTGGCGCCACATGCTGTATAGTGGTATATACAGTCAAAACCATTATAGCGACATCGCTTAGAACGACATACTGGGTATTACAACGGAATGTAAAGGTCCCGTCTTAATTATATGTAAATCCCTTATCCAAGAAACCGTTTATAGTGACATTGTTTATAACGACAAATAGACGTTCCCTATCTTGTCAGTTTATTGCTTGCGATACACTACACGCATCGGTCTATTTTGTGGTATTATCGTGAAACCAAGAAATCAAGCAAATAATGTCATCAAGAAAAAGAAAACATTTTAATATTGAAGAAAAATCACGTATCATATCGAAGTTGAAGAACGGAGCAACCAATAAAGATTTGGCAAAAGAATTTGAAGTTTCGCATTCGACAATGTCAAAAAATCTAATTACCGGTTTTTACGACTATCGGCTTTTGCAACCTAATATGACTGATCCCCTCGATGTCCTTATAACCGATTTCAACTGTAATAAGAATAGTATACTCGTACATAGCATATCTACAAAATATCTACAACGCGGAACACCTTTTAAAAAAATAATATTTTATGAAGCGATTGCCATTCGTTTACGAAATTTTATTTTTCGCCCTTATCCTCATTGGCGCCACATTCCATATAGTGGGATATAATAAAAATTATATTGAATACATAATTTGGTTGACATCTAGAACTTGGAACATCTTTAAAAATATATTTTGTAGATCGATTACTATTTGTTTATGAACATACTTTCTTTTTTTTTTCACCCTTATCCTCATTGGCCCCATAAGCCATATAGTGGGATATAGTAAGAATAGGATACAGAGTGTACCTACAAAGATTGGTTGAAATCTAGAACAAAGTTTGGTTGAAGTCTAAAGAACGCCTTTTTAAAAAAATATATTTTACGAACTGATTACCATTCGTTTACGAAATTTGTTTCGCCTTTATTCTCATTGGAGTCTCATGCCATATAGTGAGATATATAATAAGAATAATATACGTAATATACCTACAAAATTTGGTTATCTGGAACGCGGAACACCTTTAAAAAAATATATGTTGTGGGTATATTGCTATTCGTTTATGACGTATTTTTTACGCTTATCCTCATTGGTGCCACGTGCCATTAATGGAATATAATAAGAATATTATACATAGTTATACCTACAAATTTTAGTGGAAATCTAGAACATGGAACACCTTTTAAAAAATAGTATTTTGTGGTTCTATTACTATTCGTTTCCGAAAATGTATTTTTTTACCCTTATTCTCATTGGCGCCACATGCCATATAGTGAAAAATAATAACAATAGTATACATAGTATATCTACAAAGTTTGGTTGAAATTTAGAACACGGAACATCTTTTAAAAGATTAATATTCTGTGGCCCAATTATCATTCCTTTACGATTTTTTTTCTCCCTTATTCTCATTGGCGCCACATGACATATAGTAATTTATAATAAGAATAATTATACCTAGTATATCTACAGTTAAAATCTAGAACGCGGAACACCTTTAAAACAAAATACTATTTTGTAGTCATATTACTATTCATTTAAGAAAAAAAAATCAGCTTTATCCTCATTGCTCCCACATGCCATATAGTGAGAAATAATAATAATATTATACATAGTATATCTACAAAGTTTGGTTGAAATCTAAAACGCGAAACACCGTTTAAAAAAGTATTTTGTGGATTTATTGCTATTCATTTATGAAAATATGTTTTTCTCGCCTTTATCCTTATTGGCATCATATGCCATATAATGAGATATAAAGAATAGTATACATAGTATATCTACAAAGTTTAGTTGAAATCTAGAATGCAGAACACCTTTAAATACTAATATTTTGTGGACTCATTACTATTCGTTTATGAATATATTTTCTTCGGACTTAAAAAAAATTTACTCGACATTTGTTAATAATTTTTTAGATTCAAGACATACTTTTTCAAATTTAGATAACATGAAAATATTACACACACACAAAAAGGGATATGCATTAAATTTGTTAGGATCTCTTGAAATTCATAAATCATGTAGTAACTCCAATATCTATTTTCTTAATGACCAGATCGATATTTTTCAAGCTCCATTATTTGATGTGTTTAAATCTTAATTCCCTTAAAAAAATTGGAAAATCCCATTTGTTTGTAACCTAATGGTAGGGTTTTAATAACACGACATTCCTAAGTGGAATAACCCCTGCTATTTGATTTTATTACCTGTAAAATTATTCAAAAATTCCCGACCTACTATATTGCCCCTACTGTATAATCCCCATACGAGTATTACCGCATTTTGCTACAAATACTATTAGACCCTTTGTAATTTTCATTTTTTGTAAATCGTTTGAAAATGGTACATGCGCTAAGTGCCGTAACTGCAATAGCTATTTTGTTACAATACACAGTGGTAAAAAACAAAGCAATTTATGTGTTTTACTACATATATCAATTATTTTTATTACTTGGTTATTGTTATATCATACTGATGTGTTAAATGCAGTAGTTTTCATATCAATAATAAATTATTGTAATATAACATGGCTCTGTATTGCATAAAGTAATTAAGTTACTATATCTTTTTTTCTCCAATAATGTTGTTAACAAGCAAACACCATTTCTTGTTAATTTCAATAGTCTTGATATATTACAGATAGAAAGTAAAGTTTTAAATTAAATTTATTACAATTTACCTGATATCTGATGCTAGGTAGACTAGACCTCGAATTAGGATCCAAAAACGCCGTAAGGGACTGTACCTTTCACGTATTTGGGTTTTAATTCTTTTATATCGTTATATCGTATGTACTGTTTCCCGTAAACAGTAAATTATCCTATTATTCATGTTTAATTGTTGGTATTCTAAAATATCGAAATTTAAAAATAAGTTATTTTATTTCACCTTAATACAATTTTTTTTACACATTTTATGTATTATTAATCTAAAAAACATCGTATTTAATATAGCATCAGTTTGGTATAATAATTGACAAGTAACAATAATGATTTTAAAATTTACTTCCATTTTCTCAGTATAAGAAGTGGACACAAACCAATATATTGCTAAAAATGTATCTCACCAAAAACGAAAATGTGAAAAGGGGCCTGGGGCCAAGTTCGGTATAAATGGCGTCCGGGGTTGTCGGCTTCGTCGATAAAGGAGTTGAGATCTGAACAGGTGCCAAGTTCCATAGAAACTCAACAGAAACTTACAATAGGAATTTATAATGGTCTTCAATTGATTTAAAATAAAATTTATTACGTTCTTTGACATTGAATTTATAACTTGGCTAGTTTTATATCGAACTAAATTGTTGTTGTACAAACAACAAATAGTTCCTAATCATGTGCCCTAAGTAATCGCAGAGAACCCAAGATGACCGCTTTCTGCATTTGACCTGCCAACCACTTTACCGATTCTTGGCAAGCCGGAATGATCTTCTGTTCTGACAGCACCGTAGGCTTCATCCCTCCGAGAATACCGATAACCAGAACCACCATTTTGACAGAGTAGCCTGGGTACAGCGTCCGCAACTCACCCCGAAGATCTACGTATTTGGTCCGTTTCTCCTCCTTCAAAGTAATGTTTTTCTCGACAGGAGCCGAGAACTCGATTACATATGTCATCTTGGTTTGATGGTCCAGGAGGACCACATTAGGCTTATTAGCTTGTATTCGCCTGATGGTCGGGAACGAGTAGTTCTAATATATACGATTCCACTTCTCATTCACGACAACGCACTCAATATCTCCGGGAGCGTAAGGCAGCATCGGTGTTTTGTCCACCCCATACGGGTGCCTTACGTAGTAATATAGCACACGTAATGCA
This sequence comes from Rosalia funebris, assembly GCA_037954035.1. NCBI lineage: Eukaryota > Metazoa > Arthropoda > Insecta > Coleoptera > Cerambycidae > Rosalia > Rosalia funebris. Next base: position 34,995,488 of record JAZFAV010000002.1, read on the forward strand.
GCGTTATGCCGATAAATGTAGGCCGAAGTCGCATATACAGGGCACGCTGATAGCAGGTGCGTCAGCGATTCCGGTGCCTGGTGGCAGGCCCTGCAGTTGATATCAGGTACCTTCACACTCATCACTCAGCTTCGGTAGACCAAGGTGTTTATACCACCATCCTGGCAGGCCACTATAAAACCACCGGTCTCAGATCTGAGCATGGCTGACCTCAAATAAGCGAAGGTCATCGCCGTCGATAAACCTTGTGCTTCAATGTTGCTATAGAAAACTCCATGTAGGGCCTTATCGACATGCTCCCTAAACAGATTTCTCTGTTCGGCAGCTTTAATTTGGGCTTTCAGACGATTCGGTTTCAGTTCAGTGATTCACTATGTCATCACCTTGCCTGCCTCTTCGTCTATGGTCGAATCTGAGATCGAATCGTTCTGCGACTTTTTGTGCTGCCTTAAGCAGACCCGCTCCCACCTCCGCGACTTCATGATCTCTCACTAGCCGCATAAGTGGATTCGAGCTGCGGACGACGTTACATGCTATACCCAGGATTAATCTGTCATGCATACACTCCAGGTTCAAGAGTCCTCGGCCTCCCCGTTGTCTCGGGGGATAGCCGAGGAACAGACGATCTTGGATAAATGCTTCTATGTATGTGCATCATCTTTCGGGTTTCTCTGTCCAACCTACGCAGGTCATCGGCAGTCCACTTCACTACTCCAAAGGAGTAAAGAAGTACCGGAATGGCGAACATATTCGTTGCAGACACCTTGTTTTTCCCCGATATCAGCCTCGTCAGCCCGATATACTACTTGCTGCACCTCTACCGCAGCAAAGAGTTGACGGGGAAAATCCACGAGAGTATGCCGAGCCCTCTATAAGGACAAAAGGTAACCTTAACATCAAGGTTAACCTAAAGCCATTAGACCTGGCAAGAATAGATGCTAGAATCGACGAGGAACTTCCAGAAGATGCAGACATCTGGCAGGTCAATTGTGCCGTCTACAACGCCGCTAAGGAGCTCGTTTCACGTGAGAGGCGAAACTCTTTCAAGAGGAACGAGAAAACCAAGTGGCATGTAGAGCAGATCAAAGGCAAAATACAGTCGGCCAGACAGCATGCCTCTCGAATCCAGAGTGTGGTGGAATATATAAGAAACAATCGGCAGTTTACACCTCAAGTCCGGCGTATTATCGCCGGACTCAGACGCTAACACCACACTCTAAATCAGACGGCGCTCTTTGCTACCAAGCGACACTCTTTAAACAGGATTCGAGCACTTATGGCGATTAAGAAAGCTTTGAATAGGCGGATAAGGAGCATGGAACAAAACAAATTGTTCTGTACAAATCCCTCCCGCTTTATTCAAGAGCAACAACGTGCTGTCGAATATCCGCCGGCGGTAGAGGATGTCGAAAACTTTGGAAGGAAATCTATGAAACGATGATGCGTCCATTCAATAACACTCCAGTGAACGCACGCTTCCAGGCTCTTTGCGACACTCTCATTAAAGAACCACAGGAAGTGTGCCCGACAATTAGTCTGGAGGAAGTTCAACAAGCACTTGTTGGAACTAAGAACTTCGCTGCCCAAGGACTAGATGGATTGAATATATGGTGGTGGAAACGGTTTCCGTCCACCCACCGCCGTCTGGCCCGAGTCTTCAATTCGTGGTTGAACGAGGGGCAGTAGATTCCGGATTGGTTTGTCGAGGGAAGAACTGTACTTATCCCCAAGAAAGGGAATTTGTCGATCCGAAAACTTGAGGCCGATTACGTGCCTCAACTCCTGCTACAAGTTGTTTACACGCATATTGTATATTAGGACGTTGGAGTACGTAATACCAGTCCTTCAAGGGATAGGGGAGCAACGCGGTGCAAAAAAGGGCCAGGCAGGTTGCAAAGAAAACCTGTTGATAGACCGCTGTATTACGCAGGACTCTGTACAATACAAGCGGAATCTATCGATGGTCTGGATAGACTACCGCAAGGCATTTGATTCAACATTCCACGAGCTGTTGATTCACTTGCTCGGATGTCTTGCGGTACCAGCACCAATAGTGAGATTCATACAACACCTACTACCGCTCTGGAAAACCCGCTTCACCATAACATCCGGTGAACAGCGGTTAACCACGGAGCCGGTAGTGTTTAGGAGAGGAGTGTTTCAGGGGGATTCCCTAAGCCCTCTCCTATTTTGTATCTTGCTATTACCCCTGTCACTTGAACTTCGCCAAACTCGCGGGTATAATTGCGGACCACCCAATAATCGGAAGATTATTGCAAGAGTACACGTGGGCAATTGGCATGGAATTCGCGTTGGACAAGTGTGCAGTCTTCCATTTCAAGAGAGGGCGATCGGGGTTCCTGAAGATGCGCAGATAGCAGACGGAAGCATCCTAAAATATTTGGATGTCGGGGAGACGTACGCGTACCTGGGTATAAATCAGAGCTATATCCAGGATACGTAACACGTAAAGGACGCTCTCCGTGGCAAGTACAGACATTGACTTCGAAAGATTTGGTCATCAGATCTTTCGAAGTCAAACTATGACCTTTCTGTAGCACCTCTACATTCGAACTGATTGAAAAAATATATTTTCCTTTCCTGTTCGCCTTACTTACCAGGGTTACGTTAATAAAATCTAAAATGGAATCAGCGCTGGCCCTAGACCTTGATCAGGGTAGAGCGAGATTGTCTTTCCGCGCCCTTTGGTCGACACTTTCACTTCACGTAAATATTCTACTTCGGTTTTATGTTAAATAAATAATAATTCACAAATTTTCAAAAATCAATTTTTATTGCGATTTTTTGCAATTGCAAATTTTTATTTCTATTGAATTTATATTAAATTAAGTAGCTCTAATTAGTATATTCCTGCTTCTTTAACATTAAAACATTTAGCTCTTACTGCTATATAATTAAATTAGTATTTGGTGTTAATTTCAACGGCAACAGAGCGCACATAACGTTATGATAGCGATATTTTAAAATTTTATTTTGCGCTGAAAATTGTTCGCATTTGGCTTTTTGGCGCCCCTTGCCATCTGACGCCTAGAGCGACCGCTCCTCTCGCTCTACCCCAGGAGCGGCGCTGAAAGGAATTCCCCAATACCTTATCCCATGTAGCCATTATTTCAAATAGCTAACTTAATGAGGATTTCCAATAGTTCTTAATTATACTAATAGAATTGGCCTATAAATATTTGGGTACATTACAGACTAATAACTACAAAGTTTCCTACCTTCCTAGAATTATATACCTACATAAATTTTAAATGGAAATCATAAATGTGAATGGCCGTAAATAAGGCATACCAAAGAAATGGAAAAACCCAATCCTTGTAATATACGCCAGCATTTGAGAAATTCATAATGTAGCAGTCGCCACTTGTTATTAGTGCACATTCGTCACAAACATCTAAAATTGAATTTAGTCCTAAACGACTTTCATTTTTTATTATAAGTGAAAGAACGTTTTTACATTCAGAATATCTAAAATTTTTGCCAAGTTCGCTCAATTCAACAATACGTCGTTCAATGCTTAGGTTACTCTACTTATTTTTCGCAAGATTCATTTTTGCAATACAGTTTAAAGGTTTCTGTATTACTTTCCGCTTTGTAAATTTTCCTTTATTGTCCCGCAATTGATTACAACAAAAATTCATTTTTAATTTATCCATAAATTTTCTTTTATTTTCCGAAAATGTTTACAGTCAGGTTAAGTATAAGACATACACAATCACAATAGCACCGAACAGAAATTACAACTATGTAGAAGGTTCACTCTAAGCTCCGCCCGCTAAGTTTTCCTCCTTACCTCGTCTCGTCGTCCAGCGAGAATTAGCTAACTAGCACGTGACGCATGTATAGTATCGTAGGAATATTCAAGAAAGCCGCCGTTCAACAGCTGCATGACAGCATACCCTTTGTAAGCGCAAGATGGAGAGTGAACCTTTGTTCACTCAGTTGTAACTTATGATTTTAAATTTTAATGTATACGTAACGCATTACGTAATAGTTATTTACATTATTAGTGGGACAGGGACATCATTACATGTAATGTGCTCTAGCCCACGTGTGATGTACATCATTTTATCTACGACCGCTTGGATAAAAAAAAGAGATTAAAAACCAAATTTCTACAAAAAAATCAGATTTGACATTTAAATAATTATGACATCCGTTAAAAGTCACTTAAATATTTTCATACCAAATCAAAGCAGCATGAAATTTGTTGAAACCATAGTAACAATCCAGTTGTTTTAAATAATGGTTAGTTTTATGATTTTCTCGTGGCATTGTGCGTTATCGACTAAAATCTTACTAAAATCTGGCTAAAATAATATTAATGTTTATAATAACAAATAATTATTGTATTGTTTCTAGTTTAAATAAATTTTTACTTCTTCGTTTATAATTTTTGAAAATCAAAATTAGTTACGTAATAAGTTCACAGTGGCGTAGCTACCAAGGGGCTAGGCGGGGCAGTGCCCCGGGGCCCTCAAGCTCAGGGGGCCCTCGAATCCTTACCAGAAAATCTCAATCGAACTCAACTTTTGAAAATTTCTCCCATTTTCAAAATAAATATGACAGGTGGCAACTCGAGTTTAATCATGGCAACTCAGTTGTGAGAAATTCCAAAGTTATAAAAAGGGAATTCCCCTAAATTATTTGTGTGGGTTGACAGTGTTATTAATGTTTTCATCAATTTGTCGGATATCAATATCTGCATATTATTATTTATCGATGTGCGTTTTTGTGATTCACGATTGTGAACTTCGAGTCAAGATTTTTTTTCGAGAATGGTTAAAAAGTTAATGTATCAGGAGTAAGTAAGCGTATGTCAATAAATTTTTTGTACTGGTCCATACAAAAGTTCAATTTTATTTGATTATAGTACGTATACATAGTTACGTAAATAAATCTATAGATTTCGGCTACTCACTATATAACGCAAAATACCGTGAAAAATACAAGTCACATGCGGTAGGTAGCGGGCCGTCCATTAATTACGTGATGTTGTTTTGTCATTTTTTAAACCGTCAAATATGGTAACACTGGCGGCGATAAAATGTTTGCCGGGGATTCCCCAACGACGTCTTGTATCGTATCATTACGTTTCTCTTTCCTTTTACTTGTAACGTTGTCAGTGAACAGTGAGTACCTACTTGAGTACAATCTTACATAAATATTGCATAAATAAATTAGAAAACTAATATTATGGAAAAAAAAAAGAAACCCAGTGGTGCATTTAAACGCAAACAACGCCAAGAAAGAGAAGAAAGTAAACAAAAATTGCCCAAAATTGACATGTTTTTTAGTCAGCCTTCTGCAAGTACTTCTGGACAAAATATTTCTATTGATAGTGACTCAAATAATGTGGTAACTGCAGTGTTGGTTGAGAATCCTACTGAAGAAGATTCAACAATTATTGCAGTTGAAGATACTTCCGCCGCCGATCATGTGAACGTGGATGATGTTTGTACGGCACCTATGAACATAAGAACGGATGATTTGGAGAAACCACAGACCTCTACATTTTTCGAAAATGTGTTCGATAAATCGCTTTATGACTTGGGAAACTTCACGAACAAAATACTAAATGATAATGAAAGACGTCAAATTCTTGATATGGGACCTTTACAGCCATTAGGACCTTTTCCAACTGATATTAACCAGAACAATAGGTGTTTTTCAAAATCATACTACGTTTCAAGTTCAAAATATGGACCAGTTAATCGTTTTTGGTTGTGCTATTCCAAAATACTAGACGCTGCCTATTGTCAACCCTGCTGGTTATTTGCTTCACAGAGAATGTCTGGTGTACGGGAATTCGTGATTGGAAACATTTATCAGAAAGAATTAAACAACACAGTTATTCGAGTGACCATACGGAAGCATGTGCTGTGTATGAATTTTGGAAAAAAAATGATACTATCGACAAGGAACTTGAAAATGAAATTCGCAAAGAAACATCCTTTTGGAAAATGGTTCTTCAAAGGTTATTTGATATCATACTTACCCTAGCAAAGAGTTCTTTGGCTTTGAGAGGACATCGAGAAGACTTAAGTCAGGAAGGATACCATGGAAATTTGTTGTCCTTTGTAGAGCTTGTCGCCCGATATGATCACATTTTGCGGCAAGTTTTGGATATGCCCAAAGGTAATAATAATAATTTTATTTTGTTTTAATATTATTCATAATTATTAACTGTTTAATATCAGGGCTTTTTAAAATTGTGTTTTTTATGTTTTTAGGATCTACAAGATATCTGAGTGCAACAATTCAGAATGAAATGATTGAGTGCTTGGGGACCAAACTCGAAATCCATCTACTAGAACAAATTAGGGCGTCACCGTTTTTCGCCATCATAATGGATACGACACAGGACACATCGAAGGTAGATCAGCTAAGCATTGTTGTGAGGTATGCAGTAATAACCAGATCGGAAAATAGACAGCCAATTGATATAGAAATAAAAGAAGTGTTTCTAGGCTTTTATGCAGCCATCAAACACGGCGCAGCAGATTTAGTCAATCAAGTAACTACATTATTTAAAGACAAAAATATTGATTTAAAAAAATGTGTGGGGCAAGGTTATGATGGAGCCAATGTGATGAGTGGTGTGTATAATGGTGTACAAAAACGTATTAAGGATATCCAGCCTAACGCGGAGTATGTACATTGTGCCACTCATAATTTAAATTTGGTGATAAATGATGCCATTAGCAGTTGTGTGGAAATACAGAATTTTTTCGCAACGTTGCAAGATTTGTATAACTTTTTCGGAAACAGTATCAAGCGTTGGGATCTACTATCAAAATTCACAGGCGAATCAGACACCACTCTAAAAAAACTAAATCCCACTAGATGGTCCAGTAGAGTCAATACGATACCTGCAATAAAACTTCGTTTTTTTGATATTATCAAAGCATTATCAGAAATGGTTCTAAAGAGTCCTAATAAAGATGAGCGTAATGAAGCAGAGAGTATTAAAACAAAAATGCTAAATTTCGAGTTTGTGTTGCTTTGTGAATTCATGCATATTGTATTGAATGACATCAATTATGCATCCAAAATTTTACAAAAATCCGACATAAATTTGGACGAGGCAAGTAAAGCTTTAGCAGAGACCAAAGCAAAGTTGCAAATTTATAGAAATGATTTCGAATTATTCAAGTGCAAAGCCTGTGAAACTGCAAGAAAATATGGTATAGATACCCATTTTCAAGAAAAAAGGCAAAGGAAAGTAAAAAAACATTTTGATGAATTAACTGCTGATCACCGATTTTCAAACCGAGAAGAAATATTTAAAATTGTGATTTTCAATAAGGTACTTGATACATTAATAGCTCAATTAAATATCCGTTTTACTGGCATGAGTGCAGTTTGTCAAACATTCGAATTTCTAACACCAACATTTTTATTACATGTTGATGAAGCAACTTTATCACAAAAGTGTGACAATTTCCAAAGAAAATATTCCGATATAATAGGCCCTAGCTTTTCACTTCAATTTGTTAATATTTACCACCTACTTGTACCTCAATTAACTCAAGCATGGACTGTTCACCAATTATGTAAGGAAATAATGAGTAAATATGGAGTGCTAGAATGCGATCTAACGGAAGTATTTACAGCAATGTTATTATTCTTTACAATTCCTGTCACTTCTGCAGTAGCTGAAAGGTCATTCAGCAAATTAAAAATAATAAAAAAATATTTAAGAAATAGTATGGGCCAAACTCGACTCCGACATTTATCGCTAATAGCAATTGAAAACAAAACCGCATCAAGTCTGGATTTAACCGAAGTAATTGATACTTTTGCGAAAACTAAAGCTAGGAAAAGATTGTAATAATTATAATCGTTATTTAGTCTGTTGGTAGGTCTGACCTTTATAATATATATTATTAATTTTAATTAATTGACCTTTATAATAATTGGAAGTAGCCATTATATGATTTTGTTTTTGTTTAGTTTATACTTTAGTCTATTTTTGTTAATTAATTAAGAAAACATACTGTCTAAGTTTTATAATTTTTGTAAATAGCTTGCATCGGCGATAGGTTAAATAACTGTAAGCTGGTGCAACGTATCTACGAATAAATAAATAAATAAATATATAGTAAACCCTTGAATCTTTTCTATTTCGTTTTATTGCCCAATACCTACACCAAGTATTAAAATAATTGTAATTTATGTTGTTAGTGTTTAATAGTTTTATTACCTGCCCATGCACGAAAAAGAGCTGATGATAAAGTTGCTTAGCATTTTTAAAGTATTTGTATATTTAATGATTTTACTTCAAAAAACCTTACCAGTTTTGATAGCAGTGGGCCCCATTTTTTTATTTGCCCCAGGGCCCTAGGTTACCTAGCTACGCCACTGTAAGTTCATTACATAACGGTGATGTAATAGAGCTCATTATAACTCAAAATAGTTCAGTGAATCCCATATTACACCACGGTCGTAGATAAAATTAATAACAAAATAAATTTATAGGAAAATTATCGTAACGACTATTATTGTTTACCGTATAGGTGAAATTGAATTAGGTTAATTTGCAATTATAAAAAATATGTTTTTCTGTGTTCCTGCAATAATTTTTTATTTACTCATAATATGTACTATTCATTTCATCGCTATTTGCCAAATAAAAAACTCTTATCTTGCCGATAAACGGAATAGTCTATCCGAGTCTAGCCTTAAAACAAGCTATGGTATGAGATAAGAGCCGTTTATGATTTTTTATTTGGCAAATAGAGATGAAATAAACTGTACACATACATATATAATCTATATGAAAAGTGCCGAAACTTATTCTATGAACATTTCTGTTACAAATAAGAGAAATCACTGCAAAATATTAATTCACAGAGGCAAATAATAAAAGTTCGTAGTATATACTATATACTACAAATTATAATATTGTAAATTGGGAATAATCAAAGTATCGTTGAAGGGAAAATGAAGCTATCTCTTTCATTGCATTTTACCGAAAATAGAACACACCACACCATTTCCATTCGAGTCTTTTGACAAATTTTTACATGGCACTACTCCTCTCTTTAAGCGGACAACTTTATATGGCCCCTGTGCAAAAGAAAAGGAGTATTGCATTAGTCTAGCAATTATATTCATTACTTCGATTGAAATGACAATACAAAACTTAAAAAAATAACAGCTACTGACGAATCACGAAATTCTCTTCGCATAAGAATAGCACATTTATCGAAATGATTTTACCACAAATAATGATTTTTGATCAGAATTAAATCAGTTCGAGCAGCACTTTGCCACAGTTCTCTTCTTTCTTCGTTTGGGGGTAGTTTGAAATAATGCACTTTTTCGCCTTCTACTGAACGTTCTTTCTCGTAATTGCATGCGGGCATTATGCAACGTCGTCTCACACGACGCATTTTGTTTTTCACTTTCGGCGGATCCTCCATTTTACACTAATATATTTATAGGCTGCAGATTGATTACATTTCTTTACATGTACGCGAGGTTATAGTCCCTTCAACTTAGACAAAAAATCACTGATTTTGGGAAATTTTTCCTACAGCTAAGCGACCTATACAGAAAGTTGTGTTGGGGTTGTGTCAACATATTTTTCACCTAGCGCATGATAAAAAAAAGGATTATTTTATATATATATATATATATATATATATATATATATATATATATATATATATATATATATATATATATATATATATATATATATATATATATATATATATATATATATATATATATATGCGTTTTTGGCCGTTTTTTCGATTTTTTGCGTTTTCATGAAAAACTATGCATTTTTGGGAAAACATGACCTGATTTGATGTTGTAGATTTTGCGATTCTCCACAATTTTTGTTCTTTTCATTTTTTCGAAATTCTGCTTAGCTGCGCCGCTAGAGCGCGCTGAAATATTTTTGAGCTGTTTTTCGATTTTAAGCCAAAACTATACATTGTAGAGAAAAATATCAAGAGATCAAAGATATAGATATAAAGATTTCCGACATATTGTGTTCTTTTGTTTTTTTTTTAAGTCACACGGTTTTGCCACTAGAGGGCGAAAACCGTTTTCTTTTTTTTCAGTGTGTGAGTATACAGTACAGTCTCTGAACAAAAATTAATGAACGCTAGACTACTGATATTCCAAATATTTTACATTTAACTGCGCATTTATTTTTGGACCGCACTGTGCCGGAGGAACTACTTTAATATCTCAAGAACTATAAAAAGATTATTCATGAAATTTGGAATTCTATATATTCAAGGGGGTCTATTAGACATGCAAGTGTTTACATAGAAAGTAAAGGTTTAAATTAAATTTACTTCAATTTACCTGCTACCTGATTCTAGGTAGACTAGACCTCGGATTACGGCCCAAAAACGCCGTAAGGGATTGTAGCTTTCGAAGTATTTGGATTTTAATTCTTTTATATCGTTACGTTTAATGTTTTTCTATAATGAGTTATTTCCTAGTAAAATTCCAACGGGGCCAAACAATTGAACGTATGAAAATTATCCTATTACTCATGTCTGTATTCTAAAATATCGAGATTTAAAGATACATAAGTTACTTTATGTTCCATTAAAATAATTCATTATACAACATTTTATTTATTATTAATTTAAAAAATAGCGTATTTAATATAGTATCAGTTTGGTATGATAATTGACAAGTAACAAAAATTATTGTTTTAAAGTTTACTTCCATTATCTCAACATAAGAAATGGATATAAAACTAACAGATCTAACAATAGGAACGGTTGTTTGCGATAAAAGATCACAGAAAAAAATTATTCTGGAAACAACCAGTCGGCGAGAAATTGTAACCGAATAATTTGCTAAAGTTAGATTATTCTCTGAACGTAACCAATCTCTGGACGTAGATTATTCTCTGAAGGTATCTCTTCAAATATAATCTATTAAATCAATTTAATTAATTGACATCAAGTAAGATATAATAGTCTTATATAATACTAAATTCTAAAATATAATATCTAAATTAAAATCGACATAATGTATCTAACGGACCCATTAAATAAATTACTAATTAAAATTGAATTTGCTTTGAAATGGGAATTCTTTTTGTAATGCATTTTAATACGCATGCGTGGCATACTTCTCAGGAACCAATAGAAATTTAAGTGCCTTGCGCATACCCCTGTTTATAACAAGAGAATTTCGTGCGTTGTTCTACATGTCATTCATGTTATTTTCGCCATATTGTGCAGTTTAGTGAGTGGTGAGTTTATAGTCTTGTGCGTTGTAACGTCAGAGACCATACGTAATGTTAGTTATTGGACATATAATGGAAGTTGATATATTATCAGAATGATTTTACATCATTTATTTTAAGGTATTTAGTAGTAATATTTTTTAGATTTATGACGATAGCCATAACGGTGGTCTCATGGATCTAATGTCATAATATTTGTTGTAGGATATAGTAGTCAGCAAGTCGATTTTACTGTGATACTAAAAGATAAACTATCTATTAAAATGACTACACCGGAAGAAATAAAAGCAGAATATGCATCGAGCTTAGCTGACCTTACATTCAATAGCAAACCTCTTATAAATGTACTTACCATGTTAGCAGAAGAGAACTCTCCGAATGCAAAAGTTATAGTAGAAGCTATTGAAACACATCTGTTAAAGGTAATTTTTTAATGTTATTATGATATAATGCAGGTTTGAAATGTGTTTCATATTTGAAACTCTACATTATATAAATTCTTAAGATGTCAGAGATTATATGAAAAATATAAATAAGCAAATTTGAAGTAATAATTTATTTTTTCACGCTATGAAAAAATTATTTTAATAGAATAATGGCATTGATATGTCGATAGAATTATCTGAAATAAAAAATATTACATATCTATTCTCTTGATAACGAAGTATTGAGTTCCATTTTTATTTGTAAAGAAATCTGTTACTATTTTGCGTTTACTTAAATTTGTTGTAGTTTAGACATTCAGTCTCGATGTATGTTTGTCATTAGTAATAACAGCTGTTAAGGATTATAGCCAATCCGAAGTCAAGATTTTTCAAAATAGTGGTTTATGATTGGTAAAATACTTTAAAAACCCCCTTATGGTAACGTAAATTTTTCGACTTTTTCTCCGTTCATCATTTTGACCAGTAAACAGCTTATTTTGACCTTTTGTTTAAAAATGCGGAATTAAACAGATTTTTTTATTTTTAGCCCGCACCTCCAAATTTTAATTTTGAACTGATTTGGGTTAATTTTTTTTTTACCAAGTTTCAACCAATTTTGACCAGAAATTGGTATATTTTGACTACCCATACATTATTAAGTATTGATTTCCTACAATTTTAAAAAATGTGATCCTAGCACCCCTAATACATAGCAGCAAACTGGAATTTTGAATAAAGGTCGATGTTTGGACCACATTATAACCAGCAAAAAGTTTATTTTGACCACCTTTTGTCTGAAAATGCTGAGCAAAATCAGTTTTTTGAGCTTTTCCTAGCCTGCAACCTCGAAATTGGCGTTTTTAGTCACTTTTGGGCTAATTTAGTTGACCAAGTTTTGATCAGTAGAACATATTTTGACCACCTTTTGTTTGAAAATGTGGTACGAAACTCATTTTTTAATCTTTTATTTAGTCTGCACTCGCAAATTGCAATTTTTAGTCGATTTAGGGTTCAGTTTGTTAACCAAGATTTCATCAGTTTTGACCAGCTAATGGTTAATTTTGTATTGTTCAAAACACTTGTTCAAAAATTACTATTTACAAATTTCGAAAACATGGCATGCCCCTCCCCCCCAAATTGGAATGTTTAGGCTCTTTTTTGGTCATATTTTGACCAGCTAACGGTTCATTTTGACCAGCCCAAGACGTGGGGAAGACGTAATTTGACTTATTCAAAACCCGCTTTGAGAAGTTTTCACTCCAAGTCCTAAGAATGACGTAATTTGACTTCTTCCGAGAAGTTTTCGCACCAGGTCATGGAGATGACCTAATTTGACTTCTTTGAAGGGCGTTTTGAGAAGTTTTCACATCAAGTACTGGGGATAATGTAATTTGGCTTATTGGAACGCGCGCTTCAAGCAATTTTCGCACCAGGGTGGGGATGACGTAATTTGACTTCGTCGAAGCGCGTTTCGAGAAGTTTTCTCACCAGGTCTGGAGATGACCTAATTTAACTTCTTTGGAGCGCGTTTTGAGAAGTTTTCACGCCAAGTACTGGGGATAATGTAATTTCGCTTATTGGAAGCGCGCTTCGAGAAATTTTCGCACCAGGTTCTGGGGATAATGTAATTTGACTTCTTTGAAGTGCGCTTCGAGAAGTTAAACACCAGGTTATGGGGATGACATAATTTTACTACTTTGAAGCGTGCTTCGAGAAGTTTTTGCACTAGGTCCTGGGGTTGACATAAATTCAGTTCTTTTGGTCGCACTTCGAGAAGTTGTTACACCAGATCCTGGTGTAATGCATAATGATAACGTATTTTAACTTCTCCAAAGCGAAAAGTTAAAATACCCACCAGGTCCTGTGGATGGTGCATTTTGACTGTTTCGAAATGCGCTTCAAGATTTTTTTTTACAATAGCATTCATCAGAAGAGCAATCGACATGCAGTTTACAATTTTCGACATTTTAAAGAAAAATCAATTCCACTTGTTTGTTAACAGTAGGATCAAGAATCTTATAGCCTAAAACCTCTTGAATAGTTGAACACCCATTTATTTATATTAAAAAAAAGTGCAAAATAAGACGCGAATGTTTGTTACTATTTTGACTTTTTTACATACGGGAGGCTTTGAATTTTTTAATACACTTACATTATTACATTTACTTGAGTAATATTTGATTTCTATAATAAAACTTTAATAAAAAACTGGAGCATGATTTTCAAGTTTCCTTTAAATTTTTGAATAATATAGGGGAGATAAAAATTAAACGTTAGCTGGTCATAACTAGTGAAAACTTGGTGAAGAAACTGAGGCCTAAATGGACTCAAAATTCCAATTTGGGAGTGCAGGCTAAATAAACTTATTTCGCTCAGCATGTTCAGACAAAAGCTGGTCAGAATAAACTTTTTGCTGGTTAAACTGGTCAAGACGTGGTCGAAACATTAAACTTAAAATTTATTCAAAATTCCAGTTTGGGGCTGCATGGATCACATTTTTCTAAATATTAGAACATTAATAAGTATTTAATAATGTATGGATGGTCAAGATAAAGTAATTGCTGGTCAAAATTGGTCAACACTTGCTCAATAAAAATGAGCTCAATAACGGCTCAAAATTCCAATTTGGAGGTGCGGGCTAAAAATAATCTCAAAAAATTAATTTCGTTCCGCAACGAAAAAAGTTGAAAAATCTAATTTGGGACTGCTAACTTCACAGACCTATAATATTTGCCTTGTATAGATCACTGCGTAAGGTTTTAGCTTCTAAAAATATTTAATAAGTATGTTAATCCTTGCAGCCAAGGTCTAGAAACACAAAATAATTTCACATATCT